>QYAJ01000058.1:0-163098 GCA_003988865.1 Phialocephala sp. D728
ACCCTAACCCTAACCCTAACCCTAACCCTAACCCTAACCCTAACCCTAACCCTAACCCTAACCCTAACCCTAACCCTAACCCTAACATAACAACACCTAAAAGTCGGTATTTAACTTAACTAAATGCTTTAAAACTTGGGGGATTGGTTGCGCTATTTATACGAGATATATTCCAAGTAGTTTCGTATCGAATAGAGTTAATTTAAAGAAAGTAAAGTAAAATTTAAAATGTTATTTACAATATAAACGACTTAGGGTGCTAAGACTACGCATTGACATTTTTTGTATGAGGAAAAAACGCGCTTACAATGTAAACGACAGAGAATAGTGTTAGGGCATCGAACCCCCATACGACTAGGTAATGCATTAATAGCGACTTGTATAAACTAATACGACTAATGTTTTGTGTAATAATAAGCACACACAGTTTTATTAGCTTGGTTTCCAAATCGAGATTATCCGGGTTTTTCGAGGGACGGGCTAAATGCTAGCGAATGCTCTAAATTAATTCCCACTAAGCCTCGGTAAACGTAACTCCGGTTTTTGCCGCTATTAGCTTTTATATTAATCTTTATACTAATTATTTATTAATCTCATTACCCCATTTCTTTAATGCCGTGCGCATTATATAGTAAATAAATTGCTGCTATATACCGCTATACCGGTCTACGATTTTGCTATTTTATGGCAGCTTAAATGGGTGCTAGCTAGCTACCTCGTTCTTTGGCGATGCCCACCATTTGAGTATATCCTTGTGATCCGTGGCTTTTAGCGTGTCTAAGCATCGCTTTAAGATTTAGTCCCACGTTTTTAGCAATTATATCAATCCCTTCTTCTTTAAATCTGGCCCTTGTATAAACTCGTATATCTTAACTAATTTATGCTTTAACCGTATCAAAACCTCGTCCCATTTAATATACCGAAGCCATAGATCTATTTCAACCACTACTAGTTTAGCCAAGAATATTAACCGGCGTTCTTTAGCCTTACTTTTCCACTTCTTAATATTATATATAATCTTATCTTCCACCTTTTCTTGGCTATCTAAACTATCCTAGCTATCGTTACCTATAGCTTAGAATACTATTATATTAATTAATATCTATATTAATCTTTATATTAATCAAATTACTTACCTACTTAATTAGCGTTTATAGCCTTTACTTGCGCCTAAATCTCGTTTACTACTTAATACCGCTTTTTCCCATTTTAAAACTATATTTACAATTGGATTTCTATATATAACTCTCTATTAGCAACTCGCTATTTATTATAGACCTTATTTCCATGTATTTTCATTATAGTACGACTTTATATCTTATATACATAATCTTAACATTGGAATCCGTTAAATACTTGGAGTACTAGCTATAGCGCCAATCCCTCTAATAGTAATTCGATTATAAAATAATTATACTAAAATAAAAGCCTTTTAATATATTAATCTACTTGCTTTCTTAACTTAATCGAAATATTATGCTTTTTAGTTAAATGCCCGGATATAGTTGAAGGATTTACTACGCAATTACATTTATTGCTAATATAAATTAACACTTGATATCTTTTATTTAATTAAATCAAATAATTAAATAATTGGGGAATAGCTTCTTTTTAAACTAATTATTGCTCTACTATAATAAATATATATAATTTAACTAATTTAAAAATTGTTTATACGCTTAGCGTTGCGATTCTATATAAATAGTCACTATTAGTTACCGTTACACCAAAAATATAGCCCTACTTAAATATTAATTATAAGGCTTTAATATTATATATTACTAATAATTAATATAATAATTAATATATTCTAAATTTATAATCAAAAGGGTATTAACTTTACTCTTCTAGTATTGGTTGTTAACTAGGGTTAAAAAAACCCAATTAAACGTTAATTAAGTTTCCTATATACATAGTAGTTCCTGGTCACCGTCACACCAAAAAAAAACCCAATTAACGTTCAATTGGGGGGAGATTAATGTTAGGGAATATAGAGATATACCGTTTTAAAACCTTCCGCAGCTTAATTGGAGTCTGGTGTTGGAGGTAGAGGTGCCGTACGAATGCGCCCGGGCTGATTGTATGCCGGCATTTTTTATTTAAATACAATAACACTTGGAAGTCGGTATTTAACTTAACTAAATGCTTTAAGATTTGGGGGATTGGTTGCGCTATTCGTACGAGATAGATTCCAAATAGTTTCGTATCGAATAAAGTTGATTTAAAGGAAGTAGAGTAAAATTTAAAATGTTATTTACAATGTAAACGACATAGGGTGCCAAGATTACGTATTGACATCTTTTGTATGAGGAAAAAACGCGCTTACAGTGTAAACGACAGAGAATAGTGTTAGGCCGGGACGATAGATATCTTCGTTGCTGGTGCCAGGTAAGCGGATCATAATGAGGAGGGACTTGGCTAATCAAAGTTCCAGCTATACGGCGGTGCTCGTTGTTTTCACAGGAGCAGCAGGGAATGGTTTATCATCCAACCAATTTTGCTAAAGTGTAGCATGGAGTTGTGTGGAGTGTGTTGGAAGGTAATACAATTCCCAAATTATATTCTACTGGGCTACTATTTTCCAACACTCGCCGCGGTTTTTAGCCCAGCATAGTATCAAGTTCCTGCCAGAAAAGAAAATGAAGCGTATCTGGCATTAATGATCCATGACTTCTCGGATATATAGATACTATATCAGTGTAAAGAATCGAACTACTACCGTAATAATTTGGACACGACCAAAAGCATATATGAGATACACTTATTATATACATAAATATTATCATGTAATAATGTCACAGAAATTGGCTTCTTGACAAGGTATGAGTAATATGACCTGCCGATTTCAGCCCCCTCGATGACTTTTCTTAGGAGAGAAGGGATTTAGTGGAGGATTAGCAAGTCTGTGTAGAAAATTGTAAAAAGGTAGCGCATTAATAATAAAAAGGTTCCCGGTATTCTTTTTAAATTCCCCCAATCCATTAAATACATCTGCACGAACCTACTCACCTCATGCCACAGTATACATCTATGTATACCGTGCTCAACAGGCGACCTGCTATCAGCCTCACGCCTCCCTCCGAGATTGAATAACGCTCGATAAAGAGCAGCAAACCTTTGCAATGATACCGACTCATGGTGACAGATCTTCTAACAATATGAAAGGATTTTGGCACCGATGAATTTTGGGTGAACACCATCAGCCTATATAGGTTGCTCTAACGCTGTGTCATCTCGAAGCAAACTCGCCTACTCATCCGGAACCGACTTGGCCCTTATTTCACCAATTCCTTATTTCTTTACTCCCTCCCTTTGTTTTTGCGGAGATTGTTTCAAACACGAAGACGAGCAGTGATATATGCCTATGTTTGTTTTTATGAACAAAACCCCATCAACAAATCAACTACCCCAGCTCGCCGGCCCAAAAGTACTCCCCTTCGGCACGGGCTTCTGCACCGCGGTCTCCAGATAATCCAGCGTCCCCGCCGGTGCACTATTCCCCCACCAATTCGGGAATGTCGTTCCCGTTAGATTCAGCGCGGCAATAATCACAATAGTACAGATCGCCAACCCGGCATCCAGTCCTGCACTGGTGATATAATTGAAGCGCATCCACCATCCCCTGTATTTATTCCTTATCACGTTCTGGAACACGAAGCCAACCATGCACCAAGAGAGATAGGACAATGGTGTAGCGGGAGGTAGTTGCAGCATTCCACCGAAGAAGATGGGTGCACTGAAGAACCGGATCTTGGAGCGGGGGAACATGCGAGCGCCGAAGTAGATTAGGAATGGTGTCACGGCGCCAGCGAGCCAGAACCATTGCAAGCCAGCATAGATTGCATCTCCGGAGAAGATTCTCTGGGGACCAATGAGGCCGAAGATCACAGAAGCGTTGAAGAATACACGCCCGTTTGGACACGTGAAGTTATTTGCTTGGCCAGATTTGCAAATATCGCTGATGTGTCCAAGTGCCCATTCCATGACGGCCAATTGGACAAGACAAGACCAGAGCGTAGCGATAACCTGTCCAAAGAACGTCACGCGTTGGGGGATCTTGAGGTAGTGGCCCAGCTTGAGGTCTGAGAGGAAGGAATGGGCTTGGTTCATGGTAATGTAGCCGTAGGTTTTGAAGAGCATCATTGCAACGGGGCGACCGGGTTGCATGTATCCCACGATGTATTCTGTGAAGACGTTGAGCCCGAGGTGAATGTTGGTCGTGGCGTAGATGATGCCGATGGGGATTGTCCAGACGACGGAGATGAGGAGACCGATGATCAGTGCCCACCAGGAAAGATAGGTAGGCCAGGCGAGAACGGTGGCGAAGGAAAGGCCGACCATGATGAGGAAGAATGCGCCATACCACCACCCGGGAACTGATTTGTATTTACGCATCATCTTGGTGTGGTTGTCATCTAGAGCGCCACGTACGGCCCTGGCTTGGATCCAGATTTCTTGACTGTGGAAGAGGATGGTGTGGAAGATGACTGCAGCTATGGAGGCAAATGCGAGACCATAGGACAAGGAAAAAGTGGTCGAGAGGAAGAGAGGCGAATAGGTCTGCATGCATTAGATTGGACAGAATTCAGGAACAGAAAGACCTACCCGATACTTTGCTTCATCCAGCGTGAATTCTGGTGTCAGGATTCTGCTGACGTTGTATTGCTTACCCGTGTTGTCATAGCTATTGGAATCACTAATGGGTAAATGCTCTGCATACCTGGACCGCCATGAAGTCAATATATTTCCTTTTTAGGATGTTTCTAGAGCAAAAAAAGTGGGTGAAACTGAAGCTGATTTTGCAGAATGCATGAGGGGAGCATGTCTCGGGAATAGAGAACAAAGAACTTAAGAAGCCCGAATTTCCTTACCAGTGTCCGCCGAAATGCAATCCCGCTGTGACAATCCAGAACCAAAAGATAGTTCCAACAAAAGTATTGGCAATGGCAAACCATGGCGGGATAAGCGGAGACTTCAGGCCATAGCCAGTAATCTGTGTCCACTGTGGTAAAATGTCAGCATTGCTCGACCCGGGGCGAAGAGGCGATCGACAGAGGATTCCATACGTCAAACGTGATCGGAATGAGAGAAATTCCAGTCCAGCCTCCGAAAAGCTGGTTGATGACGGGACTCTTTGGTCTGATCCACGTGACAAAAGCGAAGACACTGAGAAATTTCGCAACTGGTCAAGCAGTTAGCTTCGGTGCTTCTTAATGTCGGAGATTGGTACTCACTATAACCTGGAAACCAATACCACACGAAGGATGCAATGAAGACATAGAAGAACCAGCGATATCTTGCGATAGACCACCCGTTGGCCTTGGCAGGGTCTGTCTTACTATGATCGTGTAGAGCATATATGAAGGCAGTATTCACCAGCGTCTGCGGCCAGATCATTGAAGCTGGTTCAACGAGATATCTGCGCATCAGTCCAGCGATACCAAACCCAACACACTGTGTAGTGATCGCGAGCAAGATATTGAAACCCCAGCCAAAATTCTGTCCGTAGAAGCCTCGCTGGGCGACGAGCGTGTCCGTGAAGTATCCTACTCCAGTCCCAAATGCCGCGTTTGCCATGATGACTATCAGTCCGTGTTCCTTCAGGTTAAACGGACCAGGATTGAGGTTCCATCGCAATCCAAAGGTATTGAAGGTATATGATGGCATAATCTTTGTCCAGCCGACGCCGAGAGGGTATGCAACGAGTTGTACGACGATAGAACTGATTGTGAGGGTAGGTGCTCTCAGCGAGAACAGAGAGTTCAGACCCGAAGCAATGGTGTTTAAAACCATGCCAATGACCCAGGCACGAATGGTATTGGCTGGAAGCTCTTCGTCGTAGTTTCTGACTGCTGCTCGGACCTGTGTCGTCAGGTGGGGGCGTCTTGTGGACAGAGCGATAGACATACCTCTGGATATGGCGAGTTCTCAAACACCTCATCGTATAGCTTGCCTTCTGCATTCGGATCTCGAGCATTGACAGCATCATCGATATCATCTAATTGGCTGTCGGCGAGATTTGGATCCCATCTATGTGCCTTCTCGAAAACAGATAATTTTCGATTCGCCTCTGCTTCTTCAACGTCCTGAGAACTTGATTTCCCCGGATCCTTCTCAGCCATGTCCATTGAACCATGATTTGGACCAATACCAATTCCCTCAATAGCATCCACATTTTCAGCTCGCAATCGTTTTAGCAGACCTGCCATCCTGGAGTTGTGGAATCAAGAAGAACTGTATGAGAACAAGAAGATAAAACAGAAAGAGAGCATGAAGCTGTATACTCCATGCTCGGAAGACTACTACCATACTCGCCACCATCGTCAGAGAAGATGCATGTCCAGATAAGCTTCGAGGCGCAAGCACAAGACTTAATCGGGAAGGTAAACATACTTTGATAGTAACGTCGTCGCAACATATTTGCTATCGCGACTTAGTACTTGAGGGCGAAGGTGAAAGATAAGCATTGAAACTTCGGCACGTCGAGTCTAGTCTGGCACTTATCTGCCGAGCATTGCTGTTCTTGGCAGGTATTAAACATTGCTCGGACTTGCGGCAGTTAATCTTGCTGCACGTTAATGGCCTGGAGTAACTTTTCCGGACATGTTTCAACCAATGTACATGAGGGGATATATATGCACTAAGAGCGCTTGCCCGACGGCGACGTATGCGGGGTGAGGGGTACGGACAAGTGTCACGTGCTAAATTATTCAAGACGTCTCTTCTTCATCGAACTTAGACTAGTCGAAGATGTGCCAATATTTGGATTGAAATTTTATTTAACAGCCTCGTTTGCGTTGTTAGCCTCATCTCAGGTTGTCAGCAACGCCAAGGTCGAAGCATGGATCTGACAGGTACCGGCCAATCTCGATACCAAGATCATCGTCGCCAAGGGCTATCCTTGATCTAGTCGACGGTAAATATCCATGAAGCAGAACAACGATGCAACAATCCACGATGTAGTAAGGTATATTAGAGTTTATGGAGTTCCCAGCAGTACTCACTGTCTTGCTGCAAATGACGCGTGTTCGGCTGAAATGGAAATCAGGAACTGAAACGCAGAAGACCAATTGAAATGCATGCTGCACAGGAAACACAAAGCACCTGCAGATACGAGGGTTTTGCGAATTGTTGGCCTGGACATATACAGTGACAGGTGCAGTCTGAAATAGGCGGTCATGCTGCCTTTTGGCTCATCAAACCCCGCACTGGGGTTTTTAAAACACGAGGTTTTGAGGTCTGGCCCATCACGTGTATGGAATGTCGTTGGTCGTAATGAGTCTCTTCCCTAACCCCATAGCAGCACATATGCAGTTTCATGGTGCTTGAGCTACAAGTTCAAGATCGCATTGTGCCATTTTTGGGGGTTGTAGGCTAACATCTCTTCTCGAACTCCACGTGACTGACATCGTTGAAGGTCCACGTCAAGGGGGGGATGAGCTCATTGGCGAGGGGGTGAAAACTTTTTCAAGCTCCTGCATCCATCACACAACTTCGTGCTGATTGAACACTTTGATTCTAGAAGATAATTCTTCACCTCGAAAGAATGCTCTCGAGAATAGTTGAAGCTTTGGATCGGAACCTAGGTAAATATGTGTCTCGGGCAGCTCAAATGACTCTCCATTCCAAGACCAAGAATAGAACCAGATACACGTGCTCTCCACTTTTCATCTCATTCTTGGCCCGCTAGTCCTGGAGAGGGACCTCATTCATCGATCTGATGATTGTTTTGGTCGCCTCCCGGTCGATCCGTGTCATCCCTGCTCGGTTCGTATTCATCCAAGGCAGCGCCACCGAGAATGTTCATCACTGCATCAGACTGGCAGAACACGAGATGAGGGTGCGACCATGGTAACTGACGTGTTGCCATCGACAGGACAACATGTAACATGTGAATGTAATATCGTGAGGTTGTGACTCGGGGTCGAGGACGAAGACGCAGGATCAATAAGAGCCAGAAGCCGGTGTGCTCTGGCGGCGTCAGAAACGCCCAAATGCAGGAACCAGGAAAACTCAGGGGAAACCGACTCCAGCAGCGTGCAGCAGTGTCGTCACCCGGAATTTCATTCGATTTCATTCGATGTCCAGCAGAGTGGGTCTTCTCTGGCTCCCCCCGGTCGCTGCTGGCCCTTGAAAACTCTTGGCGCTACGCCACAAACAGATAAGCTCGTTATCGGACCACAGGGGAAGGAACCCAGAGCCAGGGCCCACACCCATCACCCGTCAACACGCGCTTTAAATAGGTCTTGCCCCAACATACCAAAAACTTCTTCTCTTCTTCATCCAACTTTTGCCCGTCAACACCGCGACATTTTTCTTTCTTCGACTTCTTCTCAATTCTTCATTGAGATCCCATTTTCATAGGCCCTTCTAATTACAAACACTATCGCTGAGCACCAGATTTCATCGAAAATGCGTTCTTCTGGTCTCCTCGCCCTCGCGGCGTCCCTCGCAACCTCTTCCGCCGTCTACCAAGGCTTCAACTACGGTGCCACGAAGAGCGATGGATATGCCGCCCGTGAGCAGTCTGATTTCGAATCTCTCTTCTCGACCGCAAAGAACCTCGTCGGCACATCTGGATTCACAAGCGCGAGGCTCTACACCATGATTGTACGTCCTGCGCCGTACACCGGGGTCTTCGCTCCAGTACTGACCATTCTCTAGCAAGCAGGAACGGCCAACAGTCCAACTTCCGCCATCCCAGCGGCCATTGCTCAAGACACATCCCTTCTTCTTACCCTCTGGGCTTCTGGCGATGCTTTCCCAAACGAACTCGCTGCCCTCAAGAGTGCCATCTCCACATATGGTTCTCAGCTTGCAGGCCGAGTTGCTGGTATTTCCGTTGGAAGTGAGGATCTCTACAGAAACTCCCCCACTGGTATTGCTGCCGGTTCCACCATCGGAGCTAACCCTTCTACTATCGTCGACTACATTAACCAAGTTCGATCCGCTATCTCAGGCACTGCCTTGAGCAGCGTCGGAGTCGGCCACGTGGATACCTGGACTGCTTGGGTGAACGGATCTAACGACGCCGTCATCAGTGCTTCCGACTGGATCGGTGTCGACGCCTACCCATATTTCCAAAACACCGAAACCAATGGCATTGATCAGGGCGCTGGTCTTTTCAACGAAGCTCTCGACAACACTAAAGGTGCTGTTGGCAGCAAGCCTGTCTGGATCACCGAGACTGGATGGCCTGTCAGCGGCAAGACTGAGAACCTTGCCATTCCCAACACCGCCAATGCAAAGACCTACTGGGACCAGGTCGGATGCCCCAACTTCGGCGTTGTCAACACTTGGTGGTACACTCTCGAGGACACTGACAACAATGCCACTCCCAACCCAAGCTTCGGTGTCGCCGCAGGTTCTCCCTTGAGCACTACGCCGCTCTTCGATCTCTCTTGCTCCAATGTGTCCTCAAGTACCACTAGCTCTGCCGCATCCACTGCGACTTCATCGTCAGGCTCGTCTGGGTCCGGAATCGCAACAACTGCCTCTTCCTTCGCCAGCGCAGCCTCATCTGCGTCAACCGCTGCTACCGGAGGTGCTCTTGCTAGCTCTGGATCTGGCCTGTCGCCATCCGGCATGGGCGGATCTGGCTCAAATGTCACCGTCACTGGAGCTGCTTCCACCGCAACTGCTACCGGCTCATCAGGATCTGCTAGCAACGCTACTGGTCTGAGCACCAGCCTCACACCAACTGGATCTGCCACCACTACTGGCCCATCCACAGTCTCGACCAACGCTGCCAACATCTTGACTGGCTCGTTCGTTGGTGCTATTGGTGCCCTGATTGTCGCTGCTGCGGCCTTGTAAATAGATGATGTACTTTAATGGTATGGTGTCAATCAACGGCTGCATTGGGCGGAGCGTATTGGAGGTAATTGCATCTGTTATTTTTCTTTTGGGACCAGTCTGACAATGAGACGATGGAGTTTACGTCACTGGTCATTCACACATGCATAGAAGGCACAAAAAGTAATGAATACGATTCTGACTACCTTTGGATAATTATGTGACGTCGTGCGGAGTTGGCCTATACAATGAAACATTTAGCCTTTTATTATCACAGGGTGACGTGTGAAACTCTACGGTCGGGAAATAGCTGAGAAACTAGAGTGGGCATACGGGTCGGCTCTGGAAGTTGTTTTTGAGATAAAAGCAATTTTGATTGCGGAGATTAAGATTTGATGTCTTGAATTTGATCTCGATGCCTATGGAGGTGAGATTTGGCATCCACAGGAGGATGATTCCAGCGAGGTGCGTCTTTTCACGAATCGCATGAAGATTGCTTCAACGAAGCTATTATAATTAGAAAACTGCATTGCTCAATTCGAAGGCATTGGAGCTACATGATACGAAATCCAGAAAATCGACTTCTACTATTGCCTGGGAACTGCAAACGGCCTTCCCATTCATAAATCACCAGGCAAGGAGAGGATCAAAGAAGAAATGTACGTAGGTTCATTACTATCTAACCCAGACCACCAACTCCACCCTATCGCTCTGGAGAAAGCAAGCAGGCGAAGACCTGCTGGCAGAGCAGTTCCTCTCAAAATGTAGGAAGAGGCTCGATACCAGACCGCAATGCATAAAAGACCCCGTTCCTGCCCATAAAAGACATTAATATAACATGAATCTCCCGCCATTCGACAGCGTAGACCGCGTCTCAAAGACTGCTGCTTATAGGCTCATCCATCCGAACATGCCCGTAGCGCCCACAAGGACAATAGTCGTCAAGATGCCTGCTCCAACCCTATCCGCTTCTGTCGCTGGGACGATGGCTTCCGGATTGGACACGGATTGAGATCCCGCGGAAGGATTGCCTACTGATGTTCCACCCGTTGCGTTCGTGAGTGGTGCAGCGACGGGTTGCAAGGGGAGGAGATTGACGAAGACAGCGCTCATTGCGGCCATCTGCTGACCAACACCAGAAGTTCCGTCCCAGGCTGGAGCTTTTGACCAAGAGAGACCACATGTTCGGCCGTTAGGTCCACCAGAGCATTGAGATGCTGCAGCCTTGGCAGATGCTTGAAGCTTGGGCATGATGAGGTCGCGAGTGAAAGGAGCGACGAATGTGGTTGCTGCAAGCCAGCGGGTAAGGTAGGCTTTGAACGAGTACATGTCGGTTGTGCAGGTCAGCTTCGGCTCGCAGGCGACTTCGTAGGCGATGTCGCCCGGGAAGAAGGTGTTGAATGTCGAGTTCAAAAGCAGGTTGACTCGGTTTTGCCAGATTGAGCTACCGTTGGTCTACATTTTATTAGCTAAGAGGAGAGAAAGTGCAAAATTAGGCTACTGACGTAGTTATACATATTAGCTGCACCAAGCAACCAAACTCCCATGTTATAAGAGAATTGGACTTTGTTGATATCCGTGCAATTAGTTTCGATATGGGCACCATCGTAAATATTGTAGTTGGCATCCATCAACCCAACGCTTGTGATCCAATCCCAGGTCTTTTCGGCATATTGGGCGTAAGTGTCGTTGCTTGTATAACGTGCGAGTCTCGCGCCGAGGTTGAAGAAGCAGCCATTGGCAATGGAGTTCTTATAATCGTATCCGGTCAAGTATGGATATACCTGCCATCGAAGACTGCGAGATATCAGTATTATAGCATAATTCGTCTAAGAGCCACTCACCCTCCACCACAAGTCGCATCCGGTCTGACAGCTTGCGTGTTAAAGACGGCCTGTGCAAGAGCCAGCCATTGTGGCTGATTTGGAGCTGGGTTCTGGAAGTTCGTCTCCGCAGCAGTCATAGCCGTCATGCCCCAGAAGCCTTGATCATCATTTCCCATGGACTGCGACCAATTACTCGGCATCATATCATCATTCTGTCCCACCTGCCATTGAATACCCGCAGCTGCCACATCGTTGTAGGAAGTATCACCCGTATAATGCCAATAATCGATCAGAGTTCCCCACATTGCTCCTGATTCCCACCAGTAATCTATGGAAGTCAGCCATCCACATCATCCCGGGATCATCATCACAACTTACATCCCCAGGTCGGATTTGGTGGAGGACCGGGCAAAACACCAATGATTCCTCCACTTTGGTTCCCCTTGTAGTATGTCATCATATCGTAGGCTATCGTAGCCGCAGTGTCCTTGATCGATTCTATCAACAAGATCAGCCCGCGCACGTAAACAAGCCGTCAATCATGGATCGTACGGGTAGAAGTCAGATCCACAGTGAGAGCCTTGACCAGGCTACTTCCTAACAGAAGCGCTGCAGCAGCGCGAGAAACGAACGTGGGAAACATGACGATAGGGTGTCGTTGTCGTGTTCAGGGAGTTGTTTAATGCGAAAGATCTGGTTGAGGGGGCGATCGGATTCACAAAGAACGAGTGGACATCAAACACTTCTTCGATCGCACGACGATGGTGATGGACATCGATGGCGAGGGTGGAGAAGTCGAGACAATAGGAGGAAGGCGACGAACAAGAGACCGACGTCGACTCGACTGGCGCGATGGATTGGAGGTGGGAGCAGGAGTGGCAGAGGAAACCAGAAGAGGAATCAGGGTTGAGCCAAACTTAATCTAGCTGAAAAGGGAGCCGCAGCTGATTGGAGGAGCGAAGATCACATTCAGCCCACGAGGTTGAAATACGATACGCGCAGAACAGAACATCGAAAACCGGAAACACCATCGTGGCCGTCAGGAGGAGGCTGTGCATATTACGGGATTACAGTCTTGCACTGCGCTGTAGCCATATTGCTATCGTTCTCCTATCTTGATTTTGGGGAATCGGGATCGCATCAGGGTCTTTCGCCACTTTTTCGCTGCCGAGATTCCATTGGTGCCATGGCGATTCCAGCCTACTCTACAGGTTGGAATAAATGTTAGGCGAGTCCAAATATGATCGATAATCCGAAGTGGTCTGACCAATCACCTGGTCAAGATAGCTGGTTTTGGTCTCTAAGTGGCCAAGTTCCATGGCGTCACTTAACATTTATTTCAATCTGTAGGTCGTAAACACTGTATTCCTCGTGGGTTGGCCAACCATCCTTCAGGGACGGCGAGCCCAAATTTATCCTTCAATCCAACCGTCTGGAAGACAGTAATTTTGAGTCGGGTGAGCCAAGATGAGCATCTGAAAACCCGAAGATCTCTCAAGAAGCTTGACTACAATACTGTGCCCTGAGGCTGGGTGAGTCGTACTTCATTTCATTGGTTGATTCTCATCCAGTCTCCTTCACCATGACAACCACCGCATGTCAGACAAAGCGCTGCAGGTACAGTGGCGCAAGTCTAAATCTCGTTAAATTTATGCCAACCTCACCCTGCTCAAAAGATGGTATTGTTGCAATTGAAGGCATTCCTCACAAGCAGTCATATCCCCTTCTCTTCTGTTTTTCTCGAGTTTCTCCTGCTCTTGCAATGATGACGAATCTAGGCTTAATGCACAGTACACATAAGGCCTGACGAACGCCTCTACTTTGTATTCACCTGAAGTTTATGCTCGAAGTAGATTCTTGTCTATTGTGCTAAGTCCCTCTATGTCTTTAAGCAAAACGCCATGCTATGCAATGCAGCGCTGAATGTCCATCAAGCAAATATGCACTCCGCATCTCATCAATCATGTCAGTAGGCAATACCGGTCCTCATAAATGCAACATCTCAGATCACAAGCATCATGCCCGTGATGCAAAGGGAAACCTACACTACGCCGTAACGCCTTGATATCTTACACCATCCTAAGGCAACACGAATTTGACAAGAACCCAAGCCACCACAGTTCGGAGAACAAAGATCTCGAAGTGCAGAATCTCCACCCACCCAGCCGCAAATCGCTCAACGCACAACAGTTTCAGGACCCCACTGGCATACTCATATTCCTCTGCACTCGAGGCCGTAGCAGAAATGTATCTATCGAACGCCGACGAGCCACGAAGAGAGTGTGGCGGTACCTTGACGTCCTCTGCTGCAGGATCAGGTTGCTCCAAGAGAGGAATTGCTGGGACCTCAGAGCGAAGTTGCTCGATCAAGGCGAAGTAGATTCCGGCCCAGGATATCTCACTAAATCCTTGCATTACCGCCGAACCAAAGCTGAGGTGTTTGAGGAGATCAAGGTCCGAGATTGCGATTGTCTTGCTTTGAGATTCCATGAGAAGTCCGGCATAAATGTCGGCATATTCGACGATACGAGAGTAGAAAACTGGTGTCAGAACTCGCAGTTCGAGCTCGTTGGCTCCAGATGCAGTAGTACGTGCTATGCGTTCCTCATTGGTGGAGGGACCGATGAGCCCGGCGGGAATGTATCGCACAACCAGGTCTTTGTCTGAGCTTATGGCTCTCTCCCTGATGTATTGCCGAAAGTGCTGATCAATAAAGATCTCGGTGTTATTTGCGTGTCGTGGCATGGTCTCCTTTCTCGGCTCTGGTCGGGATACCCACGGCATCTTGTGTCGAGAAAAAAGTCTAAACGCCTGGAACATCGTCCTTGGGAAGAATGTGCAGAATCCAACCCACCACCAAGAGGCTAGGAAGATCATCTTTGCCCATATTGATATGGATGCTGGATCAATGGCCTGCCCTGCAGAATAGACTCTGGCGATCAGCATGGCGCGTGAATCAGCAGAGCTGAGAGTGACTGTTGTGTTGACCGGTCCAGTACGGCTCATAAACGGGAAGAGAGGATCGTACGCTGCAACGGAATATTTTCCAGCGCGATCGCTGAATGTTGAGACGTAGAAGTCTTTGTTGAAGGTCCCGGTATATCGTACCGATTCAGGTCCATCATCATTCGGAGACAGTGGTAAAACATTTGGCTCGAGAAAATAGACGTGCCGTTCATCAAATGTGTTGTTCACTTCAAGAACTAAAGCCTTCAGCTCTTTCTCTGCTGAATACAGATGCCAGATTGAGACAGGATTAGAAGCATAGTTGAGAAATCTTGCGGCAGTGAGCAAGTAGATGTATGGATACTGTTTGTGATCAACGCCCTGGCGTAGTAAGCATAATTCGTCACTCGACTGAGGCTAGAAATACCTGGCTCTTAAGATAGTTATGAAGCTTTCCTCGTAACCCATCTTCCACGTGACCTCTTCCTAAGTAGTCGTCGCCATTGACAGTCCACCATGCTCTGCTGGGGCTTAATGACAGCCATCTCGTGTACCAAGGACGTTTATCTTCTTCCTCCTCCGCTGAGATCATGCCTCCAGAGTTTCCCTTCCACCCAACTGGAATTCCCACTAGCAAGTAAGAGTAGGAGAAGCCATGTTTCCTGGGAAACATTCGTACATGGCTTGTTTGGCATGGAAAGAACAAAGGCTGTATCGGAAATTTATGGATAGAAGACTCAGGGTGGGTAGACTTAGAATGAAGTAGGCTTCGGATGAAGCGTGTGAGTTGTAGAAGTGCGAATAGTGCAGCCACCTGGTTTGCGACATCAATGACGATGGTGGGGTCCACAGTTGCTTGGACAAATTGCTGAACAGCGTCCCATTGCTTGAAGATTGTTAAGGCGGTGAGAAGAATGATATCCAGAGGGCCACCGAACCAATGTAAAATAGATACAATAAAGATTAGAAGAAGGGCAGAAAGGAACCCCTCCATCTTGGAGTCTGCTACAGCAGGTGTGGTGGCGGTGCGCGTAGAATTGATCAGCAATTGGTCCGCGGTTTGTGATACAACTCAAAAGCATAAAAACATTACGAGGACCCGCCGACGTAGTAGGGATAGAATATACTGTATGTATGTGATGTGTAGAATAGTGAATCACATAAGACCATTATTCAGTTTCATATGTGGATAAGTATCAAAGTCCCAAGATGAGGATTTGAATGTCCGACATCTACAAGGGTACTTGACCAAAGGTAGTTTAGCGTCTGAATCACCCGGCAAGCATGCAAGCAGTGCCACCACAGCCTCATCATGAGGGTATTTCTGCGATATTCCGTCAACAATCTGACTTTCTCTATCCTTCATACTACAATAAACAACTCTCCCTTCCCCAAGCAACCTTTCGAACGCTCTTCAAGTATCAGGAATTGCTCCAGATTATCCGCACTACACCAATATCTCGCAATGGATGACTGGGACACTGTCACGAAAATTGGAAGCCGAACCCGTGGCGCAGGAGGCGCACAGCGCGAAACGGTCGTGAAGGGCAAGTCTGCACTCAACGCTGCTCAAAGAAGCGGAGCCGTCATCGGTACGGAGAAGAAGTTCGGTGCCGGCAACTCCGTACGTTCTCCCACACCCTCTTGTCCTTCATCCTGCAGCTGGAAACACCCCACTAACCCCTCGTGACAGGCTTCCAAACCCGGTGTCGAAGGTCAACATCTTACCAAAGTCGACCGAAGCGATGATATCGTCAAGCCCACAACTGTCGGAAAGGAAGTTGGGAATGCGATCTCCGAACAGAGACAGAAGATGACACCAAAGATGACGCAGAAGGATTTGGCTACGAAGTGCAACACTACGCAAAGTGTCGTGGCGGATTTCGAGCGGGGTTCTGCGGTACCAGATCAGAAGCTGTTGGCGAGTATGGAAAAGGTTCTTGGGATTAAGCTACGGGGCAGTGATATTGGAGCTCCACGATTTGGACCAAAGAAGAAGTGAGGTAGGTTGGATAACAGGCAAAACTAAATGAATGGCATCCATGCTCTGATGATAGGACTGGCCGAGCAGCACGGAGGCTCTCTGCTTGAGCGGATGGTTTGGCGTTGAATGCAGTCTTCGTTCTTTGCGGTTAGAAGTCAGTAAAACCAGGATTAGAGAAGAGCGTTCATTCATCATTCATGCATTCGTTGATCCTGTCTATAGTATCATTCTATTACCTAGCTGGCTCAGCAGCTTCTAGGGACTATCCAAATTCATGATCGGGTATCATACGTCGAACAGTGATCATGCTTCGCTTCCCAATAATATCAGTATTCGAGGAGACTCGTCAGAGAAAACGTTTGACACGCTCCTTGATATCCAATTCCGCTGGTCTCTCGTCTCTGTTGACCACCAACGCCTCAGTCTTGCCCATCTTCACAATCTTGACCCATTCTGGTGCGATTTCTGCAGCAAGCAGCCTCACGCAAGTATCGGCCTCCTCTCTCGACATCGGCGTCTTGAATGAATCCTTGAGCTTGCCAATGACTGTAGGAAGGGTGAAGGAGATACGTTGCTGGCCAACAGAGCTAGATGTGCTCAAGATGGTGAGGACGGCAAACACTTCATCGACTCTACCCACTGCTGCTTTCCTGGCTTGCTCAGCCTTCGAAGGGAGAGGTGCGAGAGTCGATTGGTGCAGCTGCTTCGCTCGAAGCCGCTCAAGAAGGCTGGGTTTTAGTCCATTGGTAGTTGTGCATACAACTTTCTTATCCTTCGCCGTATCCTTCCCTGCCATGCCAGCTCTCAGATCATCCAATCTGCGTTGTCCCTTCGCAAGCAACGGTGACATCTTGATCAAAGAAGGGCAGGATGTGATGGCTTCCAATGGCAGATCCTCAATGAATGCGTCTGTTGTGTTCTGAGCCACCTTCCTCTCCCAATCCGCAACCAATCCACGAACGAAGATGTCATTGAGAAGATCTTCATTGACAGGTCTTGCAATTCTTCCAAGCTTTCCCGCACTAGTCTTGATCTCGATGCAGATCTTTCCATGCCCATAATCCGACAAGCTAAGTTGCGAAATTCTATGATCATATTTTCCATCAGATATGTGTGCATTCAGCACACCAAGAACTCTGCGAATATCTCGCAAAGTGACTGAACGCTTTCCCCAAGCTCGAGCAACATCTGGGCAGAGATTTCGCAGATCTGCTGGTGCGTGCGTTCCATTGTGAGCATAATGTATTGATAATGCTGTGAGGAATGCTGCGTGTAGGTTGATGAGATCAACTAATTCGGTAGGAAGGTCATGAGGTGGATCGGCATGTATTTTCTCAAGAGTGAATTGAAGAATTGAAGGGCTCGAATTATTGGAATTGAGCGGCGAACGAGTCGGAGTTGTAGCAGAGATACGAAATCGGTCTAACAAACTTCGTGCTCCTTTGGTTGGAGTCTCGATTGAAGGCACAGACTCCTGGCTCGGAATGGGCCGTTCCGGAGTATGGAGAGATTGAGTATCTGTGGAAGATCGTGCTGGAAGAGGCTTGATTTCCCGGCAGCTGATTTGACTTGAGACAGGAGATTGCTCCGGTGTACTTTCCTCGTCGTTGTCGATAAACCTTCTCTTGGTTGTAGTGGATATTGCTGGGGTAACTGCGATAGTCTCGACATAAGATTTCTTCTCAATAATCGTCTTGTCGATGCCGACTGCCTTCGAGGTCGTGGTAAAAGTTTCCAGTCCTCTATTCCGCTTCAGGGAAGCTGCCCGGCTGTCGGTGGCCAGCTTCCTTCTCTTGATTGCTCTCGGCATCGTGAAAGTATGCAACTGCGGTAAGAGCTATGTGGTAGGTCTACACCGATAATCGTATGTAAGGTCGAGATCGAGGGTTGCTCTTGACACGAGGTTGTTTAATTAAACGTTGAAGTAAACGAAGGAGGTTGGCGAGTCGCGACTTTACGCGACGCGATTTCTCGCGTAAAGTGCTTTTTTTGCCACAAGGCTTCTTAGGTCGATCTTTGATATCCGTGCTCCTTCAACAACAACGACCATGCCTCTGCCGTTCCTCCAAGTCTTCCCTCGAGAGATTCGCGACCAAATATACACATATGTCTTGGCCTCGCCTTCGGGTGCGGTGACGCTCTCACCATGGACGGTCGAGGTCGCCAGATCATTGTCACTTCTCCGAACCTGCAAGCAGATTCACCGAGAATGCAAGGACATTATTTGGTATCACAACGGACTCGACATCCGCGAGCCCACCCACCTCTATCGCAAGTTCCTCACGCTTTCAAAGCATGGCCATGTCCGGCGCATTCGACAGCTAAAGCTATGCCTTGAACTGATGGACCGGGATGAGCTGGAATGGGTGGCGTGCTCTGCGAGAGGTCTCGAAGAATGGTGTCGAGTGGGCAGATTGGAATCAATCACATTAGTTACGGTCTGGGACAAACCTAGGGGGATTGATGAGTTCAAAGAAGTCCTGAACCTAAGAAAGTACGGAGAATGCTTGGATGGTCGATTTTATCGAGATTCCAGCACATGGACACGAATGGTGGTCAATACAGGATGGCCGAGATTTTCACATTGGGGTAAACAGAGGTGGTTGAGGGAGATGTTGTTGGACTCAAGTGGTCTAGAACAGCTGCTCAGGGAGATACATGAAGTGTTCGGTGGTCAGCTCTATGCGGACGGGATATTATGCTTCAGCAATCGAATACAGGCTGTTGAAAGCATCAGCTTGGATCCAAGAAATGGCGAAATCAGAATTATTCCAGGCGAATTGTCAACGCAGCTCAATGCAGATGATTCTCCATGCTAAGTTGCGGCCTTAAATGTGGTTACTACTCGCAGATTATTCATTTTCATTACTTAGTCCATCACTTTTCAGTCTTGTCTGCATGACCTTCTTGTTCCGTCAGTCTTGTTCTATTAGTTTCCATAAGTGCTGAGAACCTAAGTCACAATAAACCTACAGTCTTACTGTTTGATCTTGCGTAGTGGCCTTGCTCGGCTGTCATCTCTAGTTCTTGACCACCAAAACCATAAATGTTTCTCAACCCCGTTTCTTTCATATTATCAATGTTCAATTCTTGACGAACTTCCAAATGTTTGCTCTAACTCATCTTGATCTGTCTCGAGAACTTTGAGATGAGATATACTCCCACATCCAGTCAACGTCGGGATTTCTCGACTCGACCACCCGCCAGACCACGCACTGCTCTTACTCGCAGTCGTCGAGGCTTGCATTAATCAGCCTCGCAATCCTTCAGACCTACAAAAAATTCCATCAGCAGTGTCAAGGCATTCTCTAGCTCAACTCGCTCTGCTCTTTATCGTCAGCACCGCTGCGCTGAACGTGGTGGCCGGGGCGGACAATCCATCAAGTCCAAGGCATACACACAGTGTAAGTCTCCATTGTCTACTCCCCTACGGATCTTTTGGGAAAAGTTCATGAATGCTTTAGCAGTGGGCTGTATCATCAAGGTATTCTCTGTTTTAAAGACAGAAATCCAGTGATAGATATGGGAGCTGATTATTTCTTATCACCATTCGTCTCCCCGCACCAAGATGTGCTTGGAGAGTTATATTTTGCTGAGAACCAATAGAGATTGTTGTTATATTTCAATTTTCCAAAGCTACCAAAGATATTCAGAAAAGAGGAGAACTTATTAATAGTTGTTAGAGCCTCTTTCTGAGGCAATATCTTTTTTATTCTACAGACTGTTTGCAAATTGCATCTTTCATTTGAATGTTCTTCCGCTTTTTGTTCTTATACAATTTGATATGCATCCAATTATACTTCAACTATTGATTGATAAGCTTCGTATTATCACAAGTTTTATATTTGTGAATATATTAAGTAGCGTCCCCTCTAATAATAATCTTACATTTCTTGCTTAAAGATACTCTTTTAAGGGGTTTAGTGATTCACAGGATTTTGAGAATTATATTATACTTTATACGTGAATATATTGTCTTTGTAAATGTCTTTTATATCACCTTCTCTACGACAAACACTATAAAACCCCTTTCTCTTAGTGTTTTTCACAATTACAACTATTCTTCGAGCCTGTTCAGTGCACCTATTTATGCATCTGATCGTCTAGCCTCTCTTCACTCTCTAACTTTCACTCATCTATTAGCAACTCTACTTGCTCATCACTACGCATATCTCTTGCTTTGTTCTTTGGAACCTTCCTTCCAGGACGCTGGGCATACATTACGCATCTACCTCTATCTTTAGAAACAAATATCAGTCTCCTGATTGCGACATATCAGCTATTTGAAAATTGGTTCATGAATGAAGCAATTTCGCCTCCGGATCATCTATCTTCGCACCCATTCCTCGCATCCGGTCTTCCCAAAGAGTTACTAATCAATCTTTAATCAAGTCTCACAAGACATTATGCACCTACTTGGACTACCTCGTGAGGTTAGAGATCTCATCACCACCCACACTATCAAGTCCAATACCGGCGTTGTCTCTATTGCTTGCAGTCAATATTCCAGCAGCTCTCGCTTCAAGCTTGTCGAAGTCAATGGCCAAGGCCACGAGACTGGCGGTACCATCACTCTTGCTCTAGCAAGTACCTGCTGGCAAATGCATGCCGAATGCAAAGACCTTCTCTGGAAGCTAAACACATTCTACTTCGAGCCAACCACATTTTTCCAGGACCTCAAACTCCTCATGCCGATAGAACAAAGGAAAATTCAGCATGTCAAGCTACGATTCGACGTCCTCTCAGTTGAGAAGACGCAGGAACTCGTCCTTTCGATTTTGGGCATGCTTGCTAGCTCAGGCGACTTGAACAGTGTGGAGCTGAACCTTGTGGACCCGGAAGTCATGAGTATGGGCTTCATCTATCGTGATGCTACGGCTAGGATGGCATTGCAATGTCGGTTGAGGATGTTGGGGAAGCGATACTTGAATGGCGTGAAGGAACAGAGGATCACGTTGGATACGAAGGTAGAGGATCAAGTGGAGAAGTACTTGAAGCATATCACCGCTTCTGATGGAATTTTGAAGCAGGTACATGAGGCTTTTGGGGGGGAGATGTGGGTTGACGGATTACTGAGATTTCGACAATGAGAGTGGTACGGACATCGATGATTTGCCTGGATCATGATAAGTGTTGGACAACTTGAATAGCGTTGGTTCTGATAGCTTGTGTAGTACCGGGGGCTTGCATGAGATCTTGACAAAAGTTTCGAACATTTTACGTTATATGGATTTCGAGAACTGTATGAGTATTGAGTTTGCGTGGAAGTTCCGCAATGCATTACACATTTGGCACAGCGCAGGTCGTAATGAACGGTATGGCGTTCGCAATTGCTGAATGGCACATATGAAGATGAACCGCATGAGTATTGAATGAGGACAAGAAATTTAAAAATGGGCGAGACGTTAACAAGTAACGAATGCCGTTAGACTGCATGTTCGAATTCTTTTACAGTACACCCAGTAAGAGTCATGCAGAGGTAATTTTGGCCGCTAAGCGATACACATGCATAGCAACTACTGATACTAAGTAATGAAAAGGGCAAAACGGGTCATCCATTTCAACGATCATTCACTGGCAGGAGAATGACACAGTAATCATCTGCCTGTCACAATTTCAGTTGTAAAAAGTCGCTGATGGGGTCCTTGATCGTGGGTTTTGTATTCGAATGCACTTGCTTCGAACTTCTCGAGCACCCTCTTCTGCTTAAAGCCTCTGCTTCATGAGAAAGTCCTCGGCACACTATCCATATGATTCTCAATCTTCTCTCTCTTCTAAAGACCATCTAAAATTGACTTCGCCTTCTAGCTCTCCAATCCTTCATCGGGAAGACCTCCCTCGTCGCTTCTAGGGCCTGCTTCAAGCTCCTTGAATTTTATTCTTACCCTCAAGGTAAGGGCTACTGTGATGAGGCACATGGCCTGATATCCTGACTCTATTGGTTACCATTTCAATAGTGAGTTTGACTGGGCAGCTTATCAACACTTGGGCAGCTCTTGGAAGATGCACACAATGCACTCGGTGCTGAATTGAAAGTTGATGGAGTACTGCTGCGGATAGATGGCAAGAAACTTGCAAGGCTGAGAGATAGCGAGGAAAAGAGATGACCTATGTGAGGCTATGTTACGAGACGAGAAGCCGAAAGGAGAAGGTCAGGAGATGGTGTAATGACGTTGGATCTCCTGCCCCGCTTGAGATTTATATGTGAAATGAAAATGGATGGGGATTTTTTTTTTGGCACAGGGTATCGATTAACAGACGCAACTCTATCAAAGTCTACAAACCGCCGGCTGGTGGTACATAGGGGTGGATGAGCATCTCACTGAACTTCTCCAGTCTCTCCTTTCCTCGAACCTCCTCCACCAACAGTGGCATCTTCACCACGTTAAACTCGTCGTATAGTTCCTCGATCTGCTCTAAATACTTCTTTTGCATCTTTCTTCTTGCATTGCATTGTTCGCACTCGCTACCGGCTTTGGGGAACAAGAGCTGGTTTACCACAATACAATGAGTATCAATGCCGTAGCTTGCCAGCTCCTGGATCATGCGCTCGGTCTCGTAGAGTGATAGGAATTCTGGTATGCAGACGCAAACGAATGTTGTGAGATTTTCGTCTTTGAATTGCGTGTTGACCTCGCTGATGGTTTCTCGCAAGCCCTCAAGCTTTTCCATCATCTCGTTCAGGTTCGCACCATTCGGCAAGGAACCGTTCGCACCAAGAAGACCATTCAACATGGGCCCGAATTGTGTGGATAGCTGTGAGATCTTCGCCAGCGCTTTCTCGAGGACCGTAGGGAATTGGAGGAAACGGAGAGTGTGGCCGGTAGGGGCGGTATCGAAGATGATAGTTTCGTAAGAAAGAGACTTGACCTGCTTGAGCACTTCTGCGAAGGACATGGCCTCGTCGATACCGGGGATCTAGGAACGCATTAGAAGGTGACACTCCTATACGCTCGCATTGAACTTACAGCAAACGCCAAGTCTTGCATCATGCCTCCCACTCCGGCGGGACCTTCTCCCTCCTCTACCTGACCCATAAGCTCTTGTATGCTTCCATTAGGGTCAATTTCCATGGCGCTCAAGTTGGTGAAACCATTAACAAGTCGAGCCTCCTTGCCAAACTTCTGGGAGAATGCATCTGAAAGGTTGTGTGCGGGGTCGGTAGAAATGAGGAGGACAGAACGTCGGACTTTTGCCAGTTGAATAGCCAGGGAGCAGGATGTTGTAGTCTTTCCGACTCCTCCTTTGCCTCCAACAAATATCCATCGTAGCGTCTTCTGGTCGAGGATGGACTGGAGGGTTGGCTCGAGTTGGTCGTCATCAGTGTTGATCACGGCGGTAGACATGGCGAAGAAGCGTACTTGAGAAGGTGGATTAGAAGCGAAAGAGCCACTGGATGGCAGAGAGAGCCGGTCGACTGTGTTGGGGGAGAAATGTATTAATGGCGTTGGAAAAGGCGGGCCTTTATCTTGCTCGACAGCCCAAATTCCAAGCTGGCCTGCACTAAACCGTGATTGGCCAGCGCCAGACAGCTCGAGGAACCACTCTAACCTCCCGAAATGGGTATTGATCTTTAAAGGACAGCCCCTCCCGCCACAGTGGCTAGTAGTACAAGATAAAATATTTCACGGCGTATCTAAGAGTCGAGGCTGAGGTTCATTCCACTATTGCAGTTGTCTGGCGGCAAGGCTGAACCACAAGGCGGCGATCTCCGACATGCGGCGGGGACATTGAACCCTCGAGGTTTATCTTTTTTATCAAAGATTTATTTGGGGACTTTATAAGCTTTTCATCCTCCCACGAACTGCCAGCTTTGCACAGAAATACTTTTAACGTCATGTATGTAGGCCCTTTCGGCTTTGTCAATCCCAATCTAATGCTCTCAAGATGCCCCGCAACCCCGCCATTGAGCGCCTTCGAAACTTGTCTTCCCAAATATCCTCCGTCGAGGCACCTCAAGCCGCAAACATGACTACCACTGCCCGAGATCCCATCACTTGCCATGTCCTCGACACCACGACAGGTCGGCCAGCAGCTAATATGGCTGTCAAGCTGTCCTGCTGTGCAATTCCCAATATCATCTTTGAATGCAAGACCAATGCCGATGGTAGGATAGGTAATTGGACAAATGCCCAAGGAGCGAATGGGTCAGAGGGAGCATTTGTGACGGATCGAGGAGGAGTTCCAGCCACACTACACTACATGATAAGGCATTATGCAGAGGAGGGAGCACCATCAAACTGTGAGTAAATCCCCAGTCCCTGAGAGCATCTGCCACCAAAGTCCTTTAGCGGCCAGCACTCTCTGTCTATCTTTCTCCCCAATTTCACATTGACCATTTTTAGGGCCAGCAGGATCGAGTCTATGGAAGCTGCAATTCGACACTGGTGCGCATTATGGGGCTGCTAACACTTTCTTTCCGGTAAGATAATGTTTGCTTTTTCGATACAGTCTGAAATGGACCACTGACCCGTGCAGGTTGTCGAATTGACATTTCTGGTCAAGGAAGGCGAGCATTTCCACGTCCCATTGCTCTTGGGTCCATATAGCTTCACCACATACAGAGGTAGCTAGATGAAATCTAATCCATTTCCATTTCATCTGCATAATGTCCTGGCGTGTCCTGCACATTTTCCAACCTGGGTTGTAGTTCCTCTAACGATACAGCATTTGGTGTCCAATCCATATCATCCATGGGCCTCTCACTGATCTCTCGCAACGCTCCCTCTAGCTTGGCCCTGGAGCCTGTCGCATCTTCCAAACATTTGCTATCCCAGATATTCAATTCCGCCCAGAGCTGGTGGAACTTATTCTGCCGAGTGGCATCGGAGAACATGGACATCAGATCCTGAGCCTGTAACGCCATTTTTTGAATCTCGTGGTTGTCACACAGGTGCCTATGGACTGCTGCATTCCGAATCCGAACAGCGTCTGCTAGAGCGGCTTCGAGTGTGTAGTTCGACAACGGTTTGATCGCGGTCGGTGGCAGAGCGGTTGGGAGGAAGATTTTCCAGGTAGACAGCTCAACGGCTTCTGAGCAGTCCCAACCCTTCTCATGCAATGCTTGTGGCAGCCATCTCGATGCGAAATCGTAACATCCTTCTTCAAGGATCCTTTGGATCAAGCCTAGGATATAATGCTGAACTTGATACGGAAGCCCGAGATCTGTGGATCGGATAGAAGTATGGTGTAGAGTCGGTTTTGAAGGTGATGGAGGTCTCGTAGGTTTCGTTGCTGACACTGTCTGCAGGATATTAATATTAGTCAATGCGCGCGTATTTGGAGATGAACATACTCTTGTCCAGACCTGTACAGCTTCGCCTCGACTTTGTCTGCGAGGCGCCCATCGGCTCATAGCTAGACCGTTCTCTGCAGGTTTGAACGGTGGCTGCAGATTTACCTGTTGTGTGGGGACGTTAGGACTAGATGGAAGATATTCTGATTTGTTCCTTTGGACCTGCGCTGAATTCGAGGAGGAGATCACTGCTGGATGTCCGTTTGTCATGGGAGAATTGTGGATAGATGTAGAGCAACGGAAGCACTCTTTGCGCCATTGAAAATTCGAGAATCCGCAAGAAGGACATCTCCAATCGCCCAAGTGTAGGGGGACATTTGAAGGCCGACGATTTCCAGGTGCCCATATGCTACTTTGGAGACTGCGGTCGCGGTCACCCATGATTGACCAACTTAAGGTTCAGAATTATGGAGGATCTGCCTGTCTTTCGGCGAACAAGCTGCGTTATCACTTGCATTGCACATGATTGTAGAAGCGCCGAACAGATCGCGAGATGAAAATCAACACGTTGCGGAGCAGAACATTGTTGGATATCACTCTCCTTATGCGCTACGTAAATGGCGGCGCTTCGCTGAAGAAATCAGAGGTCGGCTCGGAATATCTCAGCTCCGCTAAAGAACTTCTCGAACATCCTCCTTCTGCCACTCTCCGTATTCATCCTCTTTATGATCGCATGTCCAGATAATTATCGCACCACTGAGCTTTCAGGTAAGCAACTTGTTACTATTCACAGATCCGGGTTGGGCTGTGAGAAGATCTTGCTTCAGACATCGGTACCGGTATTCTTTCGCATTCCAAACACGACTCGGGCACATCACGTCTCATGATGATCATCACTTTCACCCAGATCAGCTGTCGACTGAAACAAGAAACTTCAAAAGGTCTAGTTACTCGATCAATTGATTCTTAGAGACCATATAAGCCGGCGCCAGGCTTGGCCTTGAGATGATCAGCCTGTTGATGCGTTATGCCGGCTGTCATTTCGAGATCTCTTCTCCGATGCTTTAAGAATACGTTCGGCAGAAGGATCTTCTGAATTCTAGTTCCTTTCCTTCTATATGCTGGCCATTACACATGTTGGTTGAACCTTTCTCTTCATAATTTGATACATTCATTCTCATCTTCTTGACGGGCCAACATTCTTTCAAACGTCTCTCGGCCACGATGCAGATTAATCAAGCTCTCAAACTCTCATTTCTGCTCCCGTTTGCATATGCCCAGCTCCACGGTGCTGCCAAAACTGCTGTATGTACTTCTTATCGTTGCACGCTCTATCCTTACCCTATCTAGGGCCTTCTTTATTTTGGCACAGAGACCGAAAGCGTATCCTTCGGCGATGCTGCCTATCAAGCTGCCCTTAAAGGCAACGATGATTTCGGGCAAATCACGCCGGGGAACTCGATGAAATGGGACGCTATTCAACCTGCACCAAACACTTTCACGTTCACTGCTGGAGACGCCATTGCTAGTCTTGCTGCCACCAATAATCAACTTCTGCGTTGTCACAACCTAGTCTGGCATCAACAGTTACCCGCTTGGGTCAGTGGAGGCAATTGGACTGCAGCAAGCTTGACAGCGGTGTTGCAGAATCATATCACCACCGAAGTTACGCATTATAAAGGAAAATGTTATGCCTGGGATGTCGTCAACGAGGCCCTCAACGACAATGGAACCTTCAGAAATGATGTTTTCTTTAATACTCTGGGGGCAGACTACATCAAGATTGCTTTCCAAGCCGCCGCAGCCGCAGATCCAGCTGCGAAACTTTACTACAACGATTTTGGCACGGAGTTCCCGGGCGTGAAGAGTACAGCCGCTCAGGGTATCGTCAAGATGTTGAAGGCTGCCAATATCAAGATTGATGGTGTTGGGTTTCAAGCGCATTTCACCGTTGGCGGTACACCATCAGTCGCCACCCAAGTCACGAATATGCAAGCTTTCACTGCTTTGGGTGTGGAGGTTGCGATTACGGAATTGGATATTAGGATGACACTTCCTCAGACTGATGCTCTTTTGGCTCAGCAAAAGACAGATTATCAGACCACAGCTGCAGCGTGTCTCGCAACGAAGAACTGCGTTGGTCTTACTGTGTGGGACTTTGATGACAAGGTCCGTGTTCTTCATTCGGTTCTGAATTGAGCTAACGAATGTGTAGTATTCTTGGATTCCGTCCACATTCCCTGGTACTGGCTCCGGCGACATAATGGATGATACAGTTGCTAAGAAGCCGGCATACTTCGGCGTCTTGCAAGCTTTCACGGGAATGGCGACCTCGAACTCTTCGAATGCCACTACGCCATCGCCGACCAATACGACGGTTTCTGCTCCGTCACTGAGGCCTTCGTCCTCGCAGGCTTCAGCACTTGACAGAACAGGATTGATGTCGGGATTGTTATTGTCGACGATCTTTGCAATGGTTGTGTTGAGATGATGCTTCCATGAGTTATGAGAAACGTTTGAGATATTGCATATATGTAATGCTTTGAAAGCAATCAATTAATTTTCAACGTCCAGTCTGTCTTAACTCTTGAGTCTCTAAATTGTTGGTGTGCCAAGCTGAGCCGAACCCATTACTAGCAGTAACCCTAAAAGGAGCTACAAGTGTAGGCTTACCATCGATGTATAAGAGCTCTACGTCGCAGATGGGCATGGTGAGTTAAATGTTCTCGGCAACGGAGATTCCTCATTGTTGAAAATTTTATTATTATTTTTGTGGTTTTTTTTCTGGTTATGCATTCGATAGGTTGAATATCTGGTAAGTACTTCAAACTTTTTAAACTTTTGCGGGGTATCTCAGCAATCATGGCTGTCCCTTCCACACATCATCTGCAATTGACCTCACCAACGCCAGTTTGTTCTTCATATCCTCCCAACCAAGCAAGTTGCCCTCTTCATGACTAGCGAATCCGCATTGTGGGCTAACCCCCATTCTCTCCAATGCCTGCTCCCTGGTCTGTCCGGCTCCTTTCGCAATGACATCGGCAGCAGCGTAAAGTCTCTCCTTCATCTTCTCCTTGTCTTCAAGATCAGGAAATTTCGAAGTGATGACACCTAGGATAACATTCTTATGCGCGGGAAGGTGCAACAGCGGCTCGAAGCCACCTGCTCGTGGCGTATCGTACTCGAGGTAGTAAGTTGAGACGTTCAGGGTTTGGAAGAGTTTGGTCGCGATGCGATCGTAGCCTCCTTCGGAAAAATGACGGGATCCCATGAAGTTGCCTACAGAAGTGAGAAACGAAACGTAAGGATCAAAGGCCGCCCTTCGTACCTCTGCAGATGTGCAATCCAAAATGCATTTTCTCGGAATGATCTCGGATGCTGTCATTGTAGCATTGGATGTATGCGTCAAGAAGTTCGTCTGGAGTCTTGGTATTTGACTTGTCCTCTGCCCAACCCGCAAGCATCTTTTCGGAGCAGAAGTCTGACGGTCAGCTTAGAGTATAGATAGGGTAAGGAGGCTTACAGGCAAAGTTCGGATCATCGAATTGAATGTTCCTCACGCCGGCAGTATACAGAATGTCCAGTTCATCCCTCACAGCCTTGGCAATATCTGCGAAGTATTCTGCGTCACTTGCATACACGTCTTTTGGAAATGCGAGACCATCCTTGTATCTCAAATGATACCAAGGAGGAGCAATCATAGTCAATTTAATATCCCCCCATCTCTCCTCTGGGATCAGTGTCTTGAGATACTCGAACTGGCCGACCAGTGTGCTTTTGCCCTTGTGTCTGATCTTTCCAGTGCAGAGGCATGATTGGCCAGGCTTGTGACCCT
Organism: Phialocephala sp. D728; assembly: GCA_003988865.1. NCBI lineage: Eukaryota > Fungi > Ascomycota > Leotiomycetes > Helotiales > Mollisiaceae > Phialocephala > Phialocephala sp. D728. Next base: position 29,622 of record QYAJ01000058.1, read on the forward strand.
TTTCAATGAAGCCAGCAATGTCTGGAACATACGGACGGAAGATATCCATAGAAGGATTTCTGATTTCCGTCATGCCCTCGAGCTCTTCGAAGAAGGTACCCCAAAAGACGGCGCGACTGTATTCGTTAGCTGGAAATGGCAGTGTACAATCTCCTTACCGATATTCGCCATCTGTAATAGCGCGGAAGCCAGCATCAAGCTGGACTTTCACGACCGTATCAATAGATTCATTTTCGGCCTTCGTGAGCGCTTCTTGGCTGAGCTCGTTTTTCTCGAAGGCGGCTCGTTGTTTGAGGAAATCCTTTGGTCGCAAGAGAGAGCCAAGATGCTCAGCTCGGAAAGGAGGGTTGCGATGTGTCTTTGTCATATTGATACGAGTCACCTTGTGGGCTGTTATCAGAGAAGACGGATTGAGTTTCCGAAGATTGGGAGCTCGGGGAGGAAAGTTCTGAATACCCCACCTCAAGTGCAGCCCCGCAATTTTGGCATGCCCTTGACCACGGAAGGTTGTCTCCGGCTATTTTTTATTTAGCCGACTGCTACAGTGTTTGGCGCGAAAGTTTTTGACGCCGACGTTGAAAGGAAGATATCAGTACTGCTCGCAATCCTTTGCAGGTTTATGTGGTCATCTTTGGGCTCGAGTGCCTAGTGGTGCCAGACTGCGGGCTGAATATCAGCTGCTTACAGGAACCTAAATTTAAAAATGAGAGGTACCCGCACAAGGATCTAGAACAATGCTTGAGAAATGCAGCTCAAGTACGCGGCGTCAAGGCTAACAGTAGAGAGGAAAGAGTCGTGTCATGTCTTTGAAGTTCATCGAGTGGTGCGCCTGGGTCCCTAAGTCGTCCACAGCGCATATGATGACCGAAACATGGACAGATGGCGAGAGCTCTTTGGGGAAATGGCCAACTTGTTGTTCGCGTTGTCAATTCCGTCTACCGAGTCCTTGATGATTATGATCTTTGTGGAATGGAGATTATGATAATTCTTGACTCTGGACTCCAGAGTCAAGAATCGCTCTTATGTTTCATTCCCGTTTCATGACCAGATGGCATACGCCGAAAGATTCATCTTGCATTGGCCCAAGCAGTACTGGCCCAGACCGGTACCGAGTAAGAACATATACGAAAGAGCCTATGTCTAAATTGGGAAAGTGACATTGACCTGCTACTCTAGATTCTGATTACATGGTTGTATTGATACTGCTTGTTTGAAACTTTTTTCCTGAGTGAGTTGCAGTTTGCAGTTCGCGGTTTGCGTATTATTTCTGCCGCCGTGCTGTAATCTTGTTCGCTGAAACGGCTCCTATTATGGCTGAGAAAGCAGAACTACACAAGCTTCAGCATTATAATATATTTTTTAATTCTACTGCTGCCTTTATTGCATTGCTCGGATTGTTACTATATTTCATATTGTTTTGATATGGAGAAGCAAGGCCTAGTACGTTATTCCTATCACGGTTTTAAAATTCATGATATATATGTGATGAAGTATATATTGATGACTATCCTGACTAGCAGTGTAGCTGAGGATATTTGTATTGTGTGTAGGTCACGTGACCATAATAGTTCCAAATTGTTATTGGAAGTATATACCAGCTGTTCGTAGTCAATCACATTCAAGCATAACTAACTTGGTCATAGTCGAGTCCACTGGCTCTGTCGGTCGTGCCATCAACGGTAATGAATTTTGAGATGGTGAAACATTGAAACCGATTCTTATATGGTACAAAGTCTCTTCTCAGTTGCTGCACTAGCATTCTTTGCTGCCACAATATACATAATCTTAGGTCGCATCATCACCTTAATTAGTGGAGATTAGCGACCGCTCTTTGAAATAAAGTGTTAGAATGGCTAACCAAGATCTTCAGGTCCGGAGGTGTTTTCTCATTTATTACACAATCAAGTAGTGTGTGCTAGTAGTCATCATCATCTCATATTTTTCCTATATGTAGCTATGCTAGCGGAGGGCGGGTGGGGAGGCATTATTGGCCAATGCGAGTACAGCCAGAAAGTGGCAGGCGATGGTCACTTGTTCAATGTGATATTTGAAGAACAACATCAGATCATGAAGCATCTCGCTCTTAGGATTGTGGAACTTTTTGCTGAAGTCGGACAATTGGAAAGTGTTCCATACATATGCCGTGTGTTGCTCTATATGCTTCCTCTGGGAAACGCCAGAGGAGTTGTATCTCCGGGTTCGGAGTTCCTGGTATCCACCTGAAATGAAGAAGAATAAATTGATGGTTACCACGAGAATCTTCACTGGACTTTGCTCAAAGACACGAAGACAATCGGCTTGGTGCTTGTTGCCCGTTTCTTCGCCTCCACTTGCATAGCACTCTTCTCATTATGTATGGCTGATATTTAAAGATTTACTCGATTTCGATCTCGACTTCCCTATTTCGCTGTCTTTCCGTATTGGCGCCACTGCAAAATGTGCTATATCTAGCGCAATCCGGTACTGCCGTACAAAGCAAGGGATAAAAAAGCATCTGCCCTAAGACTATCGTTTTTTCACTTCGCTTAGAAATCCTTTCTTTCCCTGTATATATCATATGGAGGTCTTATTTTTTGCCTCGAACAATCCCATTTACTGGTGTGAATGATCTGTGCCACACCATCTTCAGGAAGGTATTCCTCGTCCCCCAAATCCTCAGCCTGCCAAAAAAAAAAAAAAAAAAGTCAATTCTTGTGGTATTCGAGTGGTTGGGGAATGGCATGATGAGTCCGTAAATTATAGCTATGGCGATTCACCAAGTTCAAAAACAATAACAGATTTCATACTTTTGCTTAAAACCGCAACTTTCTCCTTAACTTCAACCATTCATCCAGCAAACGCTGCTTCAATGTCTATATTCTGATTAGTAAAGCTTCTCTTTTTATCTCCAACAGCATTTTATTTTTGATGAATCGAGCAATATCAATCTCATGATGGCTAGCGAAAAAAAAAGGAGTACGGTGAGATATCATCGGTCACGAATTAACTTTCTAACTATGCTTGGGAAATAACACCGCAGACTGCGATAAGTGGTCTAATCGCTCGGTATCTCAGTGCTTGAAACCTCATGCCGTGTGTAGGCCGAACAGATTGGTAATTCTGCCAACTCGAGTGCCGGAAGTTTAGCCTCTTGGCGATAGAGTTCAAGGTGTAACACCACGAAGCCAATAGCGAAAAGGACAATATACAAGTCCCAGTCATTACTGGAATCTCACGGCCCGTCGCAATTGCAATAGCGAGATTAGAAGGCCATGAAATGAGCATTTCTTGGTAATCAATTCCGCGGGGGGGGGATCAAGATATCATCGTGGTCACTTGCGGCACTGGGCTTCGATACCTATGGATCAATAGTCACTGTATTATACGGGATGACAATGCTGATTGGGGGAAAGAACTATGTGCTAGAGACAACGCGGATACAAGACGTCGAAGGTCAGCTGTAGAATTTGGCAGGAGCTAATCGCAAGTTACCCGTGCTTATCATCGGCTTTTAGCCCGGGTCAACAACGTGCTTTTCTCGCATTCGCAAAGAAGTTGCAGCCCTGCTTCGAAAGAAGATACTTGACTGGTTTATGAGAAGCATTCCTGACCGAAGATCTAAAGTGTCAGTACCGGACAAGTCCAAAATCGGAATCACACGCTCTCACATGGTCCCGAGAGTCTGTTAACCGTTGTTGTACCTGCATGTTTTCCGACATAAGCAGCTTATGTGAGATTTTCGAATCTACATGCCCTCGGGGAGTAAAGATTTGGGATGCATCACTCTCATTGGATCCCTCGCAATTGCAAGAATACAACATGTCATTGAAGAGGATCGTGAGGTTGGGACTCCTTTCTTATAGGGTGATTCGTCTATCGATGCTTATGTTGTAGATTATCCGACGAGGGGAAAGAGTGGAGGTTTCATTTCGACCGATGAGATTTTATACTTCTTTCATGTTGGCCTTACCAAAGCTTATCTTTGTGAGGTGTGGATAGGCCTCATTCTGCGCTGTGAGATTTTATAGTTCATTCATTTTGGTATCAATAATGCTTATGTGTGCGTAGTGTCGATGACTTTCAGTGATTTGATGAACCGATTGATTTATGGAAGACAAGTCATTATTGAGAGGATAAACGAGCAGCTTCTTACTTGGAGGACTCGGAGTGTATTGTGGATATTATTTAAACATTATTTTGTTGGCAAATTGCCTTCAGTACTTTTAAATTGAATATTCTCTTTGAACTGAAGAGGATATCTAAAATATCTAGAGACACATGATTCGAATTGAATAATCTCTCAATCATCATGATTTGGAATACTTACTATGATCTCTACTCTTGCGGTAAAGAGTGCCAAATCAATTCAAATCTGGGGAAGTCTCGGCTTCAACCGCTAATCTTATGTCTCACTACTCACCCCACCTCAACGGTTCTTCGAGGATCCGCTTATTTGTTCCACTCTCCGTTATCTCTCAACATTCTCCGTTTACGTGAACCGACATGGCACCGAGTGTCGTCAATGGTGGCGTTAATGGCGGGAGCGAAGCCGTTATGTACCCGTTATTACCTTCGGCGCAATCTAGCAAAGAGTAAGAGGAGTGCAGTTAGGAATGTCGAATTCCGGCTATTAGACGTTAGCTAGACATGGAGAAAACATTCCGATCCTGTTGCTTCCAACTTCACCTGACAACAATCAATCAAATCAAGCTTCTTAGCGCTCCCATTGATTGCTTTGCGCACTTTAGTCAGTCCTTACTCTATTTCACCGCGCCCCCGGAAAATTTGTCATCTTCCGTAAGCTAAGGGGCCGTTAGACACATATTGCAAGCGGAAGCTGGCTGACGCGGCTCGTACAGTGCACTCCTTCTGATCCAAAACTGTGCAGTTTCGGAAACTGCATTACTATTGTCCGGGGAGTGGTGGCAGGTTCTGTGACCTTAGGTCGTACCTGAGATCTTGAGTTGATGCGCTACGCGAGGCTTCACGTCAGTAGCTGCAGGGGTTTACCCGCTGCAGGACGGCTACGAACTTACTTCCTGCATTACCATTAATTGATCAGCTAAATATGACAGGACTGTTGGATTGATTAATAGGTGTCAGCTCTTCCTTCTCACGATGAAGGAGGTTGGTCTGTCGGACCGCAAGCCGCGTGGACAAGCAGACCAGCAGACCAGCAGATTGCTCCTTTTATTAGAACGGAAGGGCGGACTTGACGCCGTGAATGGTGATAGTGGCATGCTACTCACGCCCCAGCCTCTTCGCCACTTGTATCACCTTTACCACCTGTATTTTAAGGCTTTAGTCTGCTGCTTCTAGTCTACTCGACTACAATCTGTTTGGCATTTTCACTTCACACCAACTTCGAGCAAAAATGCATTATGAGATGATCCCCGCCAGCACCTACCTCGTTGTCAGCGCTGCCTTTCAAGACGCAGGCGACACCACTCGCGCTATCGCCTTGGCTGCGGCGTTCCGCGAATACTGCCCCGAGGGCCACGACCTGAAGATCGAATTCCTCTCCTGTGGCAGCCGGTTCGAGGGCATCATCGAAAAGGCCGGCTTCACAGTCGTGCCCTGCCAACCCCGCGTCGAGGGCCGGAGCGTTGCCGAAGACCTCGGATGGGACTTTCCCGAGTTTTTTGGATCCGAAAGCATCGCGCGCACCTTCATCGAGGGGCAGCTGGAAGCCCTGCGCGAACTTCGTCCCGACGTGGTTCTGCATGGCATGTGGCCTGCTGCCAGCCTCGCCGCGCGCTTACTTGGGATCCGCACCATCTCGTTTCTCCCCCTCCCTCTGCACCCCGCCAGCTTCACGAATGGGCTGATCCGAGATCTACCCGACATGGTGCCGCTTTTCACCCGCCTCCCCCGCCCCATGCGGCAGTGGCTGGCCCGGCACTTCAGCCGGCTGATGGTGCACGCCCCCATCTTCCGCCAGCATCGGCTGGGCGCCGCCGCCGCCGCCTGTGGCTGGCCCAACAAGGGCCCGCTGAGCTTGTTTGAGATCGCCAAGGCCGATCTGAATCTGGTGAACGATCTCCCCACTTTCCACGCCGACTACGCCCACCGGCTGCCCGACAACGTTGTCATTACCGGCCCGCTGTTTGCCCGCGTCCACGACACCGCGGAGCTCGATCCCGACATCGCGGCCCATCTGCGCAGCCGCCACCGCCATGGGCCGTCCATCCTCGTGACCATGGGCAGCTCCGGCACCAAGGAGTTTCTCTTCGAGGCCATCCGCGCCTTGATCCGGAGCCCGCGCGACGACTGGAACGCCGTCGTCCTGGCCTCGCACGCCATCTGCTCGCTGGACGAAGCCCGTGCTGTGGCCAACGACGATCCACGCCTGCTGGTCACTGACCGGTTCATCCCAGCGCCTGCAGCCACCGCCCTGGCCGACGTCGTCATCATGCACGGGGGCCAAGGAACGGTCCAGACAGCCATCGCCGCCGGGACCCCTGTCGTGGGCGTGGCCCTGCAAGTCGAACAACAGACGAATCTCGACAATGTGATGGATGCGGGCGCCGGTATTCGCATCCAGCGGCGTAGCTGGCACGCCCAAAACATCCGGCGGGCGGTCCATCAGGTCCTGGCAGATCCGAACTACAAAGTCCGTGCCATGCAGCTGGCAGAGACCGTCCGGGGTCAGGACGGCGCACGCACAGCAGCGGACTGCATGTGGAAGTTTCTATGTAAAGACGAGTGATATCGCGATTCTCAAACACACGTGGAGTTCGGAAGGTGGCTGATAATCATAGAGCCTGTCAAACAGCCTGCGATTGATCATGTAGCAATCAATCCAAATTATGCAGGAGCCTTACACTGTCTCACTCACTTAATCTTACTTTTTGGGTGAAGTCTGGGTAAAGGGAGGCCATCAAATTGCTTAGATCTCTGGAATCCGACACACGCTATCTTGTCAGGCATTACGCCGCGTCCCGTAATAGCACGACGACTTCCCCTGCTGCTCGTATCCGTCGGATTCGCCGTCAACACCAACCCAAACCGATCAATACCACGCGCAAGTATTCGCGATCCACTGGACACTTGCCCGGCGGTTGGGTAAACTCAGGAGCTGGGAACACCACAGTTAGCATTTGTTGTACTCATACAATCTATGCAAGGTCCTATTGTCGTAGTGACGCTCAACGTCCACGTCATTGGCTTTCGCGGTTTCCGAGTTGTTTATTTCATATCCGTCGACTCGAAATGAGATCGCTCGCTTCTTTTCGTCTTGTAGGGGTTCAGGTTATGGCAAGGTACTGGCGGTATTCAAACCAATGTCCGGTCACTAGAGGGACAATGTACACAGAAGGTAAATTGCTTGGGTGGCCTGGAACTTTCTTCTTCATCTAACTAGCTTAAACTCATAAACTTCTCTGATTTTCATTCCAAGGTTTGAGTGATAACATTGAGGATATTAGTTGTTCCGAAACTTGAATGACGAATCCTCCACATTCAAAAATAGCACCTCACCTTGAAAGCGTTGTTCTGATGTCAGATGTTAAGCATGTGACCAAGCCCGCAAGTCGAGGAGAGGGGGATTTGCGGACTCCGTAGATACTCAATCTGGGTAAACACAAGAAACAATATAACCACATGAATGTTGCGTTGTTGTGCTCTTTAGCCTAATGCTGGGTTCGCCGACTTCCGAGTTAAGTTGCTCGGGCAGCGACAAAGAAAACAATCAGCGATGCTCAGAATCTTCAGTCACTCAGCCAAAGATGTCTTCTCAAGTTTCTTCTCAAGTTGAACTTATTGAACGACGAGATTCGGAGCCAGATTCGGTGGAAGAAATGTCATTCGATAAAGAAGGCGCCGGAATTGAGCTCCCAGAGCTGACGGATGTTGTCGACTGGGATGGACCCGACGATCTTGAAAACCCGATGAAATGGTCGAAAGGGAAGAGATTAGGTCATGTTGCTTTGGTTAGCGTCATCATATTTCTAGTGTCAGTATTGGAATTCTTGCTCGGTCGATAAATCGGGCTCTGATGTGTAGCAGGAATCTCTCGACGACCATATCCGCTCCGGGTTCTGGTATCCTGATGAAAGATTTTCACCAAACAAATGCAATAGTTGGAAGCTTGACAATTAGCATCTTTCTCCTTGGCTTCACTCTTGGTCCTCTGCTCATGGCACCACTTTCCGAGCTTTATGGGCGTTTAGTGGTGTACCATCTTTCAATCGCTACTTTCATTGCGTTTCTTTTAGCTTGTGGATGGAGCCAAAATATTACTTCGTTCCTCATTTTCCGTTTCATTGCTGGATGCGCGGGCTCTTCTCCCTCTACAATTGGTGGAGGAACAGTGGCAGACGTAATTCCCGTTGAGAAAAGGGGAGCCGCCATGGCTGTAACAGCCGTGGGGCCAATTTTTGCGCCTGTGATCGGGCCTGTTGCAGGAGGATTTATTGCACAGAAGCTTGGTTGGAGATGGACATGTTGGATTGTGGCTATCGCCGTACGTATATTCATGTCGAAATACTCATGGAGCAGATCTAATCTTTGGGTAGGCAGGAATCTGGCTTGCAACAGCCCTGATTTTCATGCGTGAAACCTATGCGCCAGTATTACTTGAACGAAAAGCTGGTCGGCTCCGCAAGACAACTGGAAACATGGCACTTCAAGCCAAGGGCCGTGAAAATCTGTCGCCTGTTGCTCACCTGACTCGTGGGTTTTCCCGGCCATTGAAACTGCTTATTCTCTCACCCGTGGTACTTCTACTTTCCATATACGTCGCGTTTGTTTTTGGCTTGATGTTCCTCTGCTTCAGCACATATTCGGCAGTCTTCATTGATCAATATCACTTCGCAGTCGGCGTTTCTGGATTGACATATCTTGGGCAAGGAATAGGCATGATGTTTGGCCTTATTCTATTTGGATTCTTGAGCGACAAAATTTTGAAAGCTAGAGCGGCAAAGCATGAGGGGAAAATGACTCCCGAAGAAAGATTGCCGCTGATGGTGTATTTCACGCCGATTATTCCTATTGGATTTTTCTGGTATGGATGGACTGCACAAGAGAAAGTTCAATGGATGGCGCCAATTGTTGGCACGAGCTTTATTGGTCTTGGTAACTTATTTGTTATGGTAAGTACTTCTCTGTTTGCCGTAATCAACCGATTGTTCCAAAAGTTAACCTCTTTTTCATAGCTGCCAGCTCAGATATATCTCGTCGATGCGTTTGGACCCAAGGCTGCTGCTTCAGCCCTGGCTGCAAACGGGCTGCTTCGATCTTTGTTTGGTACCTTTTTGCCTCTTGCAGCTCCCCACCTGTACGCTTCCCTGGGCTATGGGTGGGGAAATAGTATTTTTGGATTTTTGGCTTTGGCTTTCATCCCGGTGCCAATTCTCTTTTATAAATACGGGGCACAATTAAGAACGAGGTTTCAAGTCAAATTATAAAAGTATTTAGATTATAAACGAATTTGGTTATAGCTAAGGCTCAAATATACTCCCGAAAGTTTCTATGTCCTTCCATTTTTGATTAAAAAAAAGCCTTGTGTTTTAATCTTACTGCATTTTGCTGCCAAAGTTTCAAAGGTAATAGCTGCTCAAATTTCAATTTCAGATTCGAGTGTGATAAGCCTTGTCATTTTGAACCTCAAGTCATGCGAATTTCTTTTCGCTTCCTGCATCTCTGCACCTCAACTTGTAAATCAGGCGACCGCATAATGGAAGATCAGGATTAATTAGAGTCGAAGCTAGGGTTAAAGAATAATAATCAAGATAGAGTTCATATATATCTTTAAAAATATAAGATATGTAAAGACAGATTACATAATAGAGGCAAAAATGCTAAGTAAAGATATTGATAGTAGTTGATGCCTCATACTTGTAGCCATTAAAACCTAATATTTGAGGGTGTTACCCCTATATTCCGACGCACGTGACTGAGGCTTTAGCGATACACTGGGGTATCACCCGACAGCGCATGTGTAATCTTATGTCCGACTAACGCCATTCGCCTCAACCTTGATTAAGCTTATACATACGACATGCTATAATCCTCTTCCGGCCTTGAGTTCCGAGCGGATCTCTCATGCAGTCGAAGAAATGCTCGTCCAGTCGAGATCCAAAGCATGCGCCACGTGCCAAACCCGTAAGATAAGAGTATGGCCGTATCGAGCCCAGTTCCCAATTCCATTGCTAATGTACCTTCAACAGTGTGACAGAGTGCCACCAGCATGCTCGCAATGCACCAAAGATGGCTGGGGATGTCCAGGCTATGCTAAGACATGGAAAAAGCGAGAAAAGACAGCTAGGATCCAACAATGTGAGCTAAGTCCTTCCACGAAAGGAATCTTTCACTGATTAGTATGAAGACGAACAGCAATGGCTACCGGGCTCCGCGGCACAGGCGAAAGCCACAAGTCCTCGTCATGCCAAGATTGTAATCAACTCAGCGTCACACACTAAAATATCTCTCTATCACTCTCAGCTTCCAATTCAAGACCCCGCACTCCAACTCTCAAAAGAGATTATCGCACATCTTGAAGACCGGAAGCCTCCCGGAATTCACATCAGAAACTTGGGCTACTTTTTTAACTTCATTCCCTCTCGAGTCGGTCAGAGCAACGCACTCGATAACGCAGTACAATGCATTCTAACTGCCTATTCGGCATGCTTGCGCGAAAATGGAGCAACCTTGGATCAAGACAGAGCGGAGTATTATCGAGCATTGAAAAGCCTCCGGATCGCTTGTTTGGATGAGAAGGAGGCATTGAGTGATGAGACACTTTGTGCTGCTGTGTTGTTGAGTTGGTATGAGGTACGGGAAGCCTATTTGTTGACTAGGCATTGAGGAAAAGAGTTGATATGAGTCTAGGTACTGGCAGCTAATTTAGATGAGTCCTGGCTCACTCATATCGGCGGCACGTCTCACATTATCAAACTTCGAGGTCCAACACTACATCGAAGCGGTTTCGGTCTAGCTTTATTGGAAGCACAGGAAGGTCTAATAGTTGGTCATCCTTCCGACTGTTCTTATTCACTGCTGACGCTTCCAGTCCGGAGAAGCAATGGCAACTTTCAGAACCTGCTTCCTCGACGCTCCCGAATGGAGTGAGATCCTAAACCATCAAAACATGATTGTGGGTATCCCAAAAACTAGACTGCTCACTGTCTCGAATAAGATTCTCGCCCAGCTCTCGACTCTTCTTCTCCAGGTCAAACGCTTGCATGAATTAGACGAGGGCTTGATTCAGGATTTGATTTCGCAACTCTGGGAACTAAGGAGAAAGATCAAGAAAGCGCTGGATGATGTCTTGGAGATGGCTGAAAAGGAAGAGAGTGAATTTGCACCAATCATATGCTGTAAAGATAGCATCTACTTAATCCTCATCGACACCACGATCCTAGAAGTCCTAGAAGCTTCGAAGCTATCGACTACTTCTATCGAAGAGACTCTTCACAAGCTGCTAGATCTTTCGTTAGCCCCGCAGGCCTTCACCGATGTCGGAATATTCAAAAGTTGTCTTGACAGCCAGATCTATCAGAACTTCAATATCTTCCTCTCGAAACTGGCACTCGCTAGCAAAGTGACGCCTTTCAATATGAGGAAGATGGCTTTCATGTGCAGGACCATGTGCGTGGAAAGGGGGAAACGAACAGCAAATCCTCACCCCATATGGACACGTTTCGAGCGCGCGATTTCAGGTATCAATGAGCCAGGATGGTTGTCAAAGATCATTACTTTACATCAAGTTTAATAAACAAAAATACTTCCTCTTAGCGAGAGAAAGTAAAGCTTGCTCGTGTTGTATTCAATGCTGCTAAAATGGCTGCTTATTACCTCCAGTCACTTCTATCCCGATCATTCTCAGAATGTTCATCAATTAATTTGGCACGGGTGTGAGCGATCTTCATGACTGGAGCCATCCAAGCGGCACGCTCGTTGGGCTCCGCGAATTCTCTATCCCAAGTCAAGGCCATGAAGATCAAACACTTAACGAAAGAGACACATTCAGGAGATGCGTGGGGATTTGATGATCATGTATTTAGCTAAGCCACATAGATGATTGGACACTGAACACAACCAGTGTTAAAGCACTTGATCTTGACCAAGATCCACGGTACGGGATTAGAAGCTGCACAGACTAGGATATCGAATTGCATTCTGTTTGTCGGTAGTTATGGTCCTCGTGACTCATGAAAAATACATGTCGGCGACTGCCTTGATTTCAAAATTTCCTTCAACATAATCAATCCCACATGCTCCTATCATGCGACATGCATCGATATGGAATCCGAGCAATGAGTGTTCATGGCAATCAAGCCACGCTTAACCTGGATTGCAGATGGCCATCATTATCTCTAGCTCGTAGATAAATGATGAAGAACCAAGCACCTGAGATTTTCGAGGATTGCAACAAGCAGAATCAAAAGGAGGGGTTACGAAGAACACTATATCCACAAACTGGCTATGGGCGGAAGGACGTTGCCCTAGCACAGGCATTTTCCCCCATTACTAGATGTAGTAATACAGCGCGGCTTTACGTTCTGCAACTGCTCCACGTTTCAGAGATGACTTGACCAACTAACTAGAAAGAGAACTTAGAAGGGTAATGACGAGAACGCTCTTGGGACAAGCATGCTGTGTATGACCACTTAATCTTCGATTGCTTCTTTTAATCTTTCGGGAATGGGGTGTATGAAGCATATGATTCGATACGTGAGGTAGGAAGGGATGGGTGATGCACATCTTCTAAGAATCCCAGCTTGTGGACAGCGTGGATTATCTTACTAACAACCTTTCCTCCTAGGCAAGAGCATCCCATGCAATCACATGCTTCTAAGCAAACTGAAGTCCTCTGAAGGATGATGTATATTTTTCGTTGCGATAACGCGTCAACGATGTCGACTCGGTGTCTACCAACCAGACGCCAGATTCACCAGCCTAGTCGCTATGTTCAATGTAATGCAAATCAAACCAAATCAGGCTGCTCTTCTAGCAGTGGTACTCATCAAGGTAATCTTCTTCGCCTTCTTTTTCTTCCCTTGTCCAGATCCGCCACTTGGTCTGACATTCTCGTTCCCCTGGCTGTTAAGCGACGTAGCTTGGACTTGGGCAATGAGCTCATTCTCGGCAAGGAGTTCTTGCTCCCAAGAATGCAACCATCCATCATCAATATCATGCTCTGGTTGCTGAGGCTGGACTTCAGGAGATGGAGCTGTGACCATTGCAGTACCCCAAACTGTTCTCGGTGCGCTGGGGCTAGTAGAAGGAGAAGCCAGAGTAGCGAATGAAGAGCCTTGTCTCACGGGCCAGGGAGGAGATGCGTTGTTAGCGTCCAGTGACGATGGAGCCAAAGGATGGAAGTCGTCACCAGAAAGGCTCTCTGATGGAACAATGGGTCGTTTTCTTCTTGTCATGGCCCACCGAGCGTCATCTTCTGCCTTTTCAGCACGTAATCTATCACGTTCTTCGCGAGTCTCCTTTTCTCTATTTCGCTTTCTTCTCTTCTCGATCTCGTCCTTGAACTGGTCTAAAATCTCAGGACTGACGACATCAGTCCAATTACATTCGAGGAAGCCAACCTCGCACCCGTAAGGAAGATGTGAGAGATATTTGGTTCGTTTGCGCAGATCATCATCCATGATATGACCAGTCGACACGCGCTCAACACGCGGTAAAAGTGTTGACGGGAAAGAAGCAAAACTGCCAAAGGCTGACTTGAGAATGCGAATGTCAAGTGGTGCAAGATAATAGTGTAACAGTGATTGGTAGAAGAAGTACGGGGCATCTGGATGGTGTCCCTCGATTTGTACAGGGCGTGTGTTGTGGGATTTGGGATGAGAAGGAATTCCTTTGGCCTCGCTAGGTTGTGATGTGTGAGATTCTGAGCCATCCACCTTGGCTCCGTCGATTACATTTGGAGTACTGGGCTCGTTCGAAATGCTCAGTCCTGATTTTGAAGCATGCTGAATGAAGTACATCTCAGGAGCATCCTCGTCCACCGCAGTGAATTGAATTGGCTGCCGCTTGACTGGCTTCTGGGCTGGTTGTTTAGCGGCAGCTGGAGGATCACCAATACCCTTGATCTTCTCCTTTGCCTCACGAACGGCATTGACAGCCTTTCTTGTCCACTCCGGTTCTTCTCCAAACATGAGCTCGTCCTCGTTCTCTTGTCGATGGAGATCTTCGATTTCTGCGTCGTACTGCTCGACCATGTACTCTTCGCTGCCCTTCATGATTCGAGCATAGTCTGTTACCTCCGCAGCAAAATACCAGGGGATATCTTCGTTCTTGGCAAGGACATCAGCCCCATCGCGAGGCAAAGCAAGAGTGCTTCCCGGTTGCCGCATGACCAATTTCAATACAACATCGTCGCCTTCACGTGGCAGGACGCTCTCTTGACCAGTGTACCATCTTACAGGTCGTGTCTCGGATATGTACACAGAATCCCAACAGATTGGGCACTTCTTCCATCTCGCCTTCTTCTCGGGGACCAAGTTAGGTTCATCAGTAGAATGCATGTACCGAATGAGACAGGGCAAGCAGAAGATGTGACCACATTTTGCCATTCGGGGAGCAACTGGATGCGAGAGGCAGATTGGACATGAAGCGTCTTGCGAGACTGACGAAGCAAGAATCTGCAAAACGTCATTCCACTCCAGATGTTGGTCGGCATTGACAGCCTGTAGCTTGTAGTCTCCATAGGGCTTGACGATGAACCTGTAATTCGCATGGATGTACCTAGATTTCTTAGCCAAGAAGTCGGACATCATCGACATGAACATACCTCGCCTTGTCGCTAGAGTGGTGGCCGGATCCAATGCCGTAGATGTTTCCTCTCCGTGTTCCTCGCTGAATCGTGTTTCGATAGTCTTGGGGTCGGGGAGGGAGGGTGAAGTTCATCAAATGGGTAATGGAGGTCTGACCCCGGCGACTGTTTGCGTTCCTCATAGCTCCCTGTGGCTGTTAGCTATGCATTTGTTCAAGGTGGTGTCAGGCTCACGGATTCCGCCATAACATCTTCATCCGCAAGTCTTGGTCTTCTCGAATTCTTATGCTGCTTCTTTTGGCCTTGGATGTTCCTTGGAGACGCGTGAGTTTGGCTTGAATTGCCAGCGGAACGTCGGGAGCCGGACTCGAAGCTCGGAGAGGTGACTTGGCTCTGTTGTTGCTGCAGAGGAGAGTGCGAGGAGGACAGATTGAGCGATTTGCCCCAAGATGTTAACGAATTTGGTGGAGCAGAAGTCATTGTCGTCGTTCCTCTGTTTTCATCAGAGTATTTAGCGAAAAGACAGACAACAAAGCCGTCTCATGCGATACACCACCGAGTCGAGATTGTAGTATTTACTCTGGTCAATTGGGGAGAGGAGCAGAGATGATGTAGACTGCACGAAGTACAACTGCTTCGAATCTGGTGATGTTCCGGGAAGGGATTACTGCAACGTTCTAGGATCTGATTCACAAGTTGCCACCATGAAGAAGGCAACAGCCACCGCCACGACGAAAGAAAACGCGAATGAAGTTGTTGATGGGGAGAGACGCCAGCGGCGCTGGGTTTGGGTAGTGGGGGAGTCACAGCTTGCTGAGGGGCGGGATGGAGGAGAGGAGAGCAGGCCAAGCAGCCGGTCGGGCCGCCCACAGAGAGCAGTCGTGCAGAATGCACCTGTGCGTGCTGCGCTGCTATGTCATCCGCGGACGAGGCAAAAAGAGGCGGTTTGATAGGCAGGCAAAAGGCAAAGAGCTTTGAGCTGGACAACTGCCCGCACAAGACCAAAACAACAAGTAATTCTCCACGCCGGCGAATGTGACTGCGACTACTTGCTATCCAAAGCATTGTTTTCAGCGGTGCATTTTTGTTTGACCTGGGGCCATTGGGGGTTTTGGCGCTATTTAAAACCTCCCCGACGCCTTGCCCAATTTCTCTTGGCGGACAACGCTTCCGGCTCGACTTCAGTCACCTTCTGCCAGAGTCCATAATTTTGGTGGAATATCGATTATCTCGACAACCACTCATGCGACACCGCTGAACAACCACCTCGACCCGTGAATCCGCCGACCACGACCGCCGACGATCTCGGGAGCTCAATTCCTGATGCGCTGATTTTCGAACGTCCCAGCAATCCATCTGCGCGGACCCGCAATCGAGCCCCGACGCGCAACGACAAACGGACCTGAACGCGGTCGGTTTGCAAGAAGAATCACCCACGCCGGCATGATGAACGGCCGTCATCTGCCGGCAGGGCAAGGCATGCCGCCAGATATAGGGAGAAGAAGACAATACAACCAGCATCAACATCAACATCAGCAGTATCCGCAGCAGATGTACAACACCTACATGCAGCCGTATGGCGCGAACTACTATCCACAACCTCTCCCTCCTCAATATCACAATGCTCCTCTTCCTCAACACTTCGCGCCGTATCCTCCTCCACCATATGTCCGCTCTCCTCCGCCTCCGCAGATGCAGCACTATGCTCCTCCAATGCCTCAACAACCACAGTCGTACCCTCGACCACAAGCATCTCCTGTCGTCTCCTCGGAATACCGAGCACCTGCACCTGCACCTGCACCTGTACTTGCACCTACTCCTGCTCCCGCACCTGCTCCTGTTACTCAAGCACCATCTTCTACGCAATCTACGCATACAGTCCCCGTCCCTGGTACACCACCAGCACCACACCCAGCTATGAGCATTGCACCGTCTTCACCATCTGAAGAAACTATTCAACCGCCGTTTAGAGCTCCTGTATGTTCAGGACCTAATTCTCACTTAATGGATGCTAATAGGACTCAGTTACCATGGCTTTCAAGACCTGATCTCTCGTGGCCAGCTAGAAAAGCGCGAAGAAAGCGAAAAGCTGCCCCACAAACCTTGGCCGAGCCAGTCGAGCTGCCGACTATCTCACAAGGAACAGACACTGAAGTTGCAGCAGAAACTGAGGTAGAAGTAGAACCTAACGTGCCAGATCAGTCTACCATCGAAACTTTTCCCCGCCCAGAAACTCCATCAACAAGCCTGCCTATCTCTGAAGACACCGATTCGACCGACCCAACCACCCCCTCCTCTTCGAACCAAATACAACAAGCTGCGCCTGCACCCGGGGACGCGACACCAATTGCAGCATTGCCGCCTCGAGTAACCAAGCCAGTTGTGCCCATTGTTCCAGCTCTTCCAAAGACCATACCTCGTGATGTTACCAGGAAACTGTCAAGCAAGTCTACGGAGGAAACACAACCAGCACAAGTGGCAGCATCGAGTGTAGAGGGAAGTATAACTGAAGTCAGTGCTCCACCATCTGAGCAGGCAGAAGCAGCAGAAGTCAAGGAAGCTGCTCCAGCACCGAAAGCATGGACTACTCCGAAGCTGTGGACCGGTCTCTTCAACCCAGCAGCTGCTACATCTACCGCAGCCTCCAGCGAATCAGGTCTCGCAACTTCAGCTTCAGGCTTTGGTAAAGCCAATTCCGAGTCTCTGGCCGACGCCTTAAGATCCTTCAATGCCGTATCCAATGACTCAAAGATAGCATTCATCGAACCTCGAGGTCTAGTTAACACGGGCAATATGTGTTATATGAATTCCGTAGGTCCTCGAGCCGTAAGCTAGGATCTCGCTAACGGTCTTCTAGGTTCTCCAAGTTCTTATATTCTGTACTCCTTTTTATAGTTTCCTCGATCAGGTTAGCAAGCGGGCGGCGTACAGCTTCAAAAGTGAAACCCCATTGATTGATGCTATGTAAGTCTTACTTCTCCCTCAAACAGTCGTTTTCTAACAGCTTTAGGATTCTGTTCATGCGGGAATATCTTATCATTGATTCGGCTGCAACGGTTGAGCAACTGAGACTGCGTTTGAAGGAAGGTGAATTGGAGCAGTATGGCGAATCGTTCACACCCGACTTTGTGTATAATGTGATCAATCGCCTACCCAGATTTTCATCGATGAGAGTGAGTCACATCTCCATAATCGGAGAATTTTTACTGATACGTGACAGCGTGGCCATCAGCAAGACGCGGAGGAGTTCCTAGGATTTCTGCTCGAAGGGCTTCACGATGAGTGCGTGCACGTGATGCGAAGCAGTTCGTCAACCGCGACATCTGCAATTGCAACGCCACAGAACGACCCATCATCTCCAGTTAGTGAACACAGTAGCGTACAAGGATCCGTCTCTGGCAAGGAGAATGGGTGGCTGGAGGTTGGACCAAAGCAAAAGGCTGCAGTCACTCGATCATCCGGCACAATTACCACAGGGTCACCAATCACCAAGATTTTCGGTGGCAACTTGAGGTCAGAGTTACGGGTGCCAGGCCTGAAAGATTCTGTTACTCTCGAGCCTTATCAGCCTTTGCAACTAGATATCGGCGCGCCGAACGTCAACAACATCGTGGATGCATTGAAGGGTTTGACTCGCTCAGAAGCCTTGCATGGCGATTTCAAGTCTCCTAAGGGTCCTAATGTCACAGCTACGAAGCAGGTATTCATCGAGACCTTGCCGCCTGTTCTCATTCTTCATCTGAAGCGCTTTCAATACGACAATGCTGGTGGAACGCAGAAGATATGGAAAAAGGTTGGCTATCCGCTTGAGTTGGAGATTCCCAAGGAGGTGTTCCCTCGACAGAAGAGAGGTGTCTATGCTCATAGTGGTCTGCCCAAGTACCGTTTGATCGCTGCTGTCTATCACCATGGCAAGAACGCTAGTGGTGGTCACTACACTGTTGATGTCAGACGACAAGATGGCAAGGAGTGGATTAGACTTGATGATACGGTCATCAGACGGGTGAGAAGTGAGGAAGTTGCCGAAGGTGGTAGTGAAGAGGACCCGAAGGTTCTTGCAGCTGCTCTGGAAGCTCACAAGAGAGATGGAGCTGTTTCAGGCAATGGCTTCGCTGCCATCGAGGGTGTCGAGGAAGAAGGCGAGGAAGAGGGATGGAAGAAGGCCACGGGTGGTTCTGGCAAGAAGTGGTCGAGTGTGGTCAATGGCAACTCGACGCCGAAAGCCAAGACCGACAAGTTCTCTGTGAAGGACAACAAGGTTGCCTACCTCCTGTTCTACCAGAAGATTTGAGGTCGGTAATAGGTTTGCATGAAATACAACGAGCGAGTTGGCTTGCATGAATTCCTGTTGTTCACGGGAATCATGTTTCCAGCCGGGGATTTGGGATTTTCGGCATTAATATGTCCGTGTATTGGACGGAATGATGCTAGAGATTATTGTACACTTGACCTGCTTCGACATCATTCTACAGCATGAGCGCACTGGCGCAAAAGGAAGATGGGTGTCTAAAAGTGGGCATCTGGGTGGCGAGCTGTTTGATGTATAACATGACCGCTGATGGTCCGTCCATCGCGATGCAAGCTTGATGAGCTAATAAAAGTGATATCAATGAGTAATGCTATGAGAAATCCGTGAAACCCTCTGTAATTCCCATGCCATCACAGCAATACAATTTGTACTTGTATGATTAAGATTTCCGTTGGCTGCGCTGCAGGCACCTACGCGCCTTCTCGGCCCCTATTACGGCTGTTGCCAACGAAAACGCGACTGCCGGCTAATTTCCTTGGATTTCGCGCGAAAAAAGCCAAAACACAACAAAGGAGACACCGGTCAGCTTGAGCATCATCTGACAAGAGTACATACGCTAGAACCGCTGCACTGGATGCACCACCATGTACAATTGATCGCGAAACTGTACAAACTCGTTGCTTCGAATTCTTCGCGCCGATACTTGCTTCTTTACTTTCGCTCATTCAACCACAATGTCCGAACGATACTCTCTGCGCCAAACTCCCAAGTAACACCACAACACTCATCAATTGGCCCCTAGACTGTACTGATTCTACAATAGGAAGACGGAGCACCGTGGCTACGTCCCCACTCCTAGTGCCGCGAGCATTCGAAAGCTCTACAATCGCCGCAAGTCGCAGTTCGCCGAAGAAGACGGCGACGATTCCTCGTCCGCCACCGACACATCTACGAACAAAGTCGCGTCTCGACGAGCATCGAGCCGGAAAGTCAGCATGGCGAAGGAGGCTATCACAAATGGCCACGCCAGCAACGAAGTAGAAGTCGCGACTAATGGACATTCCAACGGACACGCGAATGGAGAGGCTGTCAATGGAAACGGATACGGGACCATGAAGCCAAAGGACGTCACTGTCTCAGAACGACCAAAAGTCGTAGAAGGCTGGGAGGCAGGAAAAGACCCAAAGATCGATTACTCTGGCCATTTCGACTTTGGTGGCTCGATTGGTGTAACGGCAATGATGATTGGCTTTCCCACACTCATGTACTATATGTGGATTGGAGCCACGTTCTATGATGGCAAGTTCCCTACGCCTGCGGCCGGTGAATCGTTCCTCGACTTCGCGAAACATTGCGGAGATCTGGTCTACGAATATGCGTTCCCGAGCCTATTCGCGTGGGAGATATATTGGGGCTATCTCATCTTGGAAGGTGCTTTCTACTGCTTGCTCCCAGGAGTCTACGGATATGGAAAGCCATTGCCACATGAGGGAGGCAAGCAACTGAAGTACTACTGCTCCGGGGTCTGGTCATTTTATACAACCATCGTTTTGATGGCTGGGTTGCATTACACCGGAATCTTTCCTCTCTATACCCTGATTGACGAGTTTGGCCCTATCCTGTCTGTAGCAATCATCTCTGGCTTCGGGGTCTCAATCGTTGCATACTTTTCTGCCTTGATCCGAGGTGCGCAACATCGCATGACTGGATACCCATTGTATGACTTCTTCATGGGCGCTGAGCTGAATCCGCGTATGTTTGGTATTCTGGATTTCAAGATGTTCTTCGAGGTACGCCTTCCATGGTACATCTTGTTTGGACTTTCGTGTGCCACTGCTGCGCGACAATATGAGCAATATGGCTACGTCTCTGGGGAAGTCTGGTTCGTGGTCATGGCCCACTTCTTGTATGCGAATGCATGCTCAAAAGGAGAAGAGCTCATCATCACCACTTGGTAAGTTGATGGTCCCCGCATATATATGTATCTTCAAGCACTGACAGACGCAGGGACATGTACTTCGAGAAATGGGGCTTCATGCTCATCTTCTGGAACCTGGCTGGTGTCCCACTCAGTTACTGCCACTGCACAATATACCTCGCGAACCACCTCGACAGAATCACGGACTATCCCTTCCGCATTCCGTTCCTGATCACCCTCTTCACGTCCTACATCTTCATGTACTGGGTCTGGGACACAACCAATTCCCAGAAAAATCGCTTCCGTGCAGCCGAACGTGGAACCCTTGTACCCCGAAAGTCATTCCCCCAACTCCCCTGGCAGGAAGTGAAGAATCCTCGCATGATCAAAACTAAGACGGGCGATAGCATCTTGGCTGATGGATGGTATGGCAAAGCGAGAAAGATCCATTATACATGTGATCTTTTCTTCGCAATGACTTGGGGTCTGATCACGGGTTTCAATAGTCCGTTTCCATGGTTCTATCCGGTCTTCTTTGCTTGTATGATTGTTCATCGATCATACAGGGATATCCAGAAGTGTAGGTCAAAGTATGGTGAGGCTTGGACGGAGTATGAGAAGATGGTTCCGTACTTGTTCATTCCGGTTAGTTTTAATCTTTCCCCTTCGCCTTTTCATTTACTGATCTGGTGATAGTACGTATTCTAATTCAACTGTGTACAATATTGCAACATGGAAATACCCAGTTTGCGGTCGACAATAGGATTATGCCTGTTTGTCTAGATCTCATCTCAAGGATGACGATGAGTTGTATATGTGTATAAAGCACAATATTCCGTGTAGAGCGTATTCGAACGGCGAGTTCGTTTGATCATTGTGGCATCCGGCCGGGGCGGGGGGGGCTTTTCTGGTAGACGGGAGCAGAGAATGGGAAAGCCCCACCTTCCCATGTGCAAAGTAACAGCATCACGCGCGATGCGATACCTATGAATACTCGTAATACAATACCTAATATCTCATTTCGATTTAGTCTAACATTCGCACTGGTAGCAGAATCGGCTCGAAGAAGCAGTTCAATGCGACCCTAGAATTTGAACGCGTGGCAAGACGTCTTCTCAATATCTTCAGCATCTAGGATACTGAGATAGGTACGATGCGTCGGCGCATGTCATCAGTTACTTGTCAGCCAGCGTGCTCGTTCACTGACCGATTCAAGTCTTTCATGATCCATCACAAACTCGCCTCTTTCACAATAACAGCAACCCAAACATTCAGCTCTCACCATATCTTCTACTTGATCTCCTACCTTGCCTCTGGTGATAAAGTTCCGTACTCTGCACTCTACTGTCCGTGATGCGATGCGGTGTGTTTGAAGTTTGGTCTCTTCTATTTGTTACTGCCGGAAATTAAGTTGATAGAAACTTACTGTTTTGAGAGACATGGCATGGTCATCAATTTACTGGTTCTGTTTACGAATACCCATAAGAGTCAGGGATATTGGGATCTGGCGCTGAGCCGCAATTCCAAAACGCAAATGCTCTCTAACTCTAAGCCTTGACACCGGGAATGTTCCGAAGTCTAGAGAGGTAGAATCGAGGATTATATATGCTAAACCTCGAGGACATGAGACTGAATGTAAGAACAGTGAAGGTCCCTTGAAACGAGCATGGGACTATCCTTGAATACTTTTCTTCTTGCCGATGAGGACGAAATAGTGAAGGTGCGAGTACGCCTTGATGTTGACGTCTTAAAGTTGGCCTCATTCGACATCGAACGATATTGATTAGCTCAACGCTCGAAGCTTGATGTAATTGAGGTAGCCAGCATAATGATGCTCATCTCAACGACCTGCACGACATTGTCATCGGGCCCGTTCTTGTCAGAGAGTGTCTTATGTTCTCGTCGATGAAGAGGATGGAGGGGACTGACTTGGCGGTATGGAGAACTTTGAGGATACGGATGGAGTTGAGACTCGGGCAATCCCGTCTTTTGTATCCGACGGAGGTTTTCGGATCATTGACTAACTCCTTAAATTGAGCTATCAAGAACTTTGAGTTTTGCGACCATTGATCTATCATGCTGGTGAAATTCAGAACATTGATTTATCGACAGGATTCAACGGTGATGCCCTTGGCTTGGTTGGAAATTATGAAAGGGATATGGGGTGTTTTGCCACATCCGAGATCAACTATTTTGGCGATATTCAAAACATTGATTAAAAACTACGCAGTTCAAAATTGAAATCTAGAAATTCAAAAATATTCTTGTAACGGGAGTGTGCTCCATTATGCAATATTTTTTTTGTTTTTTGTAATAGTAGTATTTGAAAAGTCTTGACCGCAAGCCGAAATGCATAAAGAACGTAGAGAATATTGCGCGAGATAACTGTTTTACAGTAAGACGAACATTCAAAACCAGAGCAGACACCAAAGCAAAAGCTGTACATTCAGAGGAGCCTCAGCTCAGATTTATTTGTCATCCAGTTAATAATGCAACTAATGAGTTCTCATACCGGAAGCAGAACTATGTGGGACTTTGACATCCCTCTCTTAACGTTATTAAACCTGTTTGAGCCACTAGGACCCGAATTTTGAATGTAGTATGAGGAAGAAGAGATCCAAAGACCTGCGGATATGCTCGGCATCACAGGGTAGAGGACTGGTGGCGAGCAGGTTTCAAAAGCAACTGGCTGGCATATTCTCACGATTTTGACATCATGTTTGGACTTCATTTCCAAAAGAATTCGTAAGGAAAAATGCAGCTCAATTTTGAACTTCTCAGGAAATAGCTAAATATCAACTTCTTGAATTGTTGGGTTGTCGTCGAACATCTCGCCTATTTTGCGCCCCTGAGGAGACGTCGGCGTTAATGGCCTGTAAGAGCCGACTTCGCGCTAGCTACCTAGAAACTCATCAGCGCGAAATTTAAACCATCGCGTCTCCTCCCATACAACTTGCACCTCCCCACCTTCAAAACAAATCTCTGCCATCACCAACCATCCGCAGCGATCATGGCAGAGATCAAAATCGACAAGAACCTCTTCCAAGAGCGACTCTCGCGATTTGTATCGGCTTGGAAAACCGACAAACGAAGTGGTGACGCGCTCTTCAATGGAGCCTCCTCCATCCTGGTGTTGATGGGCAAGACCGAGGAAACAGCACAATTCCAGAAGAACAATGCGATTCATGTATGTCAGCGTAGAAGCGCATGACCTGAGAAGACATGAGCTAACTTGCAGAATAGTTCTGGTTGCTTGGTTACGAGTTTCCTGCTACCCTCTTCCTGTTCACCTTGGACGGCCTATACATTGTCACAACTGCAAAGAAAGGTACAATATTCTTCGCGGATCCATTGAAAGTGACTCAGTATGTTGATATCATATAGCTAAGCACTTGGAGCCTTTGAAGGGCGGCAAGGTCCCGCTCCACGTCCTGGTTCGAGGTAAAGATAACGAGGCCAACGAGAAGCTTTTCGTTGATATTAACAATCACATCAAGGCTGCAGGCGTGAGTCATACCAAGTCCATCTCATGAAATTATGGTTCTGCTGACAATTGTGGATTTGCAGAAGAAAGTTGGTATCCTGCCCAAAGACACATCGAGTGGTCCTTTTATCGAGGAGTGGAAGAAGGTCTACAGCAATATTTCGAAAGATGTCGAGGAAGTGGATATCGCACCGGCACTGTCTGCCGCTGCACTGGCTGTCAAGGATGAGAATGAGTTGGTATGTATAATTTTTGATGCGCTTTATATTTTGCTGACCCCGCACAGAGAGCCATGCGAAACGCCTCGAAAGCTTGCATCGCACTGATGAACCCATTCTTCCTTGAGGAGATGTCGAATGTTTTGGATGAAGAGAAGAAGGTCAAGCACAGCGCGCTCGCAAACAAGGTTGATGGACAATTGGACAATACCAAGTTCTGGAATACAGTCGAGCTTCCGAACAAGCAGAAGATGCCTTCCGATTTCGACCCTTCGCAGCTGGACTGGACACACGGACCGATTATTCAAAGTGGTGGTAAATTTGATCTGAAGATGAATGCCCAAGTTGATGACGAGTTACTTCACCCAGGCGTAATCATCGCCTCAATGGGCCTTCGATACAAGTCGTACTGCTCTTTGATCGCCCGCACATACCTTGTCGACCCCAACAAGTCGCAGGAAAGCAATTACAAGCTGCTTCTGCAGGTTCACAGTCTTGTAGTGAAGGAGATCCGGGATGGCGCGAACGTTAAGGACATCTATGCCAAAGCTCTGCAATTGATCAGGACTAAGAAGCCTGAGCTCGAGAAGCACTTCTTGAAGAATGTTGGTGCCGGTGTTGGTATCGAAACACGCGACAGCACTCTGATCCTCAATGGCAAGAGTACCAGATCCCTGAAAGATGGTATGACACTTTGCATAACAACCGGCTTTAGCGACATCGAGAATCCGAATCCGCAAGACAAAAAGAGCAAGGTATATTCTATGGTGCTCTCAGATACAGTTCGTGTATCTCCGAACGAATCAGTAGTATTCACAGGTGATGCTCCTTCGGATTTGGATGCGACTTCGTTCTTCTTCAAGGATGATGAAGAGCATGAGCCAACACCAAAGAAGGCCAACAAGAAGGACTCGTCTGTGGGTGCTGTAGCAGCGAAGAACATCACCAAGACCAAGTTGCGCGCAGAGCGAACAACCCAGGTCGACGAAGGCGCCGAGGCTAAGAGACGTGAACATCAAAAGGAACTTGCGAGAAAGAAGCAAGAAGAAGGACTCGAGCGATTTGCCGAGGCGACAGGTGATTCGAATGCCGCAGCTGTGAAGAAGTTCAAGCGATTCGAGTCATATAAGCGAGACAACCAATTCCCGAACAAGGTTCGAGATTTGGCTATCGTTGTGGACCAGAAGAACTCGACCGTGGTTCTTCCTATCATGGGTCGACCAGTTCCATTCCACATCCAGACCATCAAGAATGCGAGTAAGAGCGACGAAGGAGAGTATGCCTACCTCCGAATTAACTTCCTTTCGCCAGGCCAGGGCGTTGGCCGAAAGGACGATCAACCGTTTGAGGATGCCTCAGCACATTTCGTACGAAGCTTGACGTTCCGGTCTCATGATGGAGACCGTCTTCAAGATATCGCCAACCAGATTAGTAACATGAAGAGAGACGCCGTCAAGCGAGAACAAGAGAAGAAAGAGATGGAAGATGTTGTCGAACAGGACAAGCTCATTGAGATTCGAAGTAAGCACTTTTCTAGATGTCTCATACTTTCTGCTAACCATGATTAGATCGCCGACCTGCTGTCATGGACAATGTCTTCATTCGACCTGCAATGGATGGTAAGCGTGTGCCTGGAAAGGTTGAGATTCATCAAAATGGTCTTCGATATCAATCACCATTGAACACCCAACACCGTGTCGATATTCTCTTCAGCAACGTGAAGCATCTCTTCTTCCAACCTTGTCAACACGAGTTGATCGTCATTATCCATGTTCATCTAAAAGACCCAATCTTGATCGGAAAGAAGAAGACTAAGGATGTTCAATTCTACCGAGAAGCTACTGACATTCAATTCGATGAGACTGGAAACAGGAAGCGAAGATACAGATATGGTGATGAGGAAGAGTTCGAGCAAGAACAAGAGGAGCGAAGAAGACGAGCTGCTCTGGACCGAGAATTCAAAGCATTCGCAGAGAAGATTGCCGAGGCTGGTAAGAACGAGAATGTCGATGTCGATGTTCCGTTCCGTGAGCTTGGTTTCAACGGTGTGCCATTCCGGTCCAGCGTCTTCTGTCAGCCATCAACAGACTGCCTGGTTCAACTCACTGAGCCGCCGTTCATGGTCATCACTCTTGAAGACATTGAAATTGCTCATCTTGAACGTGTTCAATTTGGTCTCAAGAACTTCGATATGGTCTTTGTTTTCAAGGACTTCCATCGCCCACCATGCCATATCAATACCATCCCAGTCGAGTCTCTGGAAAATGTCAAGGAATGGCTCGATTCTGTCAATATCCCATTCTCTGAAGGTCCGTTGAACTTGAACTGGCCTACAATCATGAAAACTGTCACGGCAGACACTCATCAATTCTTCGTCGACGGTGGTTGGTCCTTCTTGCAAACCGAGACAGATGATGAAGATAACGAGGAAGAGAGCGAGGAGAGCGCCTTTGAGATGAGCGACAGTGAGCTTGCTGCTTCAGAGGAGTCGAGTGAGGATGATAGCGACTTCGACAGCAATGCTTCTGCCGAGGCAAGTGAGGAGGGCAGTGATGACGATGCAAGCGAGGGCGAGGATTGGGATGAGCTTGAGAAGAAGGCTAAGCGGAAAGACAGGGAGAGCGGATTGGAAGACGAGGATGAGAAGCCCAAGAAGAAGAGAAAGCACTAAGTGGAGAAAGCTCTCTATTCTCGACACCTCTATCGGATTCTCGACCCGATCCTTAGAAGCCGCCACATGGATATGGAAGGGAGGGAAGATTGTGAGGCTTGCCTTTACTTTCGCGACTGTAAGATTCGGCTTTGATTTTTCATAGGCAGGGTTCAGTCGATAAATGGCGTACAGGGATGAGTAAAATGGGCTGCTGCACGCACTGCTTTTCAGTTGATCAGGGGCAAGCAAGCAGGCAGGTGGTGTTTGCCTGGTTATGGGCATGAATTACTTTCAGTATTGCGTTCATCTCAGACGCATTCATAGTAATAAATGATGACCATAGAAATTTATTTCTTCTCTAGATCAATATGTAACGTGACACCAGTATCAAGTTGCTATATCCCCGCCGCAGTAGACCCGCGGAAACACGGTAGCTTTCCAGGGTGCTTGGTGTGACCTACGTCTCTGCGAGAAAGCAGAAAAAGATGCATCAATTCATTCATATCTAAATATTTGGAAATAACAAGCCCGTCCTCCCATCCAACCTCGCCGCATTCAGCAAGTGTAAAAGCAGAGGAAGACCGCAGAGCGCCAAAAATCGCTTCCTTCCCATCAGACAGCAAAGGAAAATCGAAACCAGGAAAGAGATTGTCCGCTTATTGTACAACTACTCCTCTTCCATCCTTCACTATATCATCCGACTCGCCCGTCCCTTGCCTTTAGTTTTGTTCACATTCGCTGCGCCGTGCATTCGCTGCTCACTCGCTCTTGTTCGTCATGCTGTTTGGTTCAGAGCATTATCTAAGCATGACTACCCTCCCCACCGATCCCCATTCCGCCATCTCTGCCACTAGTTGTCGCCGAACTGGGTGCCTCATTATTCCAAGTCAGATACGTGTGATCGCCGAGTTTTCTTGGTTTAATGAGATGAGTGACTGTGAACAAAGCGCCCAGCACGATGCAGATACCACCTACAACCACGTATGCGATTCCGAGGAATGGGTTCTTGCCACCCATCACGGTGCGGGTGGAGATGATGATGGATTTTGTGCCGCCGTATTCAGTTACATTGAAGTCTGATTTGGTTAGATAGGAATGAGATAGGGGAAAGGAGAGGGGGACGTACTATGATTGATGTCAACGGTATAGGTTCCCGCCTCCATTACATCATGATCATTTCTCTGAGCCAACTTGCTGAAGGTAGGCAGACCGGCAAGACGCATCCAGACCTGGAACGCCTCATCGTTGACAAGGTCTGGGTGATAATCATCGCTGTAGTTGTTTGGGTATCTCAATACCCAGTTCGGTGGCACAATGACATCAGACCAGTTGTATTTACTCTGTCCATAGAGCTCCTTGTCGCTGCTCCATGAGATATCCGTGTTGTTCTGCATCGTGTATGTTCTGTTGTCGCTGGATGATCCGCCCGGAACGTTCAAGAGAACTGGGTTATAGAATGTGTCGTTGAATATGGAATTGGCGGCAAGACCACATGGGTAGTAAGGCTTCCTGACGCCATCTACGATTTGACTTGTCAGTGGTGTGCAGTCACTACCATCAATATCGCTCGCGGATACGGCTTTCCCTGACAACTGGTCGTTATTAAAGGACTTGGCATAGCGTCGATGGTTTTGGTAGAAATTTGAGAGGCGGTAGTAGAAAAGGACTGGGGGATTCATGTTGTTCGGGATAGTGAAGTTAAGCGTGCATTGTATCGTTGGGACCACAACTCCTTCATGATAGGTATAGTTGAAGGTCTTTTTCGTCCAAGAGGGTGGATCTGGCTGAACTTGGTTCGAGGAATTCTTGTTAAAGCTCAGGTGAACGAGGTGTGAGGGCATAGTAGCTGTCGCTGGGTAGTCGGGGGCATCGCTATAACATCTCGTGTAGTCTAATATGATCTCTTGCACCTGTGTCCCGTTTGTCAGCCTAGATTCTATCCCTGCTTCGCTGCACGAAAGACTCACTTGCGCGCTGGCGTACAATAACCCCCCTCCAATTGGCGCAAATATAATACCGATGGCAAAGAACAATGGCAGGACGGTTTTGGGTGTGAGAATCGGTCTGCAGTTCCATGGTCAGCTCGATTCGCGCGGGGTGTTGGCGACGTCACTTACTGCCATGCTTTTAATCGCTGTTGTCGGAAGGCAGTATCTGCGAGAAAGCCGAATGGGTCAGCATCTATGAAATCTATAAGAGCTCATCTGCGGGATCTCACTTGCTGGCCTCCTGCTCTTCGTCTTCGTATTATCCTGGTGCAGGTTTGGGTCTTGCGAGTTGATGGAGTCCTCATGGACCATCGCTGGTTGATCATCCGCCATCTTGTGGTGAATTCGAGATCATGGACCGGCTCTATCCGTACGTTGAGCGCGTTGTTATGTAGTTGGGAGGATTGATGGGAGTCGGGGGTCGTTGTCGCGATGATGATCCTTTATGCCGCTGATGCCGTAAACTCTCACTCTAGGGTTAGCGTCGTTTGGCTGCACAGCCACAGGACCAAAATATCGACAAGCCCGGGTTTGCTCAGTCAGCGTGAAGCATACAAATTATGATAACGAATCATTTTACACGGCTTTGTATGTTAGATCTAGTTGAGATGGAATTGCGTTCAGTCAATAAGCTATGTAAGACAAATTCAGTTTCGCCCAAGAAAACATTTGCAAAGTCCACAACTCAGTTGCAAGTACCTAGTGTACAGGCTTAGCTACGTGCAGAACCTATTAGATGTCCTCGTCCGCAAGCCCCACACTTTCTGACCCGAGCAAAGGATAATAGCGCAATCCGGAGCCTTTAATGTCAGTACCCCAAGGAATGACAATGGCTGCAGTCTTATACGAGTTAATCGTCCTATGTTTCACGTCTCGGCAATCACTCATCTCGAAACATATATCTCCCACCAGGTCGCATTGCGGCCTCATATCGTTCGACTATCATTTCTCTTTCTCTCTCCCTAGCCGTCTCACGGTCAACCATTTCCTCCTGCGTGGTTGGAAAATCAGGTCTCCAGAAGCCTGGAGGGCTTGCCGCCCTCGTGTAAGCGTGGCGATGTCTTCCATGCTGATTGGCGATATCTCTCGTCTTGGCTTGCATCAGCAGTTCATGTCTTTGGTGTTTTGGGATACTGCGAAGCTTGTGGGCATTGTCGCCCATGTGCTTACGAAGAAGTTCATCGTCTCTCTCTTCCTGTGATGCAGTCGGAGATTCTGCTGTATCTAATTCTGCTAATATCCGAAACTTGTGCCCACAACACTCAGGTTTTGTACAACCTTCAAGTGCGTGACGTGCATCGCCTCGCACTACGTCTTGATACGCGTAGTCATAGCCCTGATTGTAGTTCGGATTGACTTTGAAATCTTGAAGACGAAGTTTCTGCAACGGTCGGGCTCGCAGAGGTTCTTGGTCAGGGTCAATTTCCCAGTCTGCAAGATTTGTGGTGTTCGTCTTTGGATGGCGAGACTTCGCAGCTGTTGCTATGTCCTGTTTTGAATTGCGACTAGACACTGGTTCTTCGCGTAAAGGTTGTGGCTTCGATGTGAACACCCCATGCAGGTCTCTTCGAGGAGGTGGAAGCAAGGCAGATTCTGGTTCTAGAGAACTGCCTACCGGATTTGGTTCTTGTACATCAAGTTCGGCGGATCTTGCCATTGAATTCTTGACCTCTGGTTTAAGAGAGACTTTTTTCAAGCTCCTAGATATCGGCCTTTGTGGCTCGACAGAAGTTCTTGATGTTTCTCGTGATGATGGCTGTGAAGATTCGAAGTACCCAGCCACAGATCCTTTCGAAGTTGGCCTAGAGGAGGTCGCAGAGCGACCGTCGACGTCTCTTACATCTCTGGTGGGTGCTTTTGGTGTCGACTCCCTCGTGATACGTGGTGTCCCTGTTCCATCGCTCAGTAGGCCTTGATGTGTTGCTCCTGTGACTTCGCGACCGAGACCTGAAGTTGCAATTGACGTGTAAGATCGTGTTGCCTGCTGATTCGTAGTATGAAGGCGAGCAGGGGTGAGCGCTTGCCTGGGAGGAGACGGCTTAGCAAGTAGATTAATCAAGCGGCCACTGTTGTAGGAGTCCAGTCGCACGGCTGTGATAAATTCTCCGTCTTCCATCAAAGTACCTACATCCTTGTCACTAGCAATTCGACACTTCTTTTGTGGTCGGCCTTCGGAATTTTGAGGCAACATTTGCCTGTTTGTACTCCGAGGCTGTAAAACATAACCTGTTCGTCGGATGGGACTATTGTTCGGAGTGATGCTACTATAGGAAAAGTTGCTGCAGCCCTGATCTTGACTTGCACTTTGGTTGGCATTGCTTGCATTTTGGGATGGCTGAAGAAGTCCTTGAGAGAGCTGGCGAGATATTTCCTGCTGAAGGAAACGTTGCTTTCTGGGTGTATCGACTTTCTCCCCAATATCATCAAGGTCGAGGCTTTCGTTCGCATTCAAGTAAGCCAATCGTGCAAGTCCGACTGGGCTGCTTGAAATAGCTTCAAGCTTGACTTTACTGACTGGTGTTGCTTCAGCAGTTTCGTAGCGGTTCTTCCTCTTCTTGACACTCCGTGATGAAATCACAATTGGTGTTTCGGGCGATGGTGATCTCTGTGTCAGAAGCACAGGCATTTCTTGCTCCGTTGCTTTTTGGGGGGGATAGGGGTTGATATCCCCTTCCGTCGAGCTGGTATGATGTGCTTCAAGGGCAACATATGGGGTGTCCTCAACCAGGTCGACTTTGCCAAGATGACTTGGGAGATCCACGGATTCTCGTCTGTTATTGACAGTAAATCTAGTGCCCGCCTCAAAAGTCTCGTCGCCATGTCTGGCATCCTCCGAGAGAGCCACATGTGCAGCAGGGTTCTTGATCGGGTTGCTGAGTGGAATGTCTCCTTCGCCATCTTCGTGGAAAGAATGCTTGGCCAATCCTGGACGAGATGAAGCAACATCGCAATCTGCTACTGTACTGGCTTCTAAGCCACGAGTTTCACTCTGTTGCATTCTCAATCTTCGAACTTCTGCTTCCAGCCTCTTGATCTTTTCGTTCTTTTTGGTGTTAGACTTGTCCTGTTCCTCCTTGAAGGTGTTCCATCCCTTATTCTGCTCCTTCGCCACTCTAAGTACATCCTCCAATTTCTGCCTCGCTTCCTTCATGTCATGATAGCGGTCATGAAGATTATTGTACTTCAGCACTTGTGACTGGTACAGCTCCAGGGTAACGCGTTTGGTTTCGTCGTAGTCAATTCGAGCAATTGAAGATGAGGGATCGCTGGGTCTGGGTGTACGATTCGAATCATCTTTGAGAACAAGCCGTGCTCTGGGCGTTGCAAGAGCTCTCTGTTGTGGCTGCAGTTGCCGCTGTAACTCTGCGGCCAGACGCTTGTTCTCCTTCTCGAGTCCATCTACTCGCGTTGCAGCCACCCTGCAAATTTCCAATTCATCTGAAAGGCGTGCATAGTGCTCAGCTAGTTCCTCGAGGGCGCTAGACTTCTCTCGGAGCGACTGCAACTCTTCTTGGCTAATTCTTACGAAGTTCTTATTGTTGAGCTCTATTTCCCCTCGTCAGCAAAGTTCTAGGTGGATTACGACAATGCGTACCGGTCTGCAGATTGTTTCCAATCTGATCGCAGACTTTAGTGAGCTGGTCGAATAAATGCTCGCGGCCATTACTCCAGCTCTCCATCGCTCACAGGTGTAGCGGTGTTTTCATGCCATGACCGTATTTGATGATGTCGGGAGACGCGTTGGAAATTCGCAGAGCGCGTCGTCAACCGAATCCCGACCTCGGCCCGGCTCCCACAATGTCAATGTCCAACATCCCAATAAGGAAATAAAAGCTTCTCGTCGCGCGCGCAACTGAAACGATGATTAGGCGCAGAAAACACTATCGAGCAAATCCTTTTCCTTGAATATCTCACCCTCCCGTATTTGCATCTGTGAATGCTCCTCCTGGAGCAGCATGAATTACCTTACCGTCTTACTCAGCAAACATGCGCCGTGGCCTCGAAACACCCTATGCTTTCAGCTGAACTATTTCTATGCCTATGGGCGCGGCCGAACCTTGCTACTGCGTACCTGGCAAAAGTGTTTGATACGGTGGCTGGTGATGGGTTGCCGAAGCTGGCTGCAGGCATCAGCTCCTTCCTGACTCTCGAATTTAAAGATCCTATATGAAAGTTCAATATTCTACCTCTATATTTCCGCTCTCGTCCTCATCGCCTCGATCTCCTTGCAATCGCTATTTCATTGTTGATACGATGATGCTTCTTCAAACCGCACTGCTTGTCATTCTACTTCCTCTGTCTGTCCTTGCTTCTCCCGCATCTCCTGATCAGCATTTGTTGCCTACTAAAGCCTCACAATTTGCGCCTGCACAATGGCAGCATCCAGGCTATGTTGTGGATAAAGCACAACTCGACTTCGTCAAAGGACAAGTTGCCAACAAGGCTCAGCCATGGACCGATGCCTACAATCAGATGTTGAAGGATGGTGACAAGTATGGAAAGTATGTCTCAGGCACAAGGACTTCGGAAACCACTTCTACTGTCTCCTGTGGACCGACGACGAACCCTGATATCAAATGCACAGATGAGCGTGGAGATGCATTGGCTGCTTGGGCGAATGCCTTGGCCTGGTATGTCAGCGGAGATACGGCTTACGCCAAGAATGCCATAGGACTGATGAACAAGTGGTCGTATACTATCAAGGGTATGCCATCCCTCAATGCCCGGAAGCAAGCTGACATTTTAGGCCACGCTCTGAGCAACGCCATCTTACAGACAGCCTGGGCAGGGGCTTCTTGGGCTCGAGCAGGCGAATTGATCAGGCATACAACATCTAATCTATGGGCTTCTAAGGACATCACTCAATTCGAAAATATGCTACGCAATGTCTACCTCCCACCATGCAAGAATGGTGACACTCGTGCGTCTAATTGGGATGTCGGTAAGTGATTGAACGGTTGTCATTTGCAGCAGATCTGGCTGACATCCAAGCTTGTCTCAATACCGCCATCGGAATTGCAGTCTTTCTTGAAGACAGCGACGTATATGACAATGCTATGAGCTTGTTCCAGGAGACTGTGTCATCAGTAATCTACCTTGAATCTGACGGATCACTACCACATGCAGCACGTGGCTTGGATTCAAGTGCTGCCGCTCTTAAGTCACGTTGGTTCAATCAACAAAGCTGGGGACATTCTGGACAAAGTGGACAAATTCAAGTACTTTCTTCCGATTGATACCTCACTTCACGGCTGACTAGTATAGGAAACATGTCGTGATCTTACGCACACTGGCTACAGCATCAGCAGCATTTCCCATGTCCTCGAAACCTCACGTATCCAAGGGCTTGACCAATATGGAGGTGACCTTGGCACGAGACTTCGCTTTGCTCTAGGTTTCCATGCTCAGTTTGAGCAAGGAGTTGCACCGCCTTCGTGGCTATGCCAAAACAAGGGCTTGACTCGTGATTTATCAAGTGTCACTGAAATTGGTTTTAATGCATTGTCCACTCGTTTGGGGAACAATATGCCAAAGACACAGGCATATACAGAGAGAGTCCGGCCTCAAGGAACAAACGGGTTGTTCTATGGTTGGGAGACGTTGACACATGCTGGCAACAAAGCCTAGAATCACGTGAATGGTACGAATGATCCTGTTTCACGATGCTAGTAATGATTACTAGAATGAATTTATATTCTTCAAGATCGGGTCAATTATTATTGTTATAATCTTGACGCTCTACGTATCCTAGGATCTACTAGACTATCTACCTGGGTCCTGGTCAGAAGCAGTCGGCTTGACATGTGATTTGCAGACCGCCTCTTTTTCCAGGTTTCAGCTTCCAACTTTCTCAACCCCTACTCTACTCAACTCAACGCCCATAATCCTTTTACTTCATTGCCGCGCAATAACAACTAAATCACCTGTAACGATCGACTCAACATACTCCCTCCTTTATGACATGGCTTCCACAGTTCTCAAACGAAGAGTCTCCCTAATCTGCTGCGCAATCCTGGCAGTCAGTCTACACCTTTTGTTCCAACTCGCTACTATCTCGATGGCATCAGCTGCCCTCCTCAATCTCCTTACTGCGATAGCCATCAGCTATATCTGGATTAGGGTGTACTTATTTGTTACCGGTGAAAGTGGGATTAACCCGCTTGCCAATACTGGTATCACGCTTGGATCACCATTTGTTGCTGCGTTGTTGAGGGATGGCGCTTTGAGGAATGGGGATTGGGTGAGGAGTGAAATGTGACTTTGGAATGTTGTGGTGGCTACTAGAGAATCTGTTATTTGCTATTTAATAAGTGGGAAAATGCGCGCTCGCCTATGGACTTGTCACAAAAGCAGATCTAACATCAGACTACGCCATCTAACATCCTAAATGAAATCTACATGTACATTCGCTAACGCCTTGAATGATTGCTTTCTTGAAGTTTACAGCTCTCATGTCAAACTTTGCCCTCCCTACACTTCTTCATCCGAAACGTCTTCATCCCCCATTTCTTCATCCGAGCCTTCTTCATCCGAACCTTCTTCATCAAAAATACCCGCTTCCCACATGGCTTCCTCGACTTTAGACATCCAACCCCTAACTTTCTCGCAACACTCTATGGTGGATTCGGGTTCGTCGTCATCGATGAGAGCTAATTTGTCGAGCACGTGTTGGTAGTGCTCGTGTGCATCCCTATAGAGCCCTTGCGATGAGTAGCAGAGCCCGAGCATGATAGCACACCTCATTGTAGATGTAGCCTTCAATACCAAAATTCTTCCAAAGTCCATGAACGCTTCCTTATAACATGATATCGCTTCGCCGTACCGGTTCGTAGAGTATAGGATATGACCAAGTTCCTCTTTTGCTTCACATCGACTATGTATACTTAGGGCATTCTCCCATTTATCTAGAAAGCTTTGAAGCGTTTCCTCGGCATCGATCCATAACCTTCGTTTGCGCATGTTCTGAACTAACCCAATAGTCCACTTCCATTCTAGAGCTCCGGAAAAAAAATCGAGACCTAGAGATCTTTCTCTTACTGTCTCGAGTAAACTCCGGGCTTCCTTGAGGTTGTCATTTGAATTCCACACACGCGCGAGTAAGGCGCTAGCGAATACTAGCGTTATATTGGTGTTCTGGTCTTCTTTCTCCAGTGTTGCCTCCGATCCTGCTTCGTTCATGAGGCTAAGTAAGCTGCAGAGAAGGTGTTCACTCTCCGTATATTTGCTTCGAGCTGCAAGACATTGTCCAAGGGATTGCAAAGCATGTGAGGTGTGATCGCTTCTGAGTCCAAAAGTACTCAGATTCATTTGAAGTACTTCTCGGTATATGCCTTCTGCATGCTCGTATTTCCAAGGTTGAAAGGTAAATCTGCTAACAATTTCATGGAGAAGACCTTAACCGTTATGTCTGCCCATGTTTGCTGCATTAATTTGAGGTGAAGGTCCCGGTGGAGATCATGAGCTTCTTTGTATTTCCCCTGCAAATTCATAGAATAAACAACATACAAGCAAGCCTCTAGTGTTTGGCTAGGCTGAAACCAGAGGACAATTTGCTTTGCAGAAACAAGACGGCGGTACCAGTTTTCTGCGGCTGCGTGCTGCCCACTTCTGAAGTTATCCGAGGCAATATTCCACATACTGTCCAAGAGCTCAATGTCAGGAATTTTCGTTCGTCTCATTGCTCGGAGTCGTACAGTGTATTCACTTTCCGTTAGAAGCCGCCATGTGGTCGAGACGGGAGTCTTTTTGACCGATTCTGTCGTTGGAAAGGGGTAAAGCTCGAGAGAAAGAGAGATTTTAGGCAGCGTAAAGCTCGCCCTACTTAGATCCGAGTTCTGTCTCGCCCAAGGTCTGGCATTTCGAAGTCTTGAGGGTCGTGTCACGGCAGTGACGGCATCACTCACTTTCCATGCCGTTGAGTTATCGAGCTCGAAGTCCATGATTTCGTCATCAGCTGAAGAGTGATTTGCTGAATCATCAGATTTGGTTCCAGAAGTAGCCCGTAACAGATCCAGAATTGGAATACTGCCGACATCAACAAAGCAAGTCAGAGCTCCAATCAATCGACTAAGTCTTGGCGACCCAGGAACATCAACTGAGTTCCAAACATCAGTTTCTGATAAGCGTTCTTCTTTTGTGGTGATGGTGGCGAACGATTCTGGTTCCGAGTGCTCCGGATGGGATTTTCCTTGTGCAATATTATTATGATCTGACTGCGACATCGTTACATTATTGAGAGATGTGTGTGCCATGTTGCTGCTCTTCTGAAGGACGCTTTGAACACTTTTCGTTCTTAAAGTTACTATGTAGCTTGTTAGAAGGCAGCTATTTGGTTTTCTGAGAATTTTCTGGCTTACCTTGAAAGTTGCCCTTTTGAGCAATTGACTTTTGCAGTGTGCTAGCAGAGGGCACGCCATCTCTCTTCTTCCATCGGCTGAGTTTGGCTTTGTCGAGTTTGCGACCTCGAATAGTCTGGCCAACTGGACGGCTCTGCTCCTCGCATGCAAGTATGGCTTGTCTTTCTGATCGCTGAATATTCTTCTTGAAGCCCCACTCGGCAATTTTTCTCAAGAACTGTCTTCTCCTGTTCGAATATTTAGATGAAGGACTAAAACTATTGTATTTGATTTCCTTACGTTGGTTCGAAGTTATGATACTCTCCCAGATGCGTCAAGATTGTCTTAAATGTTTCGTTCTCGTCGATATACAGTCGTTTAATAATTGGCTTCAAGTTCTCCCAATCTTCTTTCGAAATCATGCCATGCTTTGTAGGGACGACATCAGTGCGGGGACGTAGTGCCTTTGAGGCCGAAGTTTCTTGTGAGTCATGCTGCATGTTTGGAGGCTGGAAAGCTTCCGCTGAGGGCGAGTGGAAATCTCGGGCAAGAAGATTTGCTACAGAACTCATCTTGACAACAGATGTTAAAGATGCGATTGCTGCAACATAGTATGGGAACCATGTAGAAGTTGAGCGCAGGGCAAAAGAAGTATGCTGCCGAGAGGGAAATGGATGAGGCTTCGTGTAACGTGAAATGCTGTCGGTGTAGACGCCGGCACGCCTACGCCTACCTCTCGCTAAAGCCCCTTTTAGCGATTGGACACAGACAAAAGTCCTCTGCAGCAACGCCACATGCCTCATTATTGGCCGTGATTCGACAAAAGTCCCTCACAGGCATGTATGCATCTGGCAACCTGCTGGAACCATGCCTTGCATTTCTTTCCCTCAGCCGAATGTGTCGGTTCTTTCGAAGCTCGGTGAACCACTTCACTACCTCACTGTTGCAAAAGTCCCCTGCTGCTAGAAATCGCTAGCTATATCTTATCCGGGTGCAGGCTGGAAATTTGTCTACTAGTGAGCTGTCCACTAGCAACTGTCCATCGCTGGGCGTCGTATTTCGAGCAAAGTCTCCATCTAAGACACCTGGTTGGGAGCTGGAGATCCAGCATTGTGCAGCGACAAAAGTCCCCTGAGACTGACCAATAAAGCACCCAGTGGTGTCTATCTCAATCCTAAAACAAATCTCAGCATTGACAAAGAATCCCTCAAACAGGTCGTAGGCGGGCTAAGTTCCTCTTCCATGTTAGATCATATGAGGCCAACGACGAACCCGACTCGTGCCAATGAATCACTATGCTAACTCTCTCTGTTCAAAAGTCCCCTACAGGCTCTCCCAAGGTGGAAAGATAGTATCGTCACGATGATACGCCTTCTAGGGACTCTGTCAAGCAAAGTCCGAGCCATCGAAATCGGCTCAAATATATATATGGCAAGCACCCAGACTGTGAAATGCCATCAGTCAGACACCAAGACTCGAAAGAAAGAATCACCGTGTTATTACAAAGACAATCGCTGCAAGCCGCTTCGAAGGTGAACACTGAATCGCGTATCGCACCAAACAAGACCAAGGCCCTAGTCATGGCTCCAAAGTAAGCAATTATATACTTGTTACTGATATGTTCGAACCTCAGTAGAGCACTGACTCTCCCTTGCAGACCAGCTCCATACTCCGACAAAGACAAAAACACAGCTGCAGACACGAACGCTTCGACACAGACGGGCTGTTGTCAATATACACCCATGGGTCGATGGATGAGTGAAGGTGTCCAAGAGAGTCCATGGAACGCTTCCTATAGATACGGGAATATGATTCACATTGGAACACAGGGAGTGGAAGTGAAGCAGAGCAGGAAGGAAGATAATTGGAGTATTGAAGTAGATGCTGGGTCGGAGAAGGACAGAATGTGAATGCTGGAGGATCTACGGTCCTATACGCAGCGTTGCCTGTACGATTCCGAAATAGATCAAAACTCGTTCAGGGCTCACGTTCCGTCATCGTCTGCTTCTAGTCGCTTGACCTGAGCCCTCAGAGATCTATTTTTCGTCGATTAATTGCCCCAACTCTTGATACTTCCCTGGTATGCTTTTCTTGTGGGGATATATGAATGCATTTTGAAAATTTCTTCTCTGATAATATGTATTCGCTGTTCTTCTTATAGAAGTCGATCATCTTGCGAATGTGTTCAAGCGCTTTCACTCAAGTGGCTTATCGTTCATGAAAGACTTGCGCGACAGGAAAAGTCGACTTTATCATGATCTTGCATCTGCTTACTAGAATTTTTGCTTCCTCTGGAAGTGAATGATACCTCTCTTGTAGTCCAAGGATTCCTTCAGCCTTGCAATGCGGAAATGCGGCTCCGAGACGCCCGGCACGTTGGTGCAGATGGTCCGTCATCCTACCGGTATGCTTGATGCCAGTCCCAAGATCACCACCTTCGTCCATAGTTCTTGATGTTTCGTGTCTGCTTGGTCATTCACGGAGGAGATCAGACAATGTAGGCTCAGTAGATATTGTAGGTCTAAAGCTGGTCGTGTGTACCTGAGGACGCGGATTGATAGAGCGACTGCCCTCTCTTCAAATTAATTGTATTGTTGATGTGGTCAGGGGCAAATGTTCCGATCAAAGTAGTATTTTTTAATGTTATTCGGAGGCACAGACATCCAAAGTATGTTTCGATGTTGGGAAAACGGAAGAATAGGGAGTGGAGCGTGTCTCGGAGCCGAGAACAAGTGACCTTCGGATCCGAGATCAGCTGATCACTCAAAACCTCACCTGGTGTCACTAAAGTTTTGATGCGTCAACTCGAAGTCGATCAGCAGAATCTCATACCTATTCTTTTCCTGGACGGGACTCTGTCCAGAGGTGTCTCACTATACCAATGCACCCAATAACTTTTCAATCATCGATTGTGAGGGAGATGAAACCCAACGATCATCGAACCTGTAGGCCTTCTTTGGTAGGACCTCGAGATGAGAGATCAAATTGAGCGCTTCCTTTCGGCGGCTTAGACCTACTGCTTCGTTTGAACATCGCACATGCCACCCACAAATCAATTCTGTGCGCGTCACATTAAAATTTCTCACCAATAGATAGTCAAAAGACGTGTACAGGGTTGATATACGGAGCGAAAAGATGATGATAGAAGACCGCCCTCCCTCTTTCGAGCCTAGTGACTAGAAGTTGAACGTCAGGCCTTTTTGAATAAGTGGCTGTTCCATTTCAGAGCTTGTTCTCCACAGCGCAGTATTTTCTACAATGATATAGGAGTATAATTAGTTCCTGCTGAATGGCATTATGACAATCGTCAAGAGATCAGACTGGCAAAGTGGGAACTAGGACTTCTGAATCAACATTCACAGCGTGACACAAGCTTCTGGAAGGAACAGCAGTATACAGACTCACCTTCTCATTGCTCTTACCATGTGCTTTGCTAAGTTATGTCTGGATACCCACTCACCAACTGTTTCCTGCCGGTAATCTCAAGTTTAGGGGCTACCGCGATTTAGCGGCTAGGTCGTGAAGGCTCAGGACTTCCGGTGTTCGCATATCAATGACATCTTCAAAAGACCAAGTCCTCCAGGCTCTGCATCAGAGTATTCCTTACAATCTCTGCAAAGACATGAGGCTATGGTACCTTTCACCCACATGATCCAAATGCCGTTGTAGGGCCGCGAGGCCACGCTGCGAGGATCTCTATCCCCTGTTCCGCCAAAATAGCTCTGTTTAGAAGATTGTTGGTGTTGGTGTTGGTGCATTCCATTCAGTCTCATCTATGCCTCCTTTGTGATTCATCTTTGTACTCGGCCCAAGCATGACTCACAATACAACTTTCCTCAACCCTCTGAATACGAAACCTTTCTTCTTGCCTTAATCATCATCTATCTTCACCACGTGCGCTCATCTTACTACCCGCATTTAATTTTCTGCAACCTTGGTTTTATGCTTGCTGTTCATGTCCATCTGATATGGCCACAGCTGACAGATATCGCCTCCAGCAAACCTGCGAATCGCTTCTCTCTAACGAACATGGCTTTCATACTCCAACGACGTCATCCTTTACTTACTCCGGGTTCAAGGCTTTTGATATCGAGGTCGATATGGCTCGAGCTCTCATTACCGCTGATCCCAACGCCCGCCCCAAGCACTTCCGCAATGTTTTCGAAGAATTTATCTTTGTTTTCACCGTTATGATGGCAACAGCTTGTACTGTGAGTCCAGTATGAACACTTTCTTTGTTGGTTGTTATTAATGGTTATATAGACCTTCATTCAAGGCGTTGTCAATATCAATACCGCAACTATCGGCAGAGATCTCACCATGACGCCAGCTGAGATCACCTGGATAGCAGCCGCTATCGGGTATGTCAAACCTATCCTCTTCATTCACTATGCTAACACTTCTCCAGGCTTGCAAGCGGATCATTCATGTTGCTCTTCGGAAAGACCGCAGATCTGTTTGGCCGCAAGATCCAAATCGTTGCCGGTCTCGCATTCCTCGCCCTCTGTTCCCTCATCACTGCCTTCGCACCCACCCCCATCGCATTCAACATCCTCTGCGGTTTTCTCGGTCTCGGAACCGCGATCATAGCTCCTCCGGCCATCGGCCTATTATTCGCTACGTACCCTGAAGGAAGGCGACGGAATAGGGTGACTGGCGCGCTGGGTGCTGGGAATCCGATCGGGTTTTTGCTGGGCAGCATATCATCGGGAACAGCGACTAAATATTCGAGTTGGAGAGCGTCGTTCTACGTCCTGTCGGCGTTCTTCTTGGTCATGACTCTGATGGCTATTTGGACTATGCCTGCTATTCCACGGTCGGGGAATGCTTCGACGATGGTGAAACAGTTCGATTATCTAGGGACGGTACTCGTTGCGGTGGGAATGTCCTTGATATCTGCATCGCTCACGTACGCCATCCCCTCTCCTCATCTCTTAATCACTCCCTTCCTGCATACCTTGATTCGAGCATTCATCTAACATCACGAACAGTCAAGGTCCAGAACTAGGCTGGAAATCCCCAAAAGTAATCTCCCTCCTACTTTTCGGCCTGCTCCTCATCGCAACATTTGTATTCTGGCAAACAATCCACCCGTACCCTTTATTAAACCCGTCGGTATGGAAGAACACCAACTTCACGCTCTGTATCCTCTGTGTTGGATTCGGATACATGTCTTTCATCACCAACCAATTCTGGATCATGCTATACATGCAAGATATCCAGATGGTTCCTCCTCTCCTCATCGCAGTCAGGCTGCTACCGCAGGTGTTTGCTGGTATCGTGTGGAGCTATCTAGGCCAGGTGCTGGTGTCGAGGTGGAGTGGAAGGGTGGTGATGGGGATCGGGGGAATGGCGTATGTGCTTGGAGCGATTCTGGTGATTTTCATCAGGAGTGGGACCGGGTATTGGGTGTTTTTGTTTCCGGCGCTGTGTGTTACGGTCGTGGGGGCTGATTTTCAGTTTATTGTCGCGAATGTTTGTTCTCCTTTCTTTCCTTCCTTCCTTCCATTTCCCTCTGATATCTGGAAGATGGTTGGATAGATGGATGGCTGACAGTTGATAGCTCTACATCTCCAAAGCAATGCCTTCGCAATCCTCCCTTGGAGCTGGCGTTCTTCAGATGGCAATGCGCTTGTCGATCTCGATTGGTCTATCTATCACCTCCGCTGCCTACGGCTCCGCCGCTTCCACCACGGCAGGGAAAGAGAATCGTACACTACCTTACGAGCGAGCGTACTTGTGTTCCATCATCTTCGCCGTTCTCGGATTATCTTTTGTGCCATTCATGAAGATCGGCAGACAAGGGAAGAAAAGCCCGCCGCCCAGTCTGCACGAGAACACGAGTGAGGTGTCGAGAATTGCGAGTGGCTTGGGCAGATTGAACAGCTGGGGCAGCTCTAGTAATGGCAGTGGAATGGGCGGCCTAGAGTCAAAGAGCAGCCTGCGGTACAAGCCGACGAACGTGAATG
This sequence comes from Phialocephala sp. D728, assembly GCA_003988865.1. Lineage (NCBI taxonomy): Eukaryota > Fungi > Ascomycota > Leotiomycetes > Helotiales > Mollisiaceae > Phialocephala > Phialocephala sp. D728. Next base: position 73,144 of record QYAJ01000058.1, read on the forward strand.
TGAATCGAATGAGCGTTGCTACGATCCGCAGCGATGTCTCGGTCGGAAGTGCAGAGAGCTGGGAACCGAGATGGAGTGCGGAGGCGGAGGAGGATAGGTTTATTGCGCAGGACGAGATGATGGTGTATGAGGTATGCACGAAGTGTATAGAGGAACAGAGGTCGTTTGTGCATATTGTTGGGGAGAATGTGAACGCTTGGGATGAGCTTGGAAGCGCCGGCGGAGGAGGGAATGCCAGGCCAGTAAGTGATCATCGACATACGTGGTCTGGTGCAGGCAGGTTTGCGAATGCTAGTCTGGGCCCGATGTCGCCGTTGGTGGTGAGAGATGTGAGGATGGCTAGAATTGGGGAGGGAGGATGGATCTGACTTTTGTTTCGATGCGTGAGCTTTTGTTTTTTTCTTCGAAATCGGGTTTCAGCGTTTTGCGATGACAGGATGGAGTTTGCGAAGCCGGCTTGGTAGGAAAGTGTGACTGCGAAACATATTGTTTATTGTTGAGAGATATGGTGGAGAGCCAGAATGCTTTAGCAGCACATCCGTGGTTATTGGGACGGGGACGTCACTTAGTATGTTCAAGCAGATTAGTCGGCCTCACGCCTGAGAGAAGCTTGCGATAATTAGCTTGGGATTTTCTTTGACTTGACTTGATGAGTAACTGGAAAACAGACGTGAAGGAGAGATGCTACTATGTTCGTATTTCAAGAGCTCGACTGAAGATCTTTATTCTATACTTGCTGGTGATTGAGATTTCCTATCTCGAAAATAGTAGACCGAATTCTAGCAAAGTGACCGTAGGAAAGAGCTATGACTTGCTGGATCAAGCTTGAATATAGCAAAATGACTCGGCTCTGAAGGTATAGGTTCTAAAGAGGTTGGATGTACTGACGAGGAATTCGCAGAATGTAATATCCAAGTGCTCTCAGAACGATAAGACAATATGATCTTGCGCACAAGAGGACTGGAAGGGGGAAAGCAAAGTTGGAGAGGACTTTGGTATGGGCCGTTTTCGCATGTAATGAATTGTTTTGTTTGGAAGAGAGGCTCTTCTCCGACAAGAAACGCATTGTGCATGTTCTCTTAGCCGCACATTGTGTCGAGATGAACGCATGGGTAGATGGTTGTTGCCTTGAGATGCCCTTGGATCTCTGTACAGTAGATTTGAGTGCCTTTTCTTCTCAATCGTGCATCATGTCGCTCTCGAGCAGGAATCTAGAGCCGTGCGCTTGGGTATAGGTTGGGTCTCTGAGGTTGGCAGGCGCTTGAAGGACTCGTCTGGTAGACCATTTTTGCATACGTCTGTAGGAAGAGATTTTGTCAGATGTAAAGGTTCGGTCTGCATTATTCTGGAGAAGGGACGAGCTGATCGGCTACTCCATTATCTCGGACTGACGGACTCGTGAGAGGAGAAGAGACTTGGTAGAAAGACAGGCCATACAACTCCTCAGAGGCAGAAAGCCGATATGATCCCACACTTACTCAGAACATTTGTGGATCGGTGTATGCAATGATTGAAGGTGTGGAGAAAGGTTTGTCGTGGGCAAAGTGTTGGCCGAATTGGATAGGGCTGCTGCGAAAGGAAGGCCTGGCTCGAATTGCTGCATCTATTCGAAGCTGATGGACCTTCGGCGCGAAGAAAAGATTTATGTTAAAAGATAATGTGTATGTGATAGTCCCAGTTGTCTGAACGGCCAGAGTCTCTGTAAAAAAAAAAGCGTGGGATGGCTTGCAACGAAGATCTCGAGCTGAGGCATGCAGTGGCGCTCGAGGACCAAGGTATGGCACTGACAGTAAGCATCTCCTGTGAGAAGCTGCAAATAGAATCACATCGCTGCTGATGGTTCCAGTTTCAGGAAGTAATAAAGGTTACTGCTGAGGCGCATGGCAAGAGTGATGATTATCGACAGAGCATTCAGGTTTGCATGCTAGTTCAAAGGAGGTGGCTTCCCATCGCCCCACCCAACAAAGATAATCCAATCAATTAGTATAGCAGGTCTCTCCACATGATTACCAGAGCCTCGAATGCGAATGAGTGGTAGATAAAGGATATCTCAAAAACAGATATTATATTTTCCGCTGCCTTTGTCTTCAAGAACATCTCTTGAGTTTCGAGGTTCGTCGATCTTACAATTGGGCCGCGTAAAGATGCTCTACTGAAGGGTTGGCGTAACTGAAATTCGAGAAGATCGAGGACCGGCCTAATTTCTGGCAAATCATGTTAGATGAGGAAGGACTAGAGATGCAGGATTTACCCTCACGAGCTTCCGCAGTCGGCCTGACATTACGGAATCATTTGTAATGATATAGCATGGCACCAAGATAGCCTCCGACTGTACTGTATACATCGCATTGTGCGATAAATAATGATATCCCTTCCAAATATGCCAAAGCACACAACCCCCACTCCACGTGATATCACATGATTATGGGACCTGATATTGCCTCGGGCTGATGATTGGTTCCAGCATTGCCAACACAGCGCCGTGACTTTGAGTTGAAGGAATAGGCTCAACAACGAGGAGGTGAGAACATCGTGTGACTTGATAAGAATACAGGCCGCACTAGCAACTAAGGGTGCTTCCCCTCACGAAGTGCTGATTGCTCCACCGGCAATGGCGGCAGACATTCTCATCATCCAGACTTGCGCTGCATGTGGGCCTCCGTCTTTGCAGGTGTCTCTTGTTGGCATCAACCATATGATTGAGTCTTATATCAATGCTCAGACTGAGACGACGTAGCGGAATGGGACCTTTACGATGCTCTCAATATTGAATGCGATCGACCCCACAGACGGAAAAAGATACCCGTATCGAGATCGTCGCCTCATCCTCATCCTCTAGCTGGTGTGGAGACGAGTGAGGCTGAGGCTGATGAACATGAACGTACGTCGTGCCGGTCTGAGATTCGACACGAGGACGACTACGCCGGTGTCCTTGATCCTGGCGGTCGTCAAACCAGTATGGAAGATTGGAATGCCAATATTGACTCCCCTCATTATAAATCAGGTCATCGTCAGCACAATTTGGCGATATCAGATTCAGGTTCAATCCAAACGCGATAGCACCTTCACCTGCAAGCACCTGCAAGCACCTGCAAGCAGGCATCCGGAAGCGGAAGAAAGAGAGGCTGCAAGATGAAGTGGTGCGAGTGTCAAGATCCTCGTCGAGTACCGAACTTCTCGCCGCCATGGAAATTGCTCTGCGAATGCGGTAACGGGTGACACAACCTTCGACCCTGTCCATATCATAGCACAGAGGCATTAGAACTATAACGCGCTGGTGCTATTGATATGTGCCCGGGCCAAGATGCCTCTGCCTGGCTGCCTCTGCCAGGTCCTGCCTATACCTGCCCATATCTGGCGCGACGTGCCTCGCCGTGCCTCGACATACCGCGACCTGCCTATAATGGGCGCCCAGTAAGGGGGATGGCCGTCCTGGGTGCGGGTGACATGGTGACATGGTGACATGCGTTGGTGCTTCCCGTCGTGCCGGGCGATGAAACACTTCGGAACCGTTCTAGATGGTTTCCACTGCTGGCGGCGGCGGTGCAGCGTGGTGAGCGTGGATGCAGTTGGGTGCAGCAGTGGCCCAGCCGTTGGTCGATTCGATCGGTACCTTACCTGTTCCTAACTGGCGATGAGACCCTGACCGCCTCGACCGCCGCTGGGCTCTCTCTCGGGTGTCGGTCGGCGCTGGACAGCCGTGGGTTGGGTTGGGTGTCGAGGTTTGCACCGTGTGGCGGTCTTGGTGGCCGTGGTGGCCGTGGTGGCCTTGGGGATCTGGGTGGTCATGGTGATCGGGCCAGGTTGGGCCAGGTTTTGCCAGGTGATGCTGCTGGATGCTGGATGCTGGATGCTGGATGCTGGTGGTGGTGGTGCTATAGCTTGGGTGCAGTGAACGCCGGCCTGGTCGTGGTCTTGCTACCCCACCTGCGCCACGGGGATGGACCACTGACGGACCACTGAGGGACCCTGGAGGGGCCGCTGAGAGACCACCCGATGCACCGCCAATGGGCCCGTCAGCGCAACCGTGCAACAGCTCAGCGTCTTACCAGACTTGCCAGACCTGCCAGGCTTGCCAGGCTTACCAGACTTACCAGACGTACCAGAGCCGGCGGCCTTGTGGTGCCCGGCGGCCCTGCTGCAGTGGTGAGAGTTTGCAGGCGTGCTTCGGCTGCAACTGAGCCAGACCTGGTAACCCTAGACCCAGAGTTCGAGGTTGGAAGTTGAAGGGGGGCGGTCGCTAAAAAAGGCCGCTAAGAATTCCTAGCACAAAGAAAGCTGAGCCGAACTTTTTGAACTGAACTTTCTTCCTCTCCCCTTCGACATCTTCAAAGCTCTCTTCCCAACAACTCTTGTCGCTCGACCGAACTGCAGATCGTTGCTGGTTCCTCCTCCTCCTTCACTTCCTTTCTGCTGTGCTTCCGGGACAGCCCTTTTTTGCAACCTAACTTCCAACCAAGTAAGCCGCATCAAGCTCTTCACCGTCCCTCATTTGACCCCACCATATCGTCATCATCGACTGCAAAATTCCCGCCACAAGCACAATTGTTGCAAACACCTCTGCAGGATCAAAGCTGACACTCTTCTTCTTCTAGACAACACTCCTTCTACCAAAAGAATGGATTCTTACGGTGGTGCTGCCCAAGGCCGCGGCTGCTACAACTGTGAGTGACAACGCGATTTTCGCCTTCATTCCACACGCGCGCCCTCGATCCATACCCTCGCGAGGCCAGGAAGCTGCCCCTCCGGCTCGTCCCGATTGCGGTCAGCAATCAACCGGATTGCTACCTTCGGCAGCTTCCAATTTATCTGCTACGATAAAATTCTGGCCAATGGCGGTCTGCCACCGCGGACTCCCAAAGCAGGGTGACCGAAGTCTCCAAGTGGATGGGGGAGGGCAATATCAATCTGCGACATCCACATCTCTTGCTCCCATCATCTGACAGCGGGAAACTTTTGGTACTGGACCTTGAGCTGACTTGGCAATTTAGGTGGCGATGCTTCCCATCAAGTACGACCAACCAATCGCAACTGCAATTTTTCCATACTGACCAAAATATAGGCTCGTGACTGCCCTACTCGTGGTCCAGCCAAGTGGTAAGTCCTCTAACTCGTCTATACAAACTCCCTTGCTGACTGGTGATAGCTATAACTGTGGTGGTGAGCTCAATCAATCAAATTCTTTATGCGAACAAAACTGATCACAATATCCGAACGCAGGTGAAGGGCATATGAGTATGTTGAGCTACTGTTGTCATATCTCAGGACCCTTGCTAATATTTGTCAGGCCGTGAATGCCCCGAGGGTCCCAAGGACAAGACTTGCTACAAGTGCGGTCAGCCAGGTCACATCTCCCGTGACTGCACCAATCCATCTACCGACGGAGGTGCTGGCCGTGGAGGCTTCTCTGGTGGCGCTGGTGGATCTCAGGAGTGCTACAAGGTACACGCTTTAACAATTAGGAGATGGTGTTGTTGCTCACAAGTTCCATAGTGCTCAAAGATCGGTCACATTGCCCGTAACTGCCCCGAGGCTGGTGGATATGGTGGTGGTGGATATGGCGGCGGCGCCCAGGGTGGATATGGTGGTGGTGGTGGCGGCTTTGGTGGACGCCAAGGTGGTCAGACCTGCTACTCCTGCGGTGGTTATGGCCACATGTCTCGTACGTATCCTCCTTACATTCTTGCGCCATAACTAACAGACTCAGGTGATTGCACCCAAGGCCAGAAGTGCTACAACTGCGGCGAAGTTGGCCATCTGTCAAGAGACTGCCCGTCCGAGACCAGCTCCGAGCGTACTTGCTACAAGTGCAAGCAACCCGGCCACGTTCAGGCGCAATGCCCGAACTAAGCCTTTCTGATATTACGGCAATTGATACAATGAGGACCGAGTTGCGAACACGAGCGCGAACGATTGATTCTACACTTCCGAGAAGACGCCATGCATGCAACTTAATCGACTGACATCACGATACCCCGAGCATTTGGAAAGGGTGGCTTGCAGACACAACAATTGATTTGAGGATTTGCCGATGGAAAGCTTTCAAACCACAAGGGCCGGCCTCCTTTGTATAATTCTACACTTGCCTTTACAGCTTGCCCCTCGCTTCTTCTCTCTTGCGACAAAAACTAAAAATTCCAGCTCTTTGGAGTCTGGCTCTTATTTCCTTGTTCTTTATTTGCTTGGTCTTCCTTGGTGGCTCTCTTTGGGCTATCTAGACGGTGTGGGTTTCTCCCAAAACGAAACAAAAGTAGCGTCACTTCTTTGTTTGTATCCTCGGCTGGATAACAGCTGAGAACTGGTGCGTTGGACAGACGGCCGATGGACGGAAGTTGCGAGGATGATGGGTGTCTTTCCACTTCATGCGATGGTAGAGGAAAGACATCTGATTCATGCGGTTACGACGAACGGACGGTCAGATGGATGCTATGCGTCAGATACATACATGACAGCCATGATTTCATCAAGAAAAAATGGATGATTTGAACCAAACCACTTTTCGGTGATGTCTATGTACCTGTGCACCTGCTTTACTAGGGTCATGGCCCAAATTCTTGGGACCTGTGCACAGTCACATGTCATTTCTTTCTCTTCCTCCCCGTCTAACAATGGCTGTTGCAACCAATCGTCCTTTCATGAATGTCAAGTTGCTATTAATTCACTAACTCAGCACAGACCGGTTTTGGAGAATATCCATCCGTGGCTCTGAGTGTCAGACCAGGTTCCTCTGAACTACCTGCAATCTCATCGTCTCCCTTCCATCTCCCTCGAGTGACCTCTACTTAACCTAAGCTTCGCTACTTGAGAGCGTGCGCTTTGGTATTTTATCCCGGAGTTCGCACAAGGAGCTTCCCTCAATCTCATGCTTCATGATCTCGGTTTCTTTTCTGAGATGCCGAGCTCTGATCTAACTTGCTGCTCTCGACTAAAGTGCTAGTTCTCGTGACATCTCTTGTCAATAATACTACCCAACCATATCCCCTACAACATTACATCAAGCCCTTCGGTGCCGTCATAATCTCCAGCTCTAATTGCTTCAATAACTAGCTTTATTTAACATCCATGCTCTATCTGCTCCTAAGGTCTTGATTCTTGAAGAATGGACCTAAAAAGGTTCATCGAGAGTAGAAATATGAACCTCAAAAGCCGAAGTCGTTGCTGATCCTTTGGTTTATTCGTAGATCACCTGTTGGAAGATGTTCTAAATGGTATCTGGTGACGTGTCTTTAAGTCATCCTCAGATAACGATTCGACGGCATGAATTGCTTACTAAAGCACCTCGACTTGTGTGTTGGAGAGAAAGATTCTTATTCGCCTTCGTGCTTTCGCCGCTTGATTCGGCCGGAGAGAGAAAAGTTTGAGAGGAATACCTACCTAAGGGAAACTAGGATATCATGTGATGCTGCCTCCACTATTCTTTCTTCTCTTATTGCTAGCTCTAATAGCTACAGTGACTTCTAAGAATACCTTGGCCGGTTCTGTTAGTCTAGTGCTTGTGAGAAGAGCATCCTATCGAGAAATGCTTTTCGCTGAGCGCAGATCATGTGATACATCTGTCATGCATCTCGCTAAGTCAATGCAGACCAGCAAATTCATCTACACACACCTACGTTTCATGCCCGCTCAGGCACTTGTTGCATACCTAGCAGGGGTCCGGTAATTTCGAAGCTCGGAAGAACATCTGAGTGTTGACCTGAACGCGAACAACGACGCGACGACATCCCAACAATAGAATAAACACTAACCACGACATTTATCGCTTTTTGTATCGCTACATTACGATATTGTTGGATACCGAGCCCTACATTTACAACTCGCGGACACTCTCGACCCTCGGCGTCCCGGACTCCACTGCGAAGTTTATCGAGTCCTTGAATTATTCCCTGCTTGGAGGCCACGAAACATATGTTATGAAGAGTGCGGATTGAGCCAAGGATTGGAGGCCTCCGATGGTCTACATACCGGTATCCAGACCCGTATCGTCGTGGAATCGAAGTTTAGAATACAGCCATACTTCGAGGACATCGACCTCTAGAGGGGCAATAGGGGTGTAGCCACTGGGGATAACTGCTGGGGCCAGGTGGGCATCGAATATACGCAGAGATGGCGCCGGCAGGTGGAGGAAATATTAAGGTGGTGGTGCGATGTCGACCTTTCAATGGCAGAGGTAGGATTCCCTCCTAAGACGACACCATAGTGGCATATTCTCGAGCACGATATTGACTTGTGTACTAGAACTTGACCGAGGGGCAAAATGTATTGTCCAAATGGATGGAGCACAGACGGTTCTCATCCCTCCTCCCGACGCCGAAGAACGATCGCGATTAGGGAAAGGAGGCGCCAAAGACAGCGGGCAGAAAGTCTTCGCATTCGATAAATCATACTGGTCCTTCGATCGGAACGCTCCAAATTTCGCCGGACAAGATGATTTGCATAATGACCTTGGGAAACCGCTTCTAGACAACGCATTTCAGGGATACAACAACTGTATTTTTGCATATGGACAGACTGGTTCTGGAAAATCGTACTCCATGATGGGTTATGGCAAAGAAGCAGGTGTTATTCCCAAGATTTGCCAGGATATGTTTGAGAGAATTGGAGAAATGCAACAGGATAAGAATTTGAGATGTACTGTGGAGGTGTCATATTTGGAAATCTACAACGAACGGGTTAGGGATCTGCTGAATCCATCTACGAAGGGAAATCTCAAGGTCAGAGAACATCCATCTACTGGACCATATGTTGAAGATCTGGCGAAACTGGTGGTTAGCAGCTTCAATGAGATTGAGCATTTGATGGACGAGGGAAATAAGGCGAGAACGGTTGCTGCTACGAATATGAACGAGACGTCGAGTCGAAGTCATGCCGTTTTCACACTTACGCTTACCCAGAAACGACACGATGTTGAGACTAATATGGCTATGGAGAAGGTTGCGAAGATCAGTTTGGTGGATTTGGCAGGTTCCGAAAGAGCTACGTCTACAGGTGCTACTGGGGCTCGACTTAAGGAAGGTGCTGAGATCAATCGATCGCTTTCCACTCTTGGTCGGGTTATTGCTGCATTGGCCGATCTCTCCGAGGGCAAGAAGAAGAAGACAGGAAAAGGAGCCGGCCAGGTCCCATATCGAGACAGTGTTCTGACATGGCTACTGAAGGACTCGCTGGGAGGAAATAGTATGACGGCTATGATAGCAGCCATCAGTCCTGCAGATATCAACTTCGACGAGACGCTCAGTACGCTTCGATACGCCGACAGTGCTAAGAGAATCAAGAATCATGCTGTGGTCAACGAGGATGCGAATGCTAGGATGATTCGAGAGCTCAAAGAAGAGCTGGCAACTCTTCGGAGCAAGCTTAGCGGTGGCGGTGGTGCCCCAGCAGAGGAGACATACGCAGAAGGTACGCCGCTGGAAAAGCAAATCGTCAGTATTGTGCAACCAGATGGTACTGTGAAGAAAGTTTCGAAGGCCGAAATCGCAGAGCAGCTGAATCAGAGTGAAAAGCTATACTCGGATCTCAACCAAACTTGGGAACAGAAGCTACAAAAAACCGAAGAGATCCACAAGGAACGAGAAGCAGCCCTTGAGGAGTTGGGTATCAGCATCGAGAAGGGCTTCGTTGGGTTGCACACGCCTAAAAAGATGCCTCATTTGGTCAATTTGTCCGACGATCCTCTCCTAGCCGAATGTTTGGTGTACAATCTCAAGCCTGGTACTACAACAGTTGGTAATGTTGACACAAACGTTGGCGCACACCAATCCGAGATTCGATTAAATGGCAGTCGTATTCTCCACGAGCACTGCACCTTTGAAAATGTCGACAATGTGGTAACCATCATACCCCGAGAAGGCGCTGCCGTCATGGTGAATGGGAAACGCACCATGGAGCCTAAACGATTGCGCAGTGGTTATAGAGTCATTCTTGGGGACTTCCACATATTTCGGTTTAATCATCCTATGGAAGCAAGAGCTGAACGCGCCGAGCAGAGTTCGCTGCGGCATTCGATATTGGCGACCAATCTAGGAGACTACGAAAAGGGATCGCCATCACCGAGTCCACGACCTGGCCATGAGAGAACACGCTCGGAAGCAGATTGGGATACGAGCCGTCCTGAATCACCCGTGCCGTTCCAACGAAGCCGAGACTCCGATTGGTCCTTCGCAAGACGAGAAGCTGCTGGTGCTATCCTGGGACCAGACAAGCAGATTGCCGGTCTTACTGATGAAGAGCTCAATCTTTTGTTCGAGGATGTTCAGAAAGCACGTGCCGAGCGAGCTGTTCAGAATATGGATGACGATCTGGAATCGAATACTTCGTATCCCATACGCGAAAAGTACATGTCGAATGGTACTTTGGACAATTTTTCTTTGGATACAGCTTTGACTATGCCTTCGACGCCGAAACAAGGAGAGGTAGAAGACAAGCTGCGCGAAGTTCGGGAAGAAATGCAAGTCCAATTGGATAAGCAGAAAGAGGAGTATCAGGACCAGCTTAAATCTGCCGAAGCCGCCAACGTTGAGGTCGAGGAGATCAAGAAGGAAAAGGCACGGATGGAGGAGGATCTTCGACAACTCAAGGAAGAGATGCTTACGCAACTTGCAACGCAGCGAAAAGAGTTCGAAGAGCGCCTACAGCAAATGGTTCCTGCACAGCCAAAGCCTGACGATGAATTGTCGCCTTTATCTGACGTTGAAATGGCCATTGCGGAAAAGGTCATTGAGCATTGGAAAGGTCGGAGATATGTTCGAATGGCCGAAGCCGTCCTACAGTCTGCTGCAAGCTTGAAAGAAGCACAAATCATGAGCCAAGAAATGGACGAGAGTGTTAGTTTCCAATTTACGATCGTTGATGTAGGCCACGATCGATGCTCTTCTTATGATATGGTCCTGAACGGGATTTCTGGCGAGGGTGAGGACATCTATCTCGAAGAAGCGCCAAAACCTTGTGTTGGTGTCAGAGTGATCGACTACAAGAACAGCGTTGTCCACCTGTGGAGTTTGGAGAAGCTGCAGGAAAGAGTGAGATTGATGAGGCAGATGCACCAGTACATGGATCGGCCTGAATACCTTCATCATTTCCGTCTCGACAATCCTTTCACAGAGACATGTATGCCGCAGTATACTCATATCGGAGATGTGGATGTGCCTTTGGCTGCTGTCTTTGAGAGCCGAGTACAAGACTTCAGCCTTGATGTACTTTCACCGTACACTTCGCACGCTGTTGGTATGATCAAGTTGTCTTTGGAACCATCGTCAGCTAGAGCACCGTCTTCAACGCTGAAATTCAACGTGGTGATGCACGACCTTGTTGGTTTTGCTGAGCGTGAAGGCACAGAGGTGCATGCACAATTATTCATTCCAGGCGTCTCTGAGGACGGCGGTGTCACGACTACTCAGATGATTAAGGACTTCGATGAAGGTCCGGTTCGATTCGAGAGCGTCCACAGCATGAGCGTTCCGATGTTTGGGCCGAACAATGTGTCTTTGCGTGTTGCCATCTTTGCGAAGGTGTCTTCGATGCATCTCGACAAGCTGTTGAGCTGGGACGACATGAGAGACAATGTTCCTCGACCCAAGCAGAAACGGAAAAATGCACGCATTGCGGAGTCGCAGTTCTACATGGAGGAAAAGCACGACGTGTTCGCCAAGATACAAATCCTTGAGCTCGCCGAGAACGGAGAATACTTGCCCGTAGAGGTCATCCAGACAAGTGACCTTGACAAGGGATCATTCCAGCTTCATCAAGGACTCCAGCGCCGTATTGTCGTCAATTTAACGCACAGCTCTGGCGATGCCCTACCATGGCAGGATGTCTCGAGTTTGCGAGCTGGACGAATACAACTTGTTGATCACGTGGGCAAGACCCCGGACTTGAGCTCGCCGACTCCAGAAATACCCCTGAAGCTTATCTCCAAACCAACGGTGAAGCAAAATGCGAACGGCACTAGCAATTTCACGCTGATTGGTCAATGGGATTCGAGTATTCACGAGTCATTGCTTCTGGATCGGGTCACTGCAGACAAATACAAGGTGCAAATGACGCTGCTTTGGGATGTCACTTCGCCTAAGCTTGCAGATCTCATGACTTTCTCTATCGATGTCTGCGCTCAAGTACTTTCGCGATCATATGTTCGCTCGACATCTATGTTTGCGTCTCTGTGGCAGAGTGTGCGCATTGTTCATTCAACAAGTGGAGTGTTCTCGATAGCTGTTCGTCCAACGCCCGTCAAGCGCGCAGGAGATCTCTGGCGAATGAATACACAGAACGACTACGTGAAAGGTGAAGAAGGCCTCACGGACTGGACACCACGGGGCGTCAGCTTGATTCGAGACTATATTGCCGCCAAACGACGGAAGCAGCGGCATGCAGAAATTGAATCTGCTCAACCGCTTTTGAGCCGCATCTCCTATCCTATCGCCAAGACGACCCCACCCAATCCTCCCGCCACCAAAGACTCAATGACTAATGGCTCATCTCCTCATAACGAAGAAGAAACACCAGAACCCATCCTCGCCGACCATGACAAAGTGATCCTAGAAAATTACTTGAAGCTCTGGAAGCTTTGTCACGACCCCGTCTCCAGCATCCTCACACCCACGAACGTCGAACCGCCATCGAATGGCGCCCCAGCCTCTCCTCCCACCGCACCCACTTCGCCAAATCTCATCGCAACCATCTCCGTAATCAATAAGAACCCCACCATCCTCAAAGGCGGGTACCTTCTCACCCCGTCTGCCGATTCCTCCCGCTGGATACGTCGCTTCGTCGAGTTGAGGCGGCCGTATATGCATATCCACTCCGTTCCTGACGGAGAGGAAGTTTGCGTCGTCTCATTGCGCAACTCTCGGATAGACCACCAGCCTCAGATCGCAAGATTACTCAGGCGAGAAGGGGCGAGTCCAGCGGGTTTGAATGGGAGAGGGAGAGCAGGTGATAGAGAGGATGAGGGTAAAGTCTTTGCTGTTTATGGGACGGATAACACGTGGCTGTTTAAGGCAAGGAGTGAGAGGGAGAAGGTGGATTGGATTTTTAAGATTGATCAGAGCTATTTTAGCTCTGGGAGTGGGACGGGTAATGGGAGCGAGGATGAGGAGTATACTTGAAGTCTATCCCCTCCCTCGAGTCTGAGTCAGGACAAAAGGTCGTCCACGAGTTTGGATGTGAATGTGTATGATTGCAGAAGCAGAAGAACAGAGTTGCATTTGAAGGTGTTCTGGTCCAATCCGGCCGGTGGCGCGAGCAAATCGAATTCGAAATCGGGGAAAACATTACCATTTCATTATTTGCTGTACGGAGAAGCTCGTATGTATGAAATGAGTGTATGTATGTGTATGATACCCATGTTTGGATATGCTAGTAGTCTCTATATCTTATACCACAGTTTCCTTTTGTTCTTTTGTTGGATTTGGGTAGGAGTCGGGATAGATAGTAAGATAGATCGGATGGGATGGGACGAGATCAGGTGACGAGTGCAGCTTGATGCTTGTGCTTGTGAGGGTAGTATGGAGGGGGTGAGTGAGAAAGGAGAGGAGAATGAACACTGTTTGTTCCAGAATTCAATGCATGGATTTGTGATTTGTATTGGTGACTAGGCAAGTGCCTTTGCATTTGATGTCGGTCAGTGTTGCTTGATATTGGATACTTGATGCCTATGCTTTACAATTGCTGCTTTCCACTACCTGACATTTTATGCTTGATATTTGATGCTTATTTCTTGATGTTGGGTAAGGACATGTACAATCCGGGAAACACTTGGTTCTTGAAATGGCCTCTGTCTATCTGATTTGGTGTGATGCTACAAGTCCTAGCTGTTGTTCCAACAGAGCCATAGTATTGGTAAATGAAGCTGTGAATGTAGATGTGGAGCGTTCCTCTACCAATGGGACTCTTGATCTTCTTCGCTTCACAAGCAATCGCCTTATTAACTGTGTACTGTAAAATCTGACAATACAACCCTGTGAATGGAGTATAGCCATAGTGTGAAGTTGCACTTTGAGCTTCGGCTGATTCGGCTGTATGGTGGGTGGAGTTTAGTCCCCGACTCCAGGTTCGAAATCCTCTATTGGCTTTCGAAGGGAGAAAATGGAGAGGCCGGGAGTGGGAAAACGATGTCAATTTGAGAGTCTTGAAATCTCAACCTTATACGGATTTATAATGGAGGATTGGGTCTCCAAGATCCGAGAAAAGGTAGCTGCTTAGCTGCAAGCTCTCCCTTAAAAAAGAATAATCACGTGAAAGGCCCTCGCTTTAATTCAAGATTATGATTCGTATAGCTTACTTTCTATCAAAGCGGTGAATTCATGAGGCCTTTCGTTTGTAACCAAACCCTGGAGTGCGTATGCTTAGTTGTGACGTATGCTCTTTATTTTCTTGAAGTGGATTGTCTGTTCACTGTCTTGAAAGTCACAACGTCTTGAAAAGTTGAAGAGGAGGCAATTCAAGCTGATAAATGAATCTGATCAAGAAACTAATGACGAAACCAATCGGGACAGGCTGGGGAATCGCCAATTCAAGGTTCCTTAGCGTCTCCTACAACCTCCCCTCAAAATCTCCTCCAGATCTAGAAATTCTCTCCTCCAAACTTGTTCCTCAACTCGCTCCAGAGCTCACACACTCCAATTCTCCTTCGCAATCCCTGAAACCGTTTAGCATATGGTGTTGACCTTCAACAAATATCTCTGCATCATGGCCACTACCATAATGCTCAAGAGTCTCTTGGCCCTCCTGGTCTACATTCTCCCGGTCAGTCCCACTCAACCCTTTAGAACTCTCTTCACTTCTCTCCATTCCTTCTGTGACACTCCAAACAGGTCTTCGTCCAACATGTTGCCGGGAATGTCGTTGGCAGTGAGGTTGAAGGCATGCCTGGCTACAAGTGGGCTCCCATGCATTTCATGGGTCAGATCGCCGGTGTTGGTTATCAGATGAACGGTTCCGCCAACGTAGGGACTTGATGAACTGTTATTCACCAAGCTTACTCTAGACAGGAAATCCTCCACCAATTCCAAAAGGACTATCCTAAAATCAAGTTCAACCTCGACCTCAACCTCACCAATGCCCGAAATCGCGCCCGCGATTTCAAGCCTATGATCACTCTGAAGCCAAGAAACAAGGTAACAATACACCTCTCATACAACAAGATTGAATGGATGCTGATCTTAGTTTCACAGCGGGCTCTCTACTGCATCCCTGTACCGGGCTGGGAAATGGACAGCTGCGGATACGAGTGACGTACAGCTGGCCATCGACGTGTTGAACTATAATGGTGGAAATTGTGGTGTTGCTGCGAGATCTTGCACTCAGATCTCCTGCTCTTCTATTGCTAATATCATCCTTTGCAACCACGTAAGTACTTCTTTTCACTTCAATCCTCTCTTCCCATTCTCGTATCTAATTCCCTTCCCACCACACTATCCAGACAGCTGACGGAGACTATCCAGAACTACTACGACATGTACCCTCCTGCACCTACCTCGCTAGCTACGCCGCTGACCTGATCGACCGTTGCAGTTGGGACATGGGACCCGGCCAGGCAACAGGACAAGATTGGTTTACCACCGGCGGTCAGGAATTTGACACTGCCAACTACAATATCATCATGCGATACGACATCCCTACCCCGAACTCGGTCTGCCTTTCTCTCGGCAATTTGGAAGGATGGTAAATGTAGCAAGATTGAGGTACCTGACAAAGTTGTTTTTTGCAGCTTCTGGATAGTGTGCTTCGCATTCTTGTTGTCGTTTTCATTTTTGATGATGATTATGGGGCGCTGGTGCTTCTTCACTTCTTCTTCTTTGGAGGATTACGTCCTGGGTCTTTTCTGGGTTGTAGTCTCTTCTTTTGATTGCACCGGTGATGGGTGAGCTTTGAACTTGGGCTCTGGGCTTCTGTGCATATTTCCCTGCTCACGTAGGCACATGCAAAATGGATAAGCGCCAATCAAAACCTGTGTTTCCTCTTATTCGTGCTGTTTTCTTTTTTGATTCGTGATTAGGCTGTTTGTCCTATGGAAGTTTCTGTATAGCTCCCACTCGCCGTAGGAAGGAAGCCTTCCGGTACTGGAGAAAGCTGTGAGATCTTGATAATGGTCGACTTGATCCGACGAAGCGATCTCTGCGAGAGTAAAATACAATTCTTGCTTGGAGCAATGTGTTTCACTTGGAATATTTGAACTAAATTAATTAGTATCTGAACAATCTCGCTGCAGTTCTGAAATCTCCTCTAATCATATTGTTTCTTTTCTTCCCACCGATATCGAACAGAGTACAGACCTACCTAGAAGAGCTATTCCTAGGTCTAGATTTTTGTCTGCACTACCTCTCGACAAGACTGCTAGGTGATCAGCTGCATTGGCAAGGCTGCAGCACATTAATATCATTCTGAGTCTTGACACTAACTCCTCTCCTCAACATACGCTCAACTTCTTTGCCTCTAGGCGAGGCTGAATCTAGGAACATGAAATGCTAAGACTATTGTACACTTCACGTTTCCGTGCGCTAAGGGTTACGCTATATTCAAGTTTATCTACTTATATAGGTCAATGAGCTATTTACTTGGAATTTTCTTAATGCGTAGCTTGTAGGAGATGTGATGTAGTAAATTTACACTATTGATTTTGTGTTTCTTTCAAGTGCCCGAGGTCGAAACGACTCTTCTTTACTGAATAGCTTTGAACCACCCTCAATCGCCAAAGCTGAATTAGTTTGCCACAACAGTTCAATAGTTCATGAAAGGAAGGAAAGAGCTGCTGGGAGGACAGTGGTGTTTTACCTAGAGACACCTTGTTTCAATTATAACTTTTTTTTAAAGCTTGTCGCCCTCCAGTATACTGTTCTTTTTCCATTTCCATCTCATCTTAAACAACCCTAAAAAGCTCTTATTGCTAGCCAAAAAGCTGGCCGTCTAGCCATGTGACCCAAACTAGCGCACTCGGCATGGCATATAAGGCTCTTCCCAGACTGGAATGCTTTGAACTTCCCCAATCAAGGTAAACCCGCCACATACTTGCAATATCTTTGCTTCCACAGCTTGGCGTTCTTACAACCTTACCTTCATACCAACCAGTCTTCCCATAACTCGACGATTCTCCCACCATACTTTAATAAGTCACCACCTCTTTCTCCCCCACATTCAAACCTCCAGAATCCCGCGGCGGGCTTCTGACAGCAACCTCGAGTCTCACGCCCACCATCATCATGGCATCAACTGTCTTCAGAATCATCTTCTTGCTCTTTACCTTCTTTCCTTTGGTATTGTCCACAACTCTTTGCATATACCATCCGCTAATAGATAACAACAGATCTTCAGCAGAAAGCTACCTGTCCGCGATCCTTTGGATGCTGCCAATCTCAGTGTTATGCAGTTCAAGGGCACTATTCATGGAGTTGAAGTTGAACTCAATGGCACTGTTCAGGTGGGGACTAAAATCTATTGCTCTCGATTGATGTATCCCTAATGCGAGCAGGAAATCTATGCCCAATTTCTGCAAATGTATCCTGATTTTACTGCAAACATAACCGCCACCGATGACCAGACTTTGCCTTCAAAGAGCTTGAGGACACTCGAAGCTAGAAGCAAGGTGGGGACTCTTTCTAGTCAATGTTGAACACCGATGCTAATAACTAATTTCGAAGTCTACGATTTATTGTTGTCCCGTGGCAAATTGTAAGACTCTATTCTTTCCCCCCTCTTTGAATTCCTGTGGAACGACTCTGCGCTCATGTTTCATTTGCTTCGGCCCTTCGTCTTTTGAGAAAACATAGCACTAATTCGTTATAGGGGGCTGGATAGATGCTCCTATTCGTCCCCTTAATGATGATATACTCGCCTTGGACCAAATTCAGGGTGGCTGTGCCATTGGTGCTCGCAGCTGCGTCAGACTCAGTTGTTCATATCTGGCTGCGATCTACGCATGCAATGACGTGAGTTCCACTTGTTGCCACTTCCCATGCAAAGATTAATTAATTTTGGTCAGAACTCCTACGACATCGACATGAATTGTGGCTATCTTGCTACTTACGCTGATGACATTGGAAATAATTGCAATACCCGCGATGTGATAGGCGAAATTAGTGGTGTCTGCGGGCAAGAATTCGATACGGACGGATTTAACATTATTGTGAGGTGGGATAACTGCTAGGCCGACCGAGGCTTCAAGCTTAGAGACTTGTTTTGGGCAGAATCCTAATGGAGGATACAGCCATGGTTTGGAACTTAACACGAACTTTTGTATCTCGGCGCTCGCGAGTCGGACTAATTTTTGGGCGGAATACAAAAGCGAAGTTTTTGAGATATTGGCACTGCACAAAAGTACATCGTTGATTTTATAACTCTTCTGGTAGTGCGTGGCAAAAATGTGACTTGTCTATTTGACGTGTTGACCCCGTTGCTTCAGTTCATGATTTATGGTCTTCGTCAAACTCTCATTGCGCTACCTAAAACTATGCGCATTCCATCCTCACCTACCCGGTTGAATTCCCTTCTTCTTGCTCTGTTTTCTCGAAGCCGACACTTCACTCCTCCATCTGGCCTTAACCCATACAAGCTGTTCTTTTAGCTATCGCCTATGAGCCCATAAATAACTTTCTCGACACCCTTTCTCCATCCATCTTTCTTCAACCGAAGGCCAACTTTCAACTTCACTACACAAATATAACGCAACCTTCTACTCTTAATCATTCTCTTGCTCATCATCCAGTTATTTCGAACTTCTCTCGCAAGCCTCCACATAACCTTACGATATCCAATCAACTACTTTCCTCAAAGCAATCCAAGTAACACTCAACTTCACTCTCGCCATGTCCTCCTCCACTACTTCACAAACAATCACCCTCCTTCTTGGTCTCTTTCTCTTGGTAACTTCATCTTTACTTTGCAAACTAGCAACGTTGACAAGGGCAATTTCTAGACTCTTGGCATCAATGCTGCTGCAGGCTTAGGCCCCTTCGGCATGATAGGCTACGAGGGATACGCTGAGGGTGTTATGGGATTCAAGGGTACAATCTCCGGCGTCGAATTTGAGATGAACGGTACTATTGAGGTAAAATCCACGCAGGGATTTGGACCAGTCGGGTACTCGTCCAAGATCTGAAATTAATTTCCCCTAGGAAATATTCGCCCAATTCTCTCGCGAACATCCCGAAATCCAGCTCAACTTCACCTCCAATGCTACTGCTGCTGCTCATGAAGCCCAGAGTATCGATCTCCAGTCTCGTGAAATTGATAGCAAGGTAAGCAGTAAATATTGTCTCCGTCTACCTCTTGATATGGTAGCTGATTCATGAAATAGTCCACCGTTTATTGCTGCCCCGTTGCCAATTGGGGTTGGCTCGGGGCCAATCTTTATATCATCTCTGATGGCATCAATTACCTTCGTGGAGTGACCGCTGCCTGCAACGTTGGTGCTCGCTCGTGCGTTCGAGTTAGCTGCAGTTGGAATGCTGGTATCTATTTGTGCAATGACGTTAGTTCAACCTTGAGCCTTTGCTTGCCAATTGCTGACTGTCAGAATAGAATGACTACGAGATTGCTCCTTCTTGCCCCTACATTGCATCATATGCTGCAGATCTACAAAAGGATTGTTACAGTTTCGATTCGCAAGGTTTTGAATACGTCTGCGGACAGGAATTCGATACTGATGGCTACAATGTCATCGTTCACTGGGCGAGTGAGGGTTGCTAGATGGGAAGGAGTAGATATAGACAATTTGCACGTTGCTTTTATGAAGAAAATGACATAACGATCCCACACAGTCTTGATGCTTCTCTTTATCATGTTGATGCACCCTGAAGTCATCTCTGATGCTTGTTGAGAGAGAGAATGTTGCTGTCACGTGGTACAGACTGCCGCTAGTGCTCGCTTAAGAAAAGGAGTCTGGGATACTAATCAGGAGAGATTTTGATTGGCTACTAAACTTCTGCACCTGTACGGAATAGAGCGGGCATAAGGCGAGACCACAGGGGCGGGGCGAAACGGCGGGCTGCCTTGCGAAGGGCGACATGTGTGCACTACAATATGGCAGCCCGCTCATGATTTCATTCAATTCTTTTAACAACTACTTCACTGAGTTCAGGATTCGGTATTCATACGCTTTTGATGACTACTGGACTCCGCTCATAATTTAGAGTATCAAGTCGTTACTGCAATTGTGGAAGCTGTCTCGATTGGTCGTCAATCGCGGCTCGTTGCATCTTCTCATCCTGACCCGTCTCAACATGTATTATCGAGATGAAGCATGGTGCCCAACGTGTGTGGCACCTCTCTTGTGAGTCAAGCCACCATCCATCAAGCCGTCTCGTCGTGTGCTGTTCCCACACTGACACCAACTTTAACAATTGATTTTATACAAGGGACAGGGTATCGCGGCATCAGAACTTGGTTGAGCTTGGAAAATGAGGTTTTTCAACCCAATGAATTGCGACTTCGGAACCTGGATATCTGATTCACTCGAATGAATTTGGGAAATGATACATTGTTCTACACCATGTGGCTCCCCGTAATCGTCAGCTGGTTAGGCCATCCCCCAGGCTGACGATCCCCTTGCGCGCCCCTTGCACTCCCGTTGCACCCGGTCGTTTGGCGTTGTCTTCCTTCGCACAAAGCTGTGTGCGCATTGGCAACTCTAATATCACTGGGTGTCTCAGCAATGTCAATGGGTTTGTTATTATTTGGCTTCATAATGAGTTTACAGAAACGGAGCTTACTTGCTATAGGGGCCCATTTGCCCTTGTCAACTTTGTGTCTGATGTCTAGATACCTTGTCCCTTCGTTGCGGTCGATACACCGTCCTTGTCAGATCCATTACACAGTTTCTGACCGTAACCAGCACACTTGGCATGATGGATTTGCAGAGTATGTGGGGGATTCTGGAAACAGAGAGTACGAAGGTCAGTTATAGCTCTACCTGAGTCGAGGGAGGGCGATTCCCTAGAGCATGAAATACTCTCTGTTCTTGCCAGATCTTCGCTGACACCCTTCATAACCATGCAAAGATGGATGACAGCTCAGGGACTTTATGTCATGCTCGAGGTACTCCAAGGTATGGAAGTTGTTGCAGCATATCTTCAAATCATAACCTCAGGCTAACAGACTACAGCCGAAGTTTCAACTGCACGGTTAACGGCTGCACGAGATCCTACAAACGAGTTCACGAGCTCAGACGTCACCATAAGTCTCATCCTAGTCTTCGAAACCACAGCTGCCCTTTTGCCGCTTGCAGCAGGGTTGGACAGCATGGATTTATGAGAAGGGATCATTTGAGGCAGCACATTCGACACATCCATAAGGCCGAGTCAATGGTTGTTCAGGGAGTTTGAATTCCTTTCAATCTCGTGCTGAGAAACAGAAATCTGGACTTTGGTGTTGGTTTAAGAGTGCTGAAAGGGTTAGGGGTGCGGGGACCATTAATTCTTGGTCTCCCGCTTGCTGTTATATTTCCTCCTGCTAATTGTTTATGTTTTGCACTTTTAACGGCCTCTTTGTTGCTGCTCTTGGAGGATATTGAAGGATATATCAATGCGATTACGACTTAAGCCCATTGTGTCTTTGATACATGACACTTTCGAATGTACTCCGCCAATACCTCCGGGATACTGACCTGCGGAAAATGCTTACAATTCAGCACATCAATCTTAATACCAACCTCAGTCGCCAGTACTACATTCTCCCAAAACCAGGACAGTGGCATCAGACCGCCCAGACTCCAATTCACCCTTCCACTTTTCTCCTTCAGCTCCTCCTTGTCCCACTTCATCTCATCCACTACTGGCGAATAATTCTTCACCCACGTGATGAAGTTCTTCTCCAGTCTCTGATGATAATCTGACCCCAAATTTTCCCACGCAGCTTTATCCTCATTCATAACGTTTGCGAAGACATCCTGGTAGAGGGTAATTATTTTTGGGTTCTCAGATTCAGGGGCTTCTGCCTGCGCTTTCAGACCCGGAATGACGTGCAGTGGCACTTCGTGGATAATCGCTCTTGCCACTCTATCGTCGTATTTCGACAACATTGCCATCGCGATTATGCCTCCTGAACTGCTACCAAAGACTGTTGCGGAAGGAATTGAAAGCTTGTCCATGAGCGAGACGATCTGGTCGGCGATCTTGTAGGGGCTGAGGTTCTCGACAGCAGAATGAGGAGCGATTGTGCGAGAGAAGCAGGGTAAGTCGAATGCGGTTACGGTGAAGTCTGGCGAGAGAAAAGTCGCGAGTTTTGTGAAGCAGTGGCAATCGCCTTCACCTGAGGGGATGAGGAGGATGTGTGGACCTGAGCCGGATTGTTCGACGTGCCAAGAGATTCCATCTTCGGTTTGGACCTGGGAGACATGAGCCATGTTTGCTGCGGTGCGGCTTCAAATCGTAGGCAAGTCAATGCTGAGCGTCGTTTGACTATGGAGTAGAAGTGCTAGTCATCGACTAGCTTTGATATCTCTCTCGCTAGTTTGAGGTGTCGTGAAAAAGGAGGGGGAACTTATGAAACTTGTGTCCCCGGTCTCTAGCGGAGGACAACTGTTTTCGGTTTAGTTGAGAAATCAGGCTAAACATGGATTCATTTGTAAGGCTTACTACGTGCATGGTGGGGTACGGGGTGAGCCGACTCGCGAAAGCACGATAACGATCCTTGTGTTATAATCTTGGTGGCGCAGGAATCAAAATGCTCGGTTCTTAGATATCAGTTTGCGCCTTTGGCAAAACTTGATACATGCGGTATATTGTGCAGTCGAAATGTTCTACTAATACTTCCCGGTCCTTCGTCCAGCTAAAGGGCTCAATCACCTAGAAAAGGTGGAAACTCTGTTTACGTACACGTGCACAATGCAGAGTCTGCTCTGTTGACCGATGTGTTCTTTTCTTAATGCTCTCCGTCGTCATTGTACATCGATGTCGATACCTTGCAGCTAATGCTAGAAACGCACCAATTTCGATGGAGCTCGCTTCCCCTTTCTTTAGCTCGAAATATACATAGCTCCAAGCAGCAAAGAGATAAAATAGGTGCTTGACGGGCGGTCAGACATCGGGTGATTGGTTCAAATGGCGACCTATTTGTTAATATTTCCGATTCGAAGGTATCGGTAACGCTCTGCTTCAGCAAATGTGTTGAACATGGCGGGCCGTGCATATCCTCCTAATGATCTTTCCAAAACCACTGCTCATTCGTGATAGATCTCGTCTAAGATTATGCGAATGCATTTTCCTAGAACGAATAATCATCTCCATCATCAAGATCGACATCGCTGTTGTCGTCAACTACCGAGTCGTTTGCCTCGCTCTGGGCCGCAGAATCTGGCCCCGCATTTGCATCGTCGAATCCGACGTCGCTCATTCCATCCATTGCACCATCATCAAGGTCCCCAAAGCTGCTCGGTGTCGCAGGCGTGTACGTATCGTCAAAGCCAGGCGGATCGGAGTCGTATCCTGCATCGAAGTCTCCAGAATCAGCATCTGATGCGAGTGAGTAGTTGTCAGGATCTGTTGGAGTGGCCGGTGAGAAGCTGTCATCGTAGGATGGACATAGGTCCGTGAAACCAGAAGGATCAATCATGACTGGGGGTTGCATAGCGTATGCATTTTGTTGTTGCATGTAGAGATTCTGCTGGTACTGCTGTTGTGCCTGGTAATTTTGATTCTGTTGTTGGGCATTGTGGATTTGATGTTGCACTTGGTGTTTGACTTGATGTTCGATCTGATGTTGGAGTTGCTGAACTTGATGAGCCTGATGTTGCTGATACTGTGTGCTGTGGGGTTGCTGTGCATGTTGCTGAGGTTGTTGGTAGGACTGTGGCCTCTGAGTCTGAGCAGTGGCTGCCTGATGTTGGTGGTATTGAGGGGTGTGATGTTGTTGGGCTTGTTGAGCTTGGTAGGTTTGCGGTTTCTGTGCCTGGATAGCTTGTGCTTGCTGATTATATGCTTGGTATGCGGCCGAGAATTGTGATTGTTGTTTCTGGCCCCAGTTTTGCAACTTGTCCCCCGCCTTCAGAGTGTGTTTTGTCGTCACCTTTGCGGCTTTTTGCATGGCGGGCATAATATTGTCCATCTTCAGTTTTCCTAACTTCAGACTGCTCGACTTAGTAGCTTTGTAGTTGCTGGATTCGTCCATGGCGGCCTTCGTTGGATCACAGTGACTTCTTAACGGGGTTGATGAGCTCTCAATCGGTTTGTACAATGTTAGATGTTTCAGTCGGAGCCTCATGCACGATGTCGGAGCGGTCTCATATCTTGCAAGAAAGCCTCGCGGAAAGCGACGCTATTGACTATTCTGTTAGTGGCCAGGTTTTGAATTGGTTTTCTCAGCCGCACCGCATTGATTGGAACACCAAGAACGCCACTTCGGGTCGCGAACTACTTACAGGCATCTCATCCAGCCGGCAATCTCCTTTCGGCCAAGAGTGTATTGGAAATGGACGCCTCGTACATGCATCACTCCGCAGCGTCTCCTTTCACCACGATACAAGCGTCATGTGTGCTGGCCGGTTCCGCTGTTCTGGAAAATCTGGGCCAGTCGAGATGCACACCGACTGTCGCGGCAGCTGGATCAAGCCTCAATGCCGCACATGATTCTATTCTTGGCTCCTGCGTGTGTTTCGCTTTCTCCCACCATGAGGCTGAACTTTTTCGCGACGTAGAAACTCACCATCGCCAAGAATTTCCACATATCAACACTCCAGCGTGGGAAGAACTCTTCTCGGCCAGCCGAAATGTCTTTGCATAGCAATCGCTCGTCCGTTTCCAGGAGGCCAGTAGGCGGTCAGGCGGGCGCCAACTCTGGACAGCCTTCCTCGCCAGCTCCAAGCCATGTATCGAGAAGTACTTCTGTGTCGAGTGGACCTGTTCAATACGACGTATTAGTCGGTCCAGACATTCCTTTTCGACCTGCCAATCCCCCAGGCGCGCCGTCCATGAACCCACCGGTAATGAGTAACGATGCTGCATTTATCGCCAACCAAGACCGAGGCGTCCTGGAAACTGTGCAGTTTACACCACCTCAATTCGAAGGCAGTCCGTCATACGTTCCGCCACCAAGCAGCGGACCGCCGGCTGAAGGCTACTTTGTCGGCGCGCCAAGCAACGTACCACCATGGGCGCCAGCCAGCGTTGAGGAGCCAAACCTCGGGCATTCTACTCTGGAAGTTGTTCCAGAAGCCTACTTGAACAATTTCTGGAGCCCCGAGCCGTCTGCAGCACCAGAACCTGTCTCAAACTTCCAAACCCAATCCAAGAGCAATGTACTCAGCACAGGTTGGGCGATTGCTTCGCCAGAGCCGTACCCAAATCAGGCTCCACCACCGCAAAGTCCTGCAACTGAAGGTTTTTCTCCACTCACTATGCCGACGATGACACCCGCTGCTATGCCGCCACCTCTGTTCTCAAACGCTATGCCCACCCCCTCTCCAATGACGCCATCTTCTGTCTCGGCAGCAGATCGTACCCCGCCTCCATCGTCGGCTGCAAAGGTGCCTACAAGGATGCCATCAAATGCTGCTCCGCCAGTACGTCATCTCAATCAACCACGGAGTGTGGAATCAGCGTCATACGCAAGTGTTTGTTGCCAATGTGCCAATGGTACCCCCAACCTTTCCCCCGACAGCTTGAAGAGAAGCTAATGTCTGAAGCCATCGTTTACAATACGTTCTACTACAACTGCACTTACTGCAAGTTAGACATCTGCGGCACGTGTTTCCAAGCTGGGAAGCATCCCTGGACTCACCTGCCATCTCTTGTTAGACTGAACGCACAGGAAACTAAAGCTGGAGACCGACGCCAAGACAGACAATGTCAATCATGCAAAGCTATGAAGCATCGTCGAATGGACTGCGATGAATGCCCGTATTCGGTTTGCTTGTCTTGTTATAGCAACGCGGCGGTCACCCCGCATCAGCACAAATCATTCAAGCTGAAGGCGACACCGGGACTCACTCTCTGTGTACGAAGAGGTGATGGATCGCCGTGTTGTACTAAGTCCTCATTTGGACATTGTGGACGTTGCTATGCTCGTGAGTGTATTTGAGATGACGGAACGTTCAGCGTACTGACTTCAACAGCTTGGAAACCAGAAGAGTGGATGGTTCAATGCAAAACGTGCCTGTTTGAGTTTGAAGAAGTCGTGGCATTGTGTCTCCAGTGCGACTCTGAGATATTGTCTGCTTGCCGCCAGAGCCAGCATCAGATGGTATCAATGAAGTGCCGTCAGAAATTGAGGAATGAAGGCGGGGTACCAGGTCAACCGAATCAAGCTTCTGTTGAATGCACCACCTGTGCTATACGTAAGAGCAATTCCGAAATTAAGGAGTGGATACTAACACAAGAATAGAATTCCAATCCATGACGGACATCTCCTTCCTACGTCATCCTCATCCCAACTATGATTATCTCTTCTTCACTGAGGATAGAGAACAGTTATTTGCCGCTGTCTACAGAAGCTGCAAGAAGAAGTCTGCGAGAGTCGACACTCCTCTTGCACCTACAGCTACAACGACGAAGTGCACTTACTGTCATCATAGTAAGCTTTTTCCCTCGTCATGGAGATTAAAAGCTGACAAGAACCAACAGACGTGCCAAACGAGATAATCCAGTCGTGCTTACCATGCAACAACACAAAGTACTGCCCTCATTGCTTCCCCATAGCTTCCCCAACGCATCATCACGGTCAATCTAGCTTCCTCTCGCAGCGCGACCTCCTACAAGCACAACTCGGCGGCGGTTGGGCTCAACGCAAGAACTCGGCCGGAAGAATCTGGTACCACCACACCAGTACCAATACGCGCTCATTCGAGTTCCCAAAATCTGCTGTAGGCCAAGGACCAAGCCCAGCTGGACCAAACCCAACCGGATCGAGCCCAACTTCTGCCGTTCCTATGAAACCAGCAAATCCCCGTCGCGCAACTACAGGCGGCATTCCATCAAGACCAACAGGACCTCTTCCTCCTGGCTGGGAAGCAAGAAAGACGCCTGATGGGAGAAGGTATTATGCCAATCATTCGACGAAACAGACGAGTTGGCAGCGGCCTGCTTCGATGCCGAGACCTGGAAGACCGAATGCGGGGCAGCAAAGACATGGTTCTGTGCCGTTGACGCAAGTGGGTGGGATTCCGTGGGAACAAGAAGCGGCGCCAGTTGTACCTTTGACGGCTGAGCAGAAGCTGGCTGCAAAACAGGACGCGAAGAAGAAGGCGGAGAGAAAGAAGATTATGGTGAAGATGGGGACGAGTGTTCTGAAGGGAGTGGTCAGTGGTGTTATTAGTTCCTGATTTGTGATTTTATTACTGAAATTTGAGGGGGCAAGAGTTACTCGTGTAATGATGATGAGAAGGTGAGATATGAGAGGAGGAATGTGTTATTTAGCCTACTTCATTGCGACTTTTGGCAATGAAACAATACCATTGATGACCCAACTCCCGTTTGCAATAAAGAGAAATATGAAGTGCTTGCATCCCAGTAGGGTCCAGTCAAGATTCGTTTCTGTGCCCTTCGAATACTGAATTCTCAAACAACCTCCGAAGCACTAGAAGCAAACTCAGAGAGTGCCAAAGCATTCCCGAAGCAGACATGTTTATCTGTGGTCGCGTGGCTGATGCCTCTCCCACCTTGCATCTCAGCCATCTTATGAACGTACTGGTCCTCTCGACTTGAACGCTTCCGCGCCTAGAAGACGCGTTCCACTGGGACGCGCAGTCTACGCGCGAACTGGTGATAAAGGTTCCAACTGCGATGTGGGCTTATTTGCACGAAACGTAGAAGAATGGCTATGGCTTCGGACTTTGCTCAGCACGGAGAAGCTCATCAAGCTTATCGTGGACGACTTCAAAAAAACAGAAAATATAGCACGAAACTCCAGAATCTCTGAGTATCTCCTGATCCATGATCATCTTGATCGAGGACGTACTGCGAACACGACGTATGATGGTGTTGGGGAAATTCATCGCTGAGTTTTGAGATTGAAACATTTAGATGTATCCGTGACGTTCTTTGAGAAAGGTGTTTTGTAGTGTACAGGGTCGTAGAATCGTACTGAATGCCAACGTGCAAAATCAATGAAGAATGAAGATGTGGTACGCTGCAGGATCCAGCGGGTAGGCTGAAGTTTGTTTACCTAGAACAGCCCAGGCTGCGGGGCTTCGCCTAGCAAATCAGTCCCTACCCCTACCTACCCCTGCGGCATGTCTCGCATCAATCAACATGATTCCATCCAACTCTTTTTCGATAAGCATCGACGGCATAGAGTACCCCGAGTACACGCTGCCAATGGGCCCTCCTGTATACATGGAATTTCAAGCCTCATGTCCTTCGGCTCCTCCAGACACTGTCTCGAGCAAACATGCTCTCAATCACGACCGACCAACTCACTCGAAGCACTCCATTCTCCTACCCTCATCAGTGTCACCAAGATGACTAGATTGCGGAAGATAATGCCGAAGAACACACACCAATACCCGCAAAGAGTGCTCGAATAGTGCTGGCGAGTCAAAGATGCAAGAAGGGGAGCAGAAATGCGATGGCTAGATTCCATCTTGCTCTAGTTGCTCGAGCTTCAACGCTCTCTGCGAGTACATCAAACCACCCTGACCGATCTATCGAAGCCGAGATCTATACTTGAGAGCTGCTGCGGCAGGAGTGGCAGATCTGGGGGGGTATTGGCGAGAAGGTATACCGGATGAGGTGCAAAGGAGAGATATACAGATTGTACTGTAATTGGACGTGTCGGATCATCACAAAATGGAGACCGCGGATTAATTGCAACGAACCTCGAAACGGCCGTTTCGAAATAACCCTCCACCAAGTCAAGAACACATTGAGATGGGCTCGAACGGCGGTACTCAGAAGGAGATTAGCCCGGTTGTGGATATCCTTCACGACTTGTCTCTAGAGGTAAGCGGTGGCCATATTGGCGCTTCGTCACGCATACCGGTGAGTTGGATGGTTGGATCTCTAGTCAAAGCCAGAGTTGAACCGCATTTGCTCAAATATTGTGTTGCTGTTGGAGAACATCTCAGCTCGAAGTCAGCGTCCAACATCAAGGAAGATGGAGCTTCTTGGCGGGAAACTTTAATGATGAGCTCAGCGCTCAGCACCGTTGTATCAATCCTCATAATTTTAAACATGCTTTGCATATCAGATTATTCGCGCCTAGGCAGTGCTTTCAGCTCTATTAGTTTAGAATATGTACATTGATTTTCAGACAAAGAAGCTTATGCCTGACTAGCGGTATTGCTTTTGATGCCAATGTCACCTCGCCATTCTTTAGAGGTACCCCACACCATTCGTCTTTTGGTTCTTCATTCTTACTCTTGACCACTGGCTCTTCCTTCCCCATATCAGCGATAGTGTCATCTTCAAACGAGCTCCCTATCTGAATTTGAGGCTATAGTGGCCAGCTTCAAATACTTCTGTCCCTCGACGTCATACAAATTCTCTCTCCATGTGCCTCCAGGAACATTATATTCGCACAATCCACCTAGTTCCACAACACGTTACCCCTGGCACACATCAACAATACCCCACACCTTACTCCCGCATACAACCCCTCCGCATTCTGCTCCCAAACTGCGGCATAGATCGAATTCTTGCCCTTCCAGGTCCTGATATGATCCACCGTGTCTCTTTGCCACAACTCAATATCCTCTCCCACGTTCATGATTTCCAGATAATTCCAAGTCTAGTGAGATGGGAGCCATCGAGTCTAAGAGCGTTGAAAGAAGAGAAGTATATCCTTCATAGCCGCTCGTCCCTCTGCGCTCATGCTAGCGAGACTAGCTATAGTCCAAGGGAATTATCTCGAGGTTGAACAAGGTCGCATTAAATTAGCTAGTTCTTGTCTTCTAAGTCCCTTTGGAGCGAAAGCAAGGAAGCCACACGTCCAATGCTTTACCAAAAAGCTCCAAACCCTTGTCGACATTGCCTTCGGGATCCACTCTTCTCCTTCTCTGATCACTCACGTGCACCGCTCCTTCATACACAACCCCGAACACTTCATCTCCTGGGGGAGCCACATTGCATGGCGGTACAGTCTGTGTAGTCTTCCTATCTAAAGAATGTGGATTGATATCCTTTGACGACTGTATACTCAATGCTCTCCAGGGATCGATCTCGCCATTCGTAAACATCACATTACTCGGCTTCATGTTCCAGCCTCCATATTTCAGGACCTCTTCGACCTTGGGTTGGCGAGGCAGGTATGGAAACTTCATGTGGCAGAAATTGTCGAGAATAGCTGAGATGTTGTTGAAGCGGGATATAATTGAGGTTGGCGAGGGATATTCTGAGACTGGGAATTGGGCAAACTCGTTACATAGCATCCAGTTCCAGGATGCTCTGTCAGCTTTGCTTCCAATTTGTCGAGAAGGTGAGCCAGGCAAAGGTTTTGAGTTTTGAATTGTTGCGCTGATGAAGGCATAAAAAGTTGTTTCGGAACCATATCTCGCTTGCAACCCGTCGACGGTTGGTGAAGCATCGAACGCGTTGTCTGCTAAAACCGAAACAGGAGATGTGAGTGTAAATTCAGCGGCGTTTTTGGGATTCCAGGTCTCGAGGTAATTGCAAAGTTTGTCCAAAGACCGGTAGCCAACCGATTGAAATGTCGGGAAGGTGTGGAAGGCGGTAGCAAGAATGGACGCGGCATCGAAGTACGCAATATCCTCAGCTTTTCGCTCACCGGGCACGGTGATCATGTCTTGAGATCCTCCAAAAGTAACATTGTTCGTTAGAAAGAGTGCTCGTTTGAGGAGTGCAATCTGTGCGTCGGTTCCATGAAGGAGAATCTCATCCGCATATGTGATGGCAGCATGAACATCGGCGGAACAGTTCATAGGCATACTCTGCACAATGTTGCTATAGTACTCAGAGTTCTCAGCCTCCGTCTGTACTGGTGCACTAGAGGACCAGCTTGCGAGAAAGACTTCGGGATTCCGCAGTCTCATCATCGCTGCTCGAGCGCCAGCATAACTTCCACCCATTGTGATCCATGGAGTTGAGTTCGATGACAGATCCCTACTTACATGGCCTGTTGGTTGAAAGTTCTGGGCAAAGGATACTACGTCCTCCAACGCTTGTTCATTGTTGAGGTACTTGTAGGCCTCGTAGCCATCGATGGCAATCCCGTTCGTCCCATTTGTCTTGAATGGTATGCTTTCTCCGAAGAAGCGATGTTCCCAAATAATAGCTACTCCGTGGTACTTCCGAGCAAGCTCTAATGGTGCGAAGAGGATATCTCCTCCAAGCAGTTGAGCAGCTCCTCGATCGCTGAGACCGGCTTCGCCTCCATCATAGAGGAACACAGGTCCTTCTTTCCTATGATAGTCATCATTCATCCAATATCGGTTCGTGAATGTTCGTCCATCCGACTTGTTGAAGTGGTCAACTGGAAGCTCAACAATTCCAGCAATTGGCGGTTTCAAAACAGGATCAGGACCTTTCCAGCCACCAGCGGACTTCCAGAGCGATAGTCGGTATGGTGGATATAAAAGAAGGAATGAAAATGTCAGTACAAGAGAAGCGATGAAGAGTTTTCTGTTCCTGGAGATTCGTCCCTCTGATCTGCAACAGCTTGCGGATGGTGACCGCTTCAACGTATACGGTGCCGGCATCACTCGAAGCCAAGAACTGGGCAGTCTCCTAAACACGGAACGATATCGGGGACAGGCATCGGATCTTAAAGGCACAGTAGACCTCCGAGGAGCTCGGTGTCTCGGACATCGCCCTGTAGAACTCTTGAAGACATCCGATGAAGTGATGTGTTGCTGCATCTGAGAGGGGAAATGGAAGCAGGGGCATGATCTCGGCCGCGCACTAGCTAAAATCGGGTGCGGTGAGGCGGCCGCTTTCCGCATCCCACGTGAATTGCGGACGAGCGACCGCATATCAATTCTTCTTTAGCGGCCGTTCGTCTCAAACCGTGCATCCTTTACAATGTACCTAGATATGTCACGAATCAGATTTTGGAGTCTTTAAAGACCGCTCTCATCTAGTTTCATGCTTTTATGGATGAGAACAAGTGTATTTTCTGCTCAGACATGATCATTCTGCAAGATTTTGAAGCTTTTCAGCGTGCGACACTTCGTTAATTGTCGGCCGCTACTTCTCCAGATGGCTTATTTCAGCCAAATACCGCCGCATTCGGCCGCATATCCCTTAGGCGCTTTAACTTTGTCTTGATTTGCCGAATTTCGACATCGTGCATGGCAACCCAGCCATTGGCTGAGTATTCGTGTTCAGAGAAGTCAACGAGTTGTTGCGAGCAATCAGAACGTCCATCATATAAAACCTCCTCTGCAGCCCGCCTGTTCCTTATATTTTTCCTTCACTATCTTCATCTCTCCCTTTAATACTCAGCATCCAAATCTTACTCGCACAAGATGTCGAAAGTCTGGTTCATCACTGGCTCCTCTCGCGGTCTTGGTCTTGCCCTCACAGAAGCAGTACTCGAAACCGGCGCATCTGTGATCGCAACTGCCAGAAAACCCTCCTCACTCGACCGCCTTGTACAAAAGTACGGTACCAAAATCTTCCCGCTTACCCTCGACGTCACCAACAATGAACAAGTCCTCGCCGCAGTGAAGGCCGGTCACGAACACTTTGGCCGCATTGACGTTGTCGTCAATAACGCTGGCTACGCTGATACTGCTGCTATCGAAGACACTCCTCTCGACTCGTTCCGAGCACAGTTCGACACCAACTACTTTGGCGTCGTCTACGTTACCAAAGCCGTCCTTCCAATTCTCCGCAAGCAAGGCTCAGGGTATATCTTGAACGTCTCTTCGATCGGTGGCCGCATGGGAACACCAGGTCTAGCCGCATATCAGAGTGCCAAGTGGGCAGTGGGTGGCTTCTCAACTGGTCTCGCACAAGAAGTCGGCCCACTGGGGATCAAGGTCACTGTCCTCGAGCCTGGTGGAATGAACACGGATTGGGCTGGTTCGTCCATGAAAATACCGCCCGTCAGCCAACCATATCAGCAAACCGTGGGAGTCTTCGCAGAAATGATCAGGAAGTTTGCTGGTCAAGCACCTTCGTCCCTGGAGAAGATAGCTGGGATCATTCAGAAGTTGTCGGATATGGATGAGGTTCCATTGAGATTGATGGTTGGTCCTGATGCTGTTCATTTCGGTGGACAGGCGGGAGAGACCTTGAAGGCTCAGGATGAGAAGTGGAAAGAACTGAGCTTGTCGTCTGCGGAGCAAGAATTCACTGGCCTGCCTGGTGATGTCAAGATTTGATAGGCATGAAGGATACACTGTCATTTCTTCTTCATATCATTAAACAACATCTGAAAAGTGTCAATCCTCTTTGGGCTCAATGCACGGCTTTCATAGGGCTTTCGTTATCATGAACAGATGATAGGAGTGAATGAAGATCAAATTGCCCTAATGGCTCTTTGTAAAGACTCGTCCCTAGCTCTTGAGTTGAGAAGACATCTTTCATATCTCGCAACCAATTCTCGATACTCTGGCTCGACTTTGACATTCTCTCTTTCCTATGACGTTCTCGAAGAATTAGTGATCATCTTGACGTGTTGCTCACTTTGGTATTTGCATTTTATACTTCCTATGTTCAACGAATTGTGATTCTAAGAATGAATTTAAAAGTCGTCTTAGAAGGGCATGTCCATCGTCTCTCCGCTGACAGTAGCACTCGTACCTTGAAGGGTATAAAAGACTTTGGTTCTCGGCCGAAGCATTGCGGACCAATGATCAGCTTTGGGCGGCCCCGTAGTTACGCGAAAATGAAGTTGCCGGGCGTATTATCTGACCCCAAACTTGTCCAAAGTTTCCGAGGTAGCCAACGTCGCTATCAGGGAGAGGACTACCCCTTGTAGCAAGGTGTTGTCCCCAACTCAACTTCGAGATGAGAGTTGACAATTCCAGAAAATTGACAGTAATCTATTTCAAGCAATATGGGCCTTAATCTGCCACAAGTAAAAAGCTCAAGTAACGCTCGTCTGAATTCGATGGAGGAGCATCCATATTTCCATTACAGCTTCCTCAAGAAGCTGGCGGGAGTCAACTCCACACCGCGCGTGCGACAAGATCGATGAAGTCTCCCCTGGCTTTGTTTGGTATTACTGGAGAATTGTTGTGGTGTGGGAGGTTTTATATATACTTCTAGAAACTGGGAGTCAAGCAAATGCAAGTTTGAGGTTATGATTCATTTTTGTTGCATGGTTTGTAGAAGTGTGCTAAAATCGCCCAACTTATTGGCGGTAGGGGGTATTTAAGCTTACCTTTTACTCCCGATCTTAATCATTCTCCAAATCGTTCACGCTCCCCTCCCCCCCAAGCTTCCACCTGCGCTTCGAGAGATCGTCTGGATGATGGTCACACCAGAGCCTTTAGAGTTGGGTGCAAATATCAACGAAGGGGGCCATAAAGACTATGACGAGAGGGAGGAAGAATACCTGTCAGAGCGAAGACAATGTATTGTTTTGTCATCCGGTAATAAACAGTTGACAATAACATGCAAACGACAGCGGGAATTCCAGATTTGATCAGAGGCTCATCTTGCCACCATATAGTATGAAAAAGACTCACATGGTTGCTGGGAACGTGCAAGCGATGGTTAGACTAGCTTGCTTCGTTTTCGAATCGGTCCGCCGAGGTTCTGGTATCTCGAACGTTAAGTGTGGTTGCTTCGATTCAAGCCAACATCCCGTGCTTAGGTTTATTTATACTTGAAAAATGGATATAGTCAGTAGCTGCAGTTCACTAAATAAAGTTTCAACGATTTACTTAATGCGGTTAATATTGAATGCCAGTGGAGCTTGGCTTGGGGTCAAATGTCGTTTCAGCACTGAGAGGTATAAATTAGATCGCGAGGAATATTGAGTTGAAAAGTCAATCTCCATTCCGCGCATCACCTTTAGCCATGTGTTTCTCGCTTCTCCTTTCATGAGCAAAACTATACAGATTCTACGCATGTATCATTTAGTAGCTCAATATTTCTTCAATTACAGACGAAGATTTCAAGCTACCATGATTTTGCTTATTATCGTAGTTGACAGCGGAGCGGGGGTGACAGCAAGATATACTTATTCCTTGAAATGTTTATCCACAAGATGGTATCGAACTATTCTTCAAAATAAGAAGTTTAGAGGCCACGCCTTGATGCTCTCCAGTGTCTTTCACTTTCTCTAACTTTCCCGCATGTCTCCACATGTTGATGACCTGTAGGTTCTTGCGTGACTTGCCTTCTTGCTAAATTGGCATCTGCCCTCTTATATGATCCATTTTTGAAGTGATCGCAGCTTGGGTGAATTTGCATCTTGAGCCGGTCTAAAATTCTAAGTTTCAACAGGTATATAGAAGCATCGAGTCAAACTACTAGTATTCAGGTCTGCTGCATCTACTTACCATTCACTCTGTTACGTTACATCATTGCTGGCTGGTGAACGTGCTTGTGTTCAAATCGTGTATCTAGGTAGATATAAATATAACTTCTATCTCATACTTTATTAGAGCGCGGCACGAGTTGCGGCTGACCAAAGGTATCCATATAGGTAGGTGTCTATAGGGAGGTTAATCAATATTTTATTACTCATTAAATAGGGAGGGCAGTCTCAAAAATGCGTAAGATACCCACGGGTTACCTTATCACGTGAAATAAACTCTTCTTATTAGCTAAATTAACTTTAGTAAAGCTAGAAAAAGCAAATATTATCACGTATAGTCCTAATTAAGTAATTATTTAGCCAAATTAAATATACAAGTGATGGAAATACACGTGCCGAGTATGCTATTAGTATCTATAGCTATAGTAGGTAAACCTCTCAAAACTATACTTATTACCCTACCCACTTATAAGTAGTTGGTTTTGCTAAATAAGTGCCTATACCCACCCGTGCCGCGCTTTATACTTTATCTTTCTAACTATTTACCAATTCCACGACTGTTTCGAAATCACCAAGCGTCTTTTGGAAGGATGACGAGTCATTAAAGGTGCACCTACCTCGAGTTCTGCTAATCTCTACAAGACGATTATATACAGCGTAACGATATTCTAACTTCAATAAGACATAGCTCCCTGCCCCTTTTCCTAAACTTGACAACGGCAGTAGAATGACAACAACTCCGGAACTTTCGTTTGAAGGTCCATGGATACATGGGGTATCAAGACCTGATTTCATCTAAGATAAAAACGTCTTCGGCCCCGGGCTCCTTTTCCTTTTCTCACTTCCCAATGCCTATAGAGCTTCTCGATGAGCCATGTTTGCTGCATGGAGACAAATCTGGAATCTTTCCAAAAGAGTAGTTCTAACTTATATACAAGTACCTTAATCTAACTTGCAGATCTGAGAGATCTTAATGCTCAGGTACATTATACAGCTTAATTGAGTCTAGCAGTAATCAATTTTAAATTTTGGTGTGCAGCGTTCTTAAGAAAATAACTCAATCATTAAAGTTAAATAAAGGTGAATACTAGCTGAAAGGACACATATTGACTCAAGACAGAATTCACCACAAAGATAGGGAGGCTCTGGTGAGTCGCGACGACTTGGCTTTAAAAGGCACCGTCTAGCAGATCTATATTCTGCAACCAAATTTATATGAGCTTGAACAGTCCCACAGGTGTCTTCACTGCCGTACCGTGTAATGCATGTAGGTTAAGGATACTTGCAGAGAAATATTCCTTCTACTCTCGCATAAATATTACTGTATATTTGCAGCACTTTGCTTGTAGTGGTAGATCTTTTGTTCGCACCTGATAATAAAATGACAATAAGTAACGAGAATGACAGCAGTAGGTACACCTGCTGTGAAAAATGTTTTATAATCTACGTCTTAGTTTTGATTTGGATCACTACAGGGTTGTCAGTAAATAAAACGGTTACCAAGTTGGTTAAAGGACGGGAGTCCAGGCACAGACTTCCTCCGTCCTGCCTGGCAATTCTTGGTGAATTAAACGTGCGTCTCTATTGAATAACATTTCCTACTTGTATTCTTTATTGTAAGGATAGATACTCTATGAAAGTATTACACTAGCTGTGGATACGATTGATCATTGCTTTAACCCAACATTCCGGACAACGCATCCACTGTTTGTGGGTCTGCAATCAGAGACTCCTTGTCTTCAAATGAACGACGGATTGAACCAGGCTCAAATGGCACGAGAGGTCTCTCCTCGAGTCTTTTTTTATAAATCCCACTGGCCTCTGCAAATGCATGAGAATCAGTATATCTACTGGGAAGATGGCTCCACCATTTAGGATCCA
The DNA here is from genome assembly GCA_003988865.1 of Phialocephala sp. D728. Classification (NCBI taxonomy): domain Eukaryota; kingdom Fungi; phylum Ascomycota; class Leotiomycetes; order Helotiales; family Mollisiaceae; genus Phialocephala; species Phialocephala sp. D728. The sequence continues at coordinate 110,338 of QYAJ01000058.1, forward strand.
AGATTGTCCGTCCTTCTCCTAGTTTCAGCCATTTTGTAATAATGGCCACAATTCCAACCTCCCCACATTCTTCAAGGCGTATTTCGTATTCTGTTGGGCAGAAGTTGCAATGCTTCAATCCAGACCGTCTGATACATTGTTTAAGATTGTGTTGGTGATTGATCATACAATCAATGTTTCTTGGTAGCTGTGCTTCGTGACCCTGGGCCACAGCACCAATATGAGGACAGATATTAATGTAACAACTAGCTAAACCATGAATATTAAGATTTGACGGCATCAAAACAAGGTGCTGGACACGGAGGAGGAGGGAACCATCGATAATCCGAGCGTGTGCCATGCAATTATATGGATAGTCTCTCATGGCTTTTTGAGCTTCCATATGGCTAACCAACAGGCTCAAATGATAGCTGTAGTCAAGACCCAGCCGATACCGTTTCATCGCCATCTGGAAAGTTTTGAAATTAAAGGATTTGTGGATGTACTTGGATACACCGCCCAAGACCTCCTCCTCATGGCATGCCGTCATCCTATTTTGAAAGGAACGAGGAGCTAGTGATTCTGTGCGGGATTCGGGTTGACATGTCCGGTCTGAATGGAGGATACGACAGTGGTGGCAAAGAACATAATCTGGCAGGTCCTTCTCTAAGCGCAATAGGAAAGACATCCATTCCCGCTGTTGATCTTCTGCACGCAGACTCTTCCAATGTCGAGTCCCAAGGATATCGAGCGCTAAACGGCAACTAAGGGTAAACGATACGGTGGAGGAAAGTGGCAGGAATTCAGCGACGCAAATTATGATCTCTGGGGGAAGCGCGTCCAGAATAGTGCGAGGTTTTTCTTCAGGTGGAGGTGGAAGAATAAGATCCTCCTCTTCCGGAATCGTGTCCAGAATAGGACGAAATTTCCTTTCTGACGGAGACGGAAAAATGGGATCCTCTTCCGGCGGCAATATATTTTGACAGATAGCCGGCTTAGGTACAATTGGTCGACTCTTTTTGCGTGGCCAAGGAAGTATTCGACAGACCATGACGAGCAGTTGGAAGAAGGGCATTGCAGTGGCGACTTGCAATGACGTCGAGTCGACAAGCCTAGAAATCAAATAATACTCCACGAAGAGAGATGATTGAGGCTGAGAAAAATATTTGTAGAGATTGGGACGAAGAGCTGAGGGAGACAGTGTTGCAGTTTCAAGGTGAAGTCCCAAGTGTGACGTGAATGAGCAAGGTCAGAGCAAACTGTGCGTGTGTGAAGCGAATTGAGTTACTTACCTGCATAGGTCAAGCGTGCTTTGCCTAGGCTTGGATTTACTCGCCATGTAAGTTATTGACCAATCAATTGAGGCGCTCACTTCACTAAATCTAGCGCCTCGCTTAAAACTCCCGAACTGTGTTTGAAAAGTGAATTAACATCATGTTTAAAAAAAATGGGTTATGAAAACAGTATTGGTGACGGCATGCTTACTTCCTCAATTTATACCTAAACCTACATGCTCCACAATTCCGTTTCGACCTCTCGACAAGACGATCTCCTTGCTTTGCCAAGGTCAACTCAATTCTCGGTCTTCTTTCTTTCTTAAATCTCCCACAAGTCCACAAGTTTGATGAGTCAATTATATTATGCGCAAGTGCTTTCGCTCAACGCACAGCACCTGAAGCCTAAAAATATGACTGATTGTGCGACAAGAATGGTATATTCACTACAAATAGCTCTTCCTATTCAATACTTACAGGGCTGGGAATATATATATATGCCGCTCCATCTCGAGCTCTATACTCCTCAATGCAACCGGTGATAATTGGGGAGGAAGATCGTCCCTGCTGAGGCTGGCTACGATTGATAAGGGATTTGCAAAAAACAGATGATAAGTTAAGTTTGAATCTGTAATGAGGGACGATTTCGTAAGATGTGAATTTGTATGATGTAGGATGGTGGTGTAGTATGAGATAAGATGAGGTGAGAATAGGAGGCTTGACAACAGAACTACAGATGAGCTTGACAGCGGAATGTGGATATTTGAATTGAATGTCCTCGCCTTTGTAGGATATTTCTTGATTTTTACAGTCCATTGAATAAGCTTAGGTTCTATTCGATAAGTGGCTGTTAAAGACTCGCAGAGGACTTTCTTCCACCATCAGTCCTTCCACTTATGCTTTTTAGGGAGATGTCTAAGCAAAGCTCTTGCTTACAATATATTTAGACTTCAATGGAAAGCTTGGAAATGCGTGGAAAGGCAGTTTGAATTCACTGTATTCAACAAGGTAGTCCGGGGAAAGTTGTTTTTAGAGAAGAAGATTGAATTTTGGATCCTTCACCCATTTTCCCGGCCCCAAGTACACCATTCAAACTCCACATATTCCTAGTTTTACCCCTCCCAATACCGCAGCAAACCAGACTACAAAGGCGGCGCATTCGGATCTTCCAAACACTGATCCACCCTCATCAACTGCTTCCCCGTCGCTTTCGCAATACTAATAAACTGCGGCAAATAATCCACCGTCGTCTGATACAAATAATGCATCACTACAAGATTTCCCTCCTTATTAACATCCGACTGGAAGTTTGCGATCTGATTCTGCGGTGTAGAGCTCAATGCCCATAACCAGTCCTGAACATCAACGCTCCATTCGATGAATTTGGCACCAGGGACAAGCGCCGCGAGACGTTGACGGGTACGTGCACCTTCGGTGCCGAATGGGGGACGGAAATATTGCGACGTGAGACCGAGTTGGGTCTCCATCGTCGATGGCGAAGGCGAAAGAGTTAGGTCGGGTGCAGGAGAAGATTAGGGGCGCGGTTGGGAGTTTACTGGGCACAAGGAATCCTGGTGGGACAGTCTTGACGATCTCAATTAAGGAGAAGATTGTAGTTGATGTGGTGTAGAAACCTTTCAGGGCGAAGCCGATGCTGAGGGTGCGGTTGATGTTGAAATGTGAGAGCGGCACGTAAAGGTCAGTTTTAGCGGTGTTTGAATAGCGAGAGGCTTCGACCGAGTCCCAAGTATAAGGGTACGGGTTGATGTTGGGATTGCAGGTTGGGTTGTGTTGTTGAAGTGCGACGGTGAAAGCATTGCTGCCAGTGTAGACGATATGAATGTAGCCATTGTCATTTGCCGTGAAGTCAACGCAGCCATTCGAAATTTGGGTATACCATGACAGATCAGAATTACCTTTCATATTGATGGTCATCTTGTTCCTGGAATAGCTGTACATTGTAGTATCGTCACCTCCATGCCAGAAGCCGAGGTTGTTTATGTTTGCGTTGCCAAAAGTGTCGACGACCATGGCTGATGGCCCTGTAGTGGCTGGGATCGTGGAGGTTGGCTCAATGACTGGTATCGTAATTGGAACTGGGTAGGCTGACCCTGTTCCACAGTATAGTGCGATGGGACCGAATGTGACGGGCTTGGTGATGCTTGAGAATAAGACAGCGATCAAGTGGTTAGTGTCCAGTCCAGCATATTTTGAGAATGGAATAGTATAATAATGTTCCGTGCCATCAAATGTCCAGCCAAGATCTGTTGACTGGAGATCGGTCAGAATTGGGTTGTTCGTAAGACAATCAGCTTCCGTCTGAAGCTCTACAGTCATCTTGGTACCTGCTGGAGCTGTTATGGTGAGGCCAATACCACTGTAGATGTTGGTCACTTTCAGACAGCCAAGCATGGTATACCAGTACGAAGCAGAATTCGCCGGGGTCAAGGTCATATGGTTGTTGGCGACAATGACCGAGGTACTAGTGTCGACCCTTCCAGCAACAGCTTTCATGGTCCCATCATCAGATGAGGGTTGTAGCATAGCATTGTAAAACAAAAATGTCAAACGTGACTGGGAGGCGAAATCATCGACCAGGAGAGGGGTACAAGTTCCAGCAGTAGCAGCCGAGGAAGTAGACGTGGTGACAACTTTGATTGTGCTGCTAGTAATGCTTGATGATTTGCTAGATGATTTGCTGGAAGACTTGCTGGAAGACTTGCTGGAACTTGACCCAGCCACGTTTGAAGTCTTTGAACTGCTGGATGTAACAGCTCTCTTGCTGGTGCCAGTGGCTAGGGTTGTCGAGATTTCAGACGTAGCGACAACCAAAGAAGAACTCTCAGAACTGCTCAAGGTTTTCGTACTTCTAACACTGCTCTGGGCAACCGCGCACGCCAATTGAGTCTTCCCAATCTCCCATGCTCCAGTGATACTGAACGATTCGAATAAGATTCTCTGGATGGCATTCAGATTCGCACCTAAGAACGAGCTCAACAGGACCGTATACGTCTGCGTTGCACCCGTCACACCTATCAACTTTGTGTAGTAGGAGGTATATGCCGTAGTCGAGCAGGAGCTTGAGGTCTGCAGCTCAATCGTGAAGGAAGCTCCGGTGGGGCCTTTGATCGAAAACGTGAACGCGTTGTATCCGCTAGTCGTCGCCTGCTCGCAGGCGAAAGTGGTATAGAAGTAGCTGCTAGCTTGCGAAATGAAGGTGGCCTTCTGGTTTGGAACATCAGCCTTGAGTCCGATGGTTGTGCCGTCATCTATTGATATCAGTCAAGTACTCGTAAACTGCTCCGGGAGACTTACCGCTGGTATACTGGCCCAGAGAATTGAGATTATTGGCGTAGTTCGAATAGTTATCAATCAGCAGATTGCTGGTGCAGGCAGCCCGAACTACACTGACCCAAGAGGTGAGGAATTTCATGCTGGAGCGAGAGGAGGAAACGAGGGGATGTCGACACAATCGAACGCGTCGCACAATTCTGGTGTAAGACAGTCACACTGGTGTTTGTATGACATGTTGAACAGCAAGAAAGTTTCGACAATGAGGGAGATTCACATTTAAACACTCACGAACTCGCCTAACAACGCATCGTACCACAGTCAAGAAGAAACCTTTCCCGGCATCACCTTGACTTCACCTCGTGATGAGCCAAGTGCCGGTGATATGCAGGTCGCTAGACCAAAATGCAGGCCAAGGTGAGCATTAAGAAGCGTTCAAGGTCTCTAAATAGAAAAGGACATGTGTGCCATTATCAATCGCTCAAGAGCGCCATGACTTAGGATCTCTTGGCTCCTAGTAAAGCCCAGGATCTGCCCGGATGATCCTCCGAGGTGCAAAAGCCTCAATGATCAATCGCAGGAGAATCGTCAACACTGCGCAGCTTGTTGCTTCAGGTTGGGACCTGAATCCAATATATCTGCGTCTGCGTGCTTCATACGTGGCTGTCTATTCGTGTGTTATTGTTTAATTTTAGTAGCGAAAGGATGTTTCTCTGGCCTGAGTCGAGAAGGTGTTGTTGGCTTAAACTCTGCGAGAATTTTAGTAGGCAAGTTCGGGCTCGGTAGAGCTGCACGGGGACGAAGCTTAAGCGTGAAGTGGCGTGGCTTGGCCTGCATTTCAGGGGTTGACAACTGAGGCAGTCTGCGATGCACGTGATATTCCAACATGGTTCGTCCTTATCCTCTACCTTCCATATCTGTTGAGTCATTATCAACACTTACTAGCATTCTCTTATACTGAGGTCAATGCAGGGTCTTGAGGTAATTTGGACAAAACTATACATGCTGATGCTCGGAAATCGTCAATCTGAGAGACAAAGCTATTCCTGCAAAAGAGGCCTCGAAACAGCTTGAAAGCCATGCAACTGGTCACTCAAATGGAAAGTTCATGCCAAGTTTTATAGAGTCTGAATTGCAAACGAGTGTGTCTAAAGTCCCATCCTCCCAAGCCGAACCCAATGCATGATACCCTTCAGAAAGCTTTTTCCACCACCTGAAACCTCTTTTCAACTACTCACACCTCTATCTTTCTATCATTACTTAAAGACAGTGGGCAGCCGCGCATTGCTACAAAAATCCTGTCAGTAAATTCCAAAGGAAGGAACTCAACCAGTAAAGCTTACCGCCTCGCAGGAGTGATTCTCATTGCAACCCTATTCATCGTCAGCTTCACACTTCCACAAATAGTACAAACAGGAAACAGTGTGCTTGAAATACTCACACCTAAGCAGTTGATATAATCGCCCTCGTGCTTGCAGCCCTTTGGTGGTGGTCGTCTCCTGTCCTCATCATCCTTGACCAAGACAGAAGCAGCCGGGGCCTCGAATCGAGCAGCGATGTCGCTGTCGCTGGCATCAGCAACGGGCATGGCATATGCCATGGCGGCGAAGAAGGCAGAGATGATGATTGAGGCACGCATGTTGATGGTTGGAGAAGTTGGTTGGGAAGCTGTGGATGAAAGTTGATGAAGATGAGAGAAGATGTTGAAGCTGATGAAGATAGAAAGGAATTGTGAAGAGCAAGCTATAGCCTTATATACTTCGACAACGAAGAGAGGAGCGGATCTATTGTCTCGTGAGTCGGAACTCACGGAACTGAAAGGAGATGTTGTACAAGGCGAAGGTGAAAATTGAAGACGGCACATGGTGATGACAACGCTCCTTCGAGGTATTGTTGCATAGGAGGAGCGAGATGCTCGGGCTATGACCTTGTGCCGCAATGAATTATGTGTAACTTCAGAAAAACTGTCAATTGGAATATGCAGTTCCATCTTCAGAGGTTCCAACGTAGAGACGGGTACTGATATACGCGAAGCCCAGATAGAGAAAGGGCTTGCTGGCTCTCTTGGACTCCGAACAAGATACATTCTGCTATTTTCTTGAAGTTTGCTATAGAAAATAGTTATCCAAATTTCGTGAGCACGTATTCTTCGCAAACTCTCCGGCTGCATCTTGCAAGCAAAGTTCTGAGTCGCAATATGAATTACTGGCATCGAGATGGACAGAAAGGGAAATCGATATGAATATACTAAGGTCAATTTGTATGCAGTCGTGGCGCAAGAGATTACTACAGTCTGTGAATATTCGTATCCCATGCGCGTAATCGTTCCCCAGACCATGCGGTAGTTAAGAGCAGCTTAGGCTATATCCATTGCCGTTCGTAAATTTATACCCCCATGTTGGCCACAGCCGAGCGATGGGATTTACACGCTCACGCCTCCGAGTTTGCAATTCCCATCCATCGCTTTCATCGAGGGAACGTTACCCCACAACCTAAAACTCAATGTTCGGAAACTGAGGCCAATTATGGTACAGGTTTATAAAATTGCGATGCCACGGAGGTATTTGCGAAAACTTCATCGTCGTACGAGAAACTCTAACTCTATATTACTTGTCTCTGACGTGCTGCAGTTTCTAAAAATAACTGGGCTAACGTAACGTGTTCAAAATTCATTTCAAAAATCACTCGTATGCATAAGACGAATTGATGGCTTCGCTACCCTCAAAAACGTTAGGGGTAAATCCTGCCAGCACGTGACTGATCGTGACTAAAACCATGAACGCAAACGCTCGTATTCCTGCTTATGTTGGAAATTAATGAAAGCATATATATTGCCAAGGAAATATGGGAACGGAAGAAACATTACGCGCTACATGGCCGAATGCTATCTCAAAAGAATTACTGCGATCAGAATGTGGTGCTGCAGAAGCTAACGGATATGAGAAAAAAGAATACAAACTAAGATGTAAGTTATGCAACAATCCTTCTACCTAAGGAGAGCTTCGTAAATAAATCCCAGAAATGGGCCACTGAGTAAATCAAATAAGTATTTACAAAGATTATTTGCTCATCGTCACAGAACAAGTACCTAGGTAGTTCCAGATAAATATTTGCTTGACGAACCATGCAAGACAACCTGCAGTAAGACACAAGAATGGAAATGGCAAGAAAAAACAGGCCACCCAGGGTATCCCCATCCTCTAAAGCCCAGCCGTGATCAAAATTGTTCCATTGTCTGGAGAGACGTACCCCGACATCAAAACTTTCACTCCTTCACCAACCCCATCCTCACCAGCGACTCCGCCGTCGCAACAACAGCATCCTCCCTACTCCTCGGCTCCCACCCCAACACCCTCTTCGCCTTCTCATTCGTCGTATCTGCCCTATGCCCCAACTGCGGCGCAACAGACGCGACCTCCGCATCCCAAAGGGCAATGATCCTCAACAAGAAATCCGGGAGACGCCTCGTGGGCGTTCGCCTCGCCGCGTGAGGTAGTCTCTCTTTCAGCGTGATCGATATCTCCTGCACAGTCATCTCCGGCGGCGAGACAGCGATGAAACGCTCACCGGCAGCAGCGGGATGGGTCATGGCTAGCAGATGCAGCGAGGCACAATCCCGGACATCCACGACGCCAAAACTCAGGTCGGGACAACCTGGGAGATCGCCGTTGACCAATCGTTGGATGAGGATGATGCTGGTGGAGAAGTCTGCGCTGAGGATGGGGCCGAAGATACCGACTGGATTGATGACGCTGAGTTCGAGTCCTTGGCCTTCGGGAGAGTGGATGAAGTCCCAGGCAGCGCGCTCGGCGATCGTTTTGGACTTTGCGTAGGGCATGACGTTGGGGTGGGAGGTGTTTGTCCAGGACGCTTCGGTGAAGGGGGTGGATTGTGGTGGGTGGCCATAGGCAACTGCTGCAGTAGAGGAGGTTACCACGACGCGTTTGACGGCGGCGGCTTTAGCAGCGCGGAGAACACGGAGGGTGCCTTCGCGAGCGGGGATGATGAGGTCGTCTTCGTGCTTGGGGAGTTTGTTGGGGAAGGGTGAGGCGACGTGTATAACGTAGGTACAACCTGAGACTGCTTGGTCCCAACCTTCGTCCTTGCTTAGGTCGGCGGCAACGAAGGAGAGACGGTCCAGAGATGATTCCACGATTTCACCGTTTTTTAGGGAGCTCTTGACGGCGGAAGATTTGGAAAGAGAGCGGATGGTGGTGCGGACTCGGTAGCCTGCATTGAGAAGGGCGATGATGCAGTATGAGCCTAGAAATCCTGAGCCGCCAGTGACGAGGACGAGGGTTTCCGACGGTGAAGCCATTTTGGACGAAAAAGGCTCTCTAAGTCTCGTCTTTTATCTAGAACATATTTAGTTTGTTGTCTCTAATTGAATTTTGTCAATGCTTACCTGAGCTTTATCTCACGAGCTGCATGCAATCGATATGGCAGCTAGAGTATCCGTGGCCACATAGAAAATTCATTTGGGTACTGTTGCGCCTTGGAAGGTTGCAGCAAGAATATTCGAATATATAACCTATTCATGTCGTTCGAGTTACCCCGTCCGCGGAACGGAAAAATAACCGAAACTCCGCATCGGTTAGATTCTTTGACCGATTTCAAGGATACGAGGAGCTTGACGTTGCCAGAAGGGGAGTCATTCAGCGAGAAATGACCAAATTGCAGGGATTGAGTAAGAAATATGCAACTTTTGCTATGACTAGCAATAGCCCCACGGGAGATTGCGAGCATGTCATTTGGAAATCACGTGCATTTGGATCATCCCCCACTCTCGCGCCTCGGTTAGGTTAGGGGTTAACCAATCCCTCTTTATTTTATATCCTTACTCTGCTTTCAGAACATAAAACTTTAAATCTAAGAATAAATTCTATCTTCGACTCAGCATATTCTAAATTATAAGTTGTTCGAAAACCAGGACTCCAAAAAATAATTCTCAAAGATACAGACAGACAAGAGTAAATGTTCGGATCTCCAAAGTAAATCCGAATTATTCTTCAACATCTCCACTTCTTCCACTATCACATGACTTCGAAACTATCAGAAAGACACAGCAAATTGGCGGTTTGCACTTGATCCCTCATGGCTTGATCTCGTTCCCTTCCTCGTTCCCGCTCTCGGCTATTTATCCGAACTCAGGGGGAGCGATTCCTCACTTCCCCACTTCCTCATCGTGATGGATGGGCACCTGAAAACCAATCTTTCCCAAGATCGAGAAGGCCAAGACCGCTCGCTATAGTCTCAAAGCTGATCCAACAAAATGCCCAAACATGCCCAAACATGCCCAAACATGCCGATCCACCAACTCCCACCTCTTGAACCAATCTTCCCAACCTCGATCCGACAAGCCCAAGAACATCGATAGACACTGATCAAGAAAACCCAGCGAAGTCACAACTTGCATAGCGGACAAGCCTTGCGGGGATTCGCGTATTCGAATATTCGAGCTTTCGGGCTTTCGGTCGGACGTTGAGGACTTTGTCACTTTGGTTGCATATCGCACTCCCCCGATTCCTCGCCTCGGAGAGTCGAGGTATTGCGCGGGGTTCGGTTCTATGCGGAGAAGTAGTGAATATCGAATAACTAATCAAAGAGAAGGTTGGTTCGAAAAGAAATAAGCGTTGAGGTAAGAAAGAAAGAAAAATAGACTCGCTCTATTCATCTTTATCATTCGTTCCCTTGGACGATTCACAAAATGTACTGTACTGTACTGTACTGTACTGTACAACAACATTAACATCTTTGAATTGACAGTCAGTGTCGAGAATAGACCTTAACATATGAATGATCTCGACCTCATTGTCTATTCCGAAAGTGGACCAGTAATCGCTCAAGCGATGTGCAACAAACCTCCCTCCAATTGTCTAATCGGACTCGGAAAAGAAGCTAGGGGATTGACCCGTGACCAAACTACGAACGTTCGTTCCCTATCCCTGAAGACAAGACTGGTGAAAGCATGTATGGTGCTTGGGGTTGGCATGGAAGGAAATACAGCACGCTGACCGTGTTTGGGGTAGTTTCTAGATCAGAGTTTGGATTTGGGAAGTGGTCGTATGTCTACACTTTCCTAAGCTTTTACATGCATACACACGCTTTCACTCACTCACACCTGCGCCCAGTGCATCCTATCCTCCTCACATCTAAATCGCCAAATTCGCACAACTAAACGCTGGTCTCGTCCCGCTCGAGTAATCCGCCATAATCGCCTTAATCGCAGCATAAAGACCGGGCCCCAACAAAAACAACCCACAACACATCACAAACGCATGAATGACCGTCATAATACTCCTGCCGACGCCATTGAACAGCCGTCCTCGGTACAGCTGCCAATACGCCACGGCAAAGAAGATGAAGCCGAAGAAGGAATCGAACGCGGCGCCTAGCAGGGATAAGAAATCGCCCATCGAAGGCACGACTTCTGAGAACACGAACGCCAGGGCCCAGATGCCCGCCATGACGGCAGCCCACGCGCCCCACCCGGTCACGGTATTGCTGTGCGCGTGCCGCGACTTGCCCATGATGCGGAAATAGACGAACTTCGCACTCACGTTCGCGTAGATAACGCCAATCACCAACGTGGGCACGATAACAAAGGCAAAGCTGCCCTTCTTGTAGCTGGTGACGCCTAAAGACCCGAACGCGGGAGCAGTGGAGTACTGGCCCAGGTAGCGGAAACCGATGGCGGGGGGAACGATGAAGAGGAATGCGGAGATGGCGGCTAGGACAGCGAGGGACTTGGGGAAATCTTGAGGACGCTCCATTTCGGAGATGAAGGTTGGGAAGAGAATTTGTGGGACCCAGAGGAAGGTGATGTTGAGGACGGCGTTCATGCAGGCGACCCAGTCGGTGCCGGGGAGGGGGAAGGCGTAGGTTCGGACTAGGCCGTCGGTGGGGTAGTCGCCGTTGTAGCCGACGAGGGGGGCTTTTTCGATGCCGGCGAAGATGAGGAAGAGGAGGATGGCAATACCCATTGCTGCAGCTGTAAGGGAGGGTTTAGTGATCAGACCAAGATGGTGGGCGGAGTGGAGTTGCGGAGATGTCTTTACTCACCTGAGAACATGGACATGAAGGAGACGTGTTTCAAGGTTCGGGGAAGGGACATGATGATACCCATCAGTGTTGCAATGACTGAGAACACAACGGTGCAGAGCGAGTGATCCGACAAGGTGTTGAGAACCTTAGCCCCGGTGAGGACGTGGAATCCAATGAGAAGGATGTTATTGGCCAGCAACATGAACCCCGCGAACTCATAAGCAATTCTACTCTTTCCGAACGCGTAATATCCAAAATCACCTGTGGAGGTCAGTGTCCAAGCACCCTTGAGCTGCAGAGGCTGAGAATCAGACTTACAGATATCCTTAATTTGAGGATGCTTCATGATGAACTTGTGCATGGTTATAGATGTGATCCAGAACAGGATCCCAGCAAGAACCATGGTGATGAGCCCAGGAACCCATCCTAGGACACTATGACCACTGTCAGTATTTGCAATTAGGTTTGTGATGATAGTAAACGTACGACAGCGACCATGTCTGAGCCATGATAGCAAGACATACTTGATCTCCAGCCAGCAACCAAGCGGCCTTCTGCCACGACATCGTTCTCAGCTGGATGTCATGTGTACGATCTATAACACACACGATTAGCCCAGTGCCCAACTCCTATTCGACCCAAAGCCTCTCACCTTCTTGGACCAACGCCGAGATCATGTACTCCGGACTCGCGCCATCACGGTCTGCGGGATCAACACCCACATACCCGGCCTCCTCCCCAGCCTGCTTCTTCTCATCCGGATAAGCTGCCGACATTGTTTCGTTCCTCTCTAATCTACATATAATGCTTCTCAGTCCTCTTCTTGTTCGTGGTCAGGTGTGGTCAGGTGAGATCAGATATGGGAAAGAGCGAGGTAGATATGCCGGCCTGGAAAAAGCGGCGGACCCTGGGAGTTTATACCCGCTGCGGAGGCTCGATACAAAGCCAGTGTAGTCCAGTGGGGTGCTATCTACTCTTCATCTATCCATGCATCTATCCACGCATCTATCCACCCCAGGTATCCCTGCCCTACCCTACCCTGCCCTGCCCTGTCCGTACCACAAGGCAGCATTAAAAAAAATCCTTCTAGGCTCTCGCTTCTCGCGGGCAGCCTTTCACTCTTCACATCTCACATCTTCGCGCATCTCACCCTTATCGCGAATCCGATTTCCTCGCTTCTGTATGGTGTGATGGAGCCCCAGGAATGCGTTATCTGCGTAGCGTGCGTAGCGGCGAACACCTGCATCCCCTTGGAGCCCTTTCTACCTTTCCAGCTCTGTTGCCCGTGCAGAAAGTGGGAAGCTTTATCCTGAAGGGATCTAGCCGCACCGCCGTGGAGCCGGGGACGCCGAGTCGAGGCTGGGATCGGGGCCAGATCCCTGGGTCAGCAGCGCCCGAAGCGAGTGTGGGAGAGCTGCAAGAGGGGGAGATGGGAGATGGGAGATGGGAGATGGGAGACCTGGGTGAGCGTTGGCGATGGGGATTGGGATGCTCAGGAATGGAGATGCATCACGAGACCAGATCGGATCAGATCTGATCAGATCGGGGAGCTTGAGCAAGTTGAGTGTGGGGGGTTACTGTTACTCGACCCCGACCCTGGGGGAGGATCTCGCTGTGTGGGTTGGTGTTACCAAATGGAAAATGCCATATTCCACAAAGGCGGGAAGATCCGTGGCGTTGTGACAGATGCAAATGGTCGGAGGCTCCACCGAGCTGCGAATCATGGAGCATGAAGTGGAAAAGCTCATGTGCTACTGGAGATGATACCATCCTCCGGTGATATTAATCATATTTTTTCTTCTGCTCTTCTTCTTTGCTTCTTCCTCTTCTTCCTCTTCTTCTCTCGAAGATGATTTGATTTTGTTGGACTGGATTTGGATTGATTTGTGCTCTTTGCCCACTAACCCTTGCAGGCCAGCTAAGATCTTACTCTGCATGTCGAATCGAGGTATGTATTCCAGAAGGACGGGGAGTCCCATGCAGGAGAATAGGTGGCAACCCCATGGCTTCGGGCCTATGTATGCCTCGGCAGCAATGGGAAGGCGAGCCGAAGCGGACGAAACGGAGGTAGGTATATATTTCTATTGGGTATTCTCCTATCATATCCTATCTTCTACTCGGACTTCTCTGTAGTACGATGAGATGAGATCTTGGCTCGCTATGCAAATCGCTACACCATCTTCAAATACTCTGCCCAGAAGAAACAAAACCAAAAGAAAGCAAGAACAGAAGCCGAAAACCAATGCTAAGAATGCCGCTATTAGATCCAACCAGCGACGCCAAAAACCAAATCAACGCCTTGCTATTATGTTATCTCATCTCATATCTTCCCATATCTTCATATTCATACACCATGTCGTCTCATCTGTCATCTATACGCGTTCACCATCTATAATCAGCACCCACCCACCTCGCTTTAGATGGTAATGCGTGAGCTCAAACCTGTACAGTGTCTTCAAACCTCACCCCAACTTCCCATGCCGCCCGTACTGGCAATCAAACTTCCGCTCCCGACACTCTGGCTCCCACTTGGTCCAAAATCCCAATAATGCCTCGAGCTTCCTGTTCGGATCGTCCCACTCCTCTTTCTCTCACTCGCACAACTACTGCTCCCTCTCCTCACCCCTAGGATCGTCGCACCTTCTCCTCCACTAGGGACGCTGGCTTTCCATGTTCGCTTCTCGATGCTGCGCCGACGTTCTTTCGTGGTATTGGGTTGCCTGGTAACAAGAGGATGGTGTTGCCGAACCCGAGCAGCGCGCGCAGCCGTATCTGCGGTACTGGCTGTTGTAAGATGAGAGGTCCCTGTTGTGGTGATATCCAGCTGTGGGTATGTGGATTGGGAAGGATAGGGAGAGAATTTCGCCGTGAATCGAGAGCGCAGATATCGGAATACCATCCTGATATCGAGATCTCGTTCCCATTCTTCTTTGGTGAGGGGTTGAGACAACGCGTTCGACGGACGAGGCGTGGAGTCTTCTTCCTCGAGAGGTGAGGGTGAGAGAGATGTCGAGATCGGGATTGCGGGTGTGGCTTGTGGGATAGTGGGGAGAAACTGTGGGTCTGTGGGTGAGGAGGTGAGGATTGAGGTCGAAGGTTGAGGCTCTGCGGGAGTGGTGTCTCGAGCTGTCTCGGGGATGACAGGGAGGCCCGCGTATGGAAGAGGGGTTTGTTGGGACTCGAGGTAAGTAGAGAATGCGCTTGGGTGGTCGGAGATTTGGTTGACGAGTATACCCAATTCTCGAGCTATTCTTGTAAGTAGTCGATGCTCCCAACAGTCTTCCTTGTATTGATCCGTGGGTACGACGCCTCGACTCGCGTCGAGAGGACTGATAGTAGGTGGTGTCGTCGACAGGTCATCGTCTTCCGGCAAGCTCTCCCCAAAGATTATCTCGAGGAGGTCGTCGTCGATACCAATCAGGTCCCGAATGACCCTTCTGGTGATCCTGTTCCAGAAGCTCTCATTCTCCTCATCTGCCACTTGCTCCTCAACTGTATGTTCCGAATCCACGTTGCTCATTGTAGCCACATCCTCTTCTTCCCTATCAACCAGCTCACTCCTCTGATCCGTCGACATGGATTGTTTCCTCCTCCTCGTTTCCCTCTGAATCTCATCCACCAACAAGCGACTCTGCTCCATCCTCCATTTCTCAATCCTCCTGGACCTCTCTGCCTCTGCTGCCCTCTCATTCTCCAACTCCAGCATCCCTAACTCCAAACTCTCCCTCCTCCTCTTCACCCTCCTGGGATTGAATCTCTCGAATGCATACAAATGCTCCTGGACCTCCTCCCCCATCATCGTCTGATCTAACCTAAAACTCCCCAATCCATCATGGGTTGGCAGAATTGTCCCACTGGTTTCACCACTCAGGACCTGTCCATAAACACTGGGCTCCGCTCTAAACTCGTGCAAATGGCTATCCAGGCTATCCAACTCGCCATCCTCTTCTCCCTCGTCCTCCTCTATAGCCCCTTCATCCTGCGAAGCCAAGGTTTCATCATAGTCATAACTCCTTGCAGCTGTATCCAAGCTCCCAAAATGACTGATCCGCGATCGGCCCGCCGTCCGCGTTCGCACTGTTGAAGTCGTGTATCCGCGATCGGTAGTCGATGCCGCGGAGGGAGAGAAGAGAATCCATTCTTCGGAATCTGCGATGTGCTGTTGGTGGTGGGAGGACGGTTGTACCTGTGTCTGTGTCTCGTCGGGAGCAATGTAGACTCGTTGCGGGGCGTGGTGTTGACGGAATGCCATGACTCGGCCTCACCTCAACAACTACTCTCGGATCAAGAACCCAAAATGTCGAGAAGAGAAGAACAAAGAGACGGTGGACCAGATACAACGTAATCGTTTACGTACGTCGGGAAGGTATTGTGCAGATGATTTCCCAGGGTGGGATAAGGAACAGGCTATGTCGAGAGCGTGATCCAGACAGCTTCGCGAATTCGATGTCAGAGGTCGTGCGACCAGCTCGATGCGCCCTTACCGCTGGTGCGATCGTGGGGGCAGAACAATACGAATGGACTGCGAACAACACCACTTTCTTGGACGAAAGATAGAACAAAAGGCCGAAGTGGTGAATGATTCGAGTGAGGGGAGGACTTGGACGTGGAGGATATCAAAGTCACCCTATTCTCGAGTCGTGTATCTTAGCTCAGGGATCAACATTCCGAGCGTCCTGCTTTCGACCCTGCCCTGCCCCAAGATATAAGGACCACGTGGATGAGACAGCGGGGATATGTGTGGCGTAGAAAAAGAAGGGAAACCTGCTGCGATGAAGCAAGAGATGAAAGGGAGAAAAGAAGGAGAATGCTCGGAGTGTCAGTAATCAGGGATGATTAATGACGGCCATGGTAGAACTGTCGGGTCATCGCGTTTTGTGGTGCTGCGGTGTTTGAAGATGTAATCGTCTTATCGCAGCCCGATGACGAGCCCAGATTAGGGGGGAAACCGGAAGGCTAGTGTATTTCTCAGCGGGAGTGCAGCGGTCAAGCTGTCAAGCCACCCAACCACCGTGAGAGTTGTCTATATTTGACTCATGAATTAAGGGGGATGATGCTATCAGCTTGCTGAACGGTGCTATTTCGTATCTTCAAGGTCAGTGGATGCGGCGTGGGAAATCAGGAACTAATGCGAGTGCGGGTACAGTCAGCGTCTGCCATCCAACTCCCTTTTCCGGGAGCGCATGCAGCCCACAGCCTCATATACTGTACGGTGATACGCTAACGCCAATCATCACTTGAGATCTTGAGTTCGTAGCGAAGAAACCCATCAATTATCAAAGGAAATCGCGGGTTCATAGCGAAAGGACATGCTATTCCTTAAGTACAATGATCATGAAAATCAGATGCCGTAGGACATCATGCAATCCAGCCATTGCAAATGTACGCCTGTCTTCCCCATTATCTTCCCATGCAATGCCCAATCTTCGTCTATGCCTCTTGGAAAGCAGCTGGGAATCTTCGGACGTTGTCGGCCAGCTTGCCGTGGTTGCTCAAGAATTGGACATATGCACCGTCGACCAAGACCTTGCCTCCAGCCTTCTTCTCCATGTACTCTTCACGGCGGAGAGGAGTGAAGCCCCAGTTCTTGGAAACGATAATCTTTTGGCGACCAGGGAACTTGTATTGTGATCGACGGAGAGCCTCGAGAGCGGTGGCACGGTCTGATTACGTTAGATTATATCCCTGAGTAGATGATGCTGTACTCACGAGAATCACGAGTTCGGACACTCAGGATGATCTGACCGATGTTGACACGGGCAACGGTTCCGTTTGGCTTTCCCCAAGCACCACGCATTCCGGTTTGCAATCTATCGGCACCAGCGCAAGACAACATCTTGTTGATACGGACGACATGGTACGGGTGTGCACGAACACGGAGATGGAAACCTTCCTTTCCGGCAATCTTGACCAAGTACCTGCAGATCACGTCAGTCCCTGTTTATGTCGCCGTCTCCTATTGTTTGAGCCTCGAAAGTGCTATCCCGCTCTCAGTGCCCCACTATCATCATCGGGTGAACTCACTTGTTGGCGCAGATACGGGCAGCTTCCAAAGCCTCGGAGCTCAATTGTTCGTACTCGTTGGAGACCAAGTGGATGCAGAGAGGGAACTCATCGACGTTCGCACGCTTTCGGCCAAGGTCGAAGATTCGAATCTTTGGGCTTCAGTGGAGTCAGCACAGCGGTACAGAGGAACGTATTGCAGGATCAAGGGATTCCAACATACTCAGGTACACCACGGTTGAATCTAGACTTCGGGTAGGGCTAGAGATAGAATATTAGCATTTTGCTCTTCTTAGCTTTTCAGAGTATCGCGAGTATCGTAAGTATCGCAGAAGAGTTGATCGTAGTGATCTTTCGCAGTGGCGGGCGACCGTAGTCTTCTCTTGCGAGCCAGAATTACCCTCAGCAACCAGGAACAGTCGTACACACCTTGTTCTTGCAGTAACGGTAACATCTCGCAGGACGACGTGCCATCTTAACTGATTTCGAGGTGGACTTGGGTTTGTTGTTGATGTGAGAGCGGAGTTGTGAAGTCGAAGAGACCTTTTGTTCAAGTGTCGGCCATTGATCGATTTCAAAGCATCTGCGCTAAAATCGGCTAAGCGAGCGTGGCAATTTCGCGCCCACATTGGTAATTTTTGAGAATAGAGGCACAGCAGGATTGGAAGAGTCATAGTGAGATAAGAAGAGTCACCATCGGGATTGAAAAGGAAGGCGATTTATGAATGTAGAATGCGAGACTGAGCTACTGTTTCATTGCTGCATCATTGAATTGCGGAGTGTGCAGGAAGATTAATCTTGTTTGGATCCGATAAAGCTGCCCATACTGGCAGAGGGCATCCTCAATCGTGAATATTTTTCTCACCAAATCTGCCGCGTGTACTATGTGTCACTCTTCGAAGAATTGTGTTCTTGCTCGGATGACCAGGCTCCATTCGCTATGCTAGAGTTTATGATTGTCAAATGATCCATCCACTGTTATCGCACTGCATCTAAGCAGTGTTTCCGCTCAAAATATCCGAATCACCAGCATCCAGCACTGCCATAGTGGAACACCTGAAAAGCTTTCCGCAAGCAGTTCCCAACTCGATCTGCCAAGGGAAAAAAGTAAGCAAATGAATGTACCCTCCAAAGTCACGAAGACTTTATCGCTGGGCGCACCCTTGCAAGCCGAAAGGCTTGCGCGGGCAGTGGACAGAGTCTAACAGTATGACAAAGAAGATGTAGACTTACGTTATTACCGGCGAAGTGGTGGACTTGGGTCTTAGACAGCATGGAGTAATACTCGAGCTCGCTCTTGCGAAGAGGAGGGGTGTTGCCAGCAATGATGACGAGCTTGGCCTTTCCAGAGCGGAGAGTCTTGAGTGTAGATTTGTATCCAAGAGTGACTGCGGACAGATTTTTAGCAATTGACTCCAGTTACATGAAGTAGAAGTGAGCTTGGGTTGATCGCATACCTTTACCAGACTTCATCACAAGCGCCAGGCGCGAGTTGATGGAATCGGCAGTCTTCTTGGCCTTCTTGGTTGGTGCCATCGTTGCGGATCAAGATTTGAATGGAATCTTGAAGGTGGTGCTCCGGCAGGTTTTGTTGATGTTGAAGATTTCTACGAAATAAAAAGCAGAAAGCTCGCAACACTTGTGTGCGGGATGGTTATGCCGCTTGTCCTAATTAGGCTAGAGGATATTTCTTAGTCATGTGACTATAATCACGAGACCTACATCAACATCCCTCAAGAGTTCGGGCCTCTCTTTGTTGTCTTTTCTCAGGATGAGATTGAAGGTGTTTTATGCTTGGAGACGATTATGCCCGGTGGTTTCTCTGATTGATGTTTTCTGAACCTCAACCTTCGCCTGGCCATGACGATGTTTCCCTTCCTCCAGCATGAACGTTGGCCAAGAAACAATTATAATGATCTGATATCGCCATGTATAAACGGTTCATCAAGCTGCGGAACATACAGTTCCTCAAAACTGAATTCATCTAGACATAGTTAAACGGAACCTGTCATGAACGCACTCCTGTCCGTGATTGGGATGATCCATCAATACGTGATTCAGATAATGCTTTATGATGCTTCTGCGACCCTTCTGAGCCCCGATTAGCTCGCAAAAGTCAGGTATGACCTTGCTAGAAGTTTCATCTGCATGAAACCG
Organism: Phialocephala sp. D728; assembly: GCA_003988865.1. Lineage (NCBI taxonomy): Eukaryota > Fungi > Ascomycota > Leotiomycetes > Helotiales > Mollisiaceae > Phialocephala > Phialocephala sp. D728. The sequence goes on from QYAJ01000058.1 coordinate 130,086, forward strand.
GGAGATCAAATGTTGGCTCCCCTGCTCGTGCGATTGTGTGGTGACGGGACTGACGCGAAGCTATTATGCGACTAGGATAACTCTGAGCGAGTCGCGAAGAGAGAGCAATTTACCTGCATGTCAACACGTCCACAGAGGACACATTATTGTTACCCACGACAACAGCATTCCTGTTGAAGTTGTTGAGGATTTTGACGATCAAGATACGCACCAAGAGCGAAAGTTACAGCCTCACAAGGCCCGTGTTCCATTTTTAGCTACAGCTGATCTGGAATTGCTTGCGCAAACCTCCAACCTTGTTTTCCTGACGACAGACCAACACAACTCGGGACCGTGTACAACATCATCATTTTATCGCAGCTATGTCTGCAGCGACGAAGAAACCTCCAGCTAGTACCGGTCCTCCTGGACGAAGACCGTCAACAGATCCAACCTCAACGTCTCCGTCTCGATCTGGAACCCCAACGCGTTCACCGACTCCTTCATCTGCAACCGTCAATGGTCTCGCACGAGCACGATCAGTGAGAGGAGGAACTCCTGTCTCTGCACGCGCGGCAATGCAGCGACCCGGTGCAGGCGCTTCGAATCTCAGCTCGACGAGTACAGCTTCTGATGCCGACGATGATGCTCGGGCAGAGACCGTCGCTTTGCTAGATGATCTGAAGGAGCGCTTGAGGAAAACCGAGACGATATCAGAGCAATTCCAAAAACAAGCCCAGGTTCTGCAGTCGAGATTAGATGAAGCTCTGGCTGAACAAGGAAAGCTCGAAGATAGGCTGCATGAGAACGAGGAGCGTATAGAGACGCTCGAGAATGACAAGCGTGATGCTCTCAGGCAAAAGCGCGAGATGGAGTCGATCTACGAAGCTGAAAGGAGTTCAATGACAAAGGAGAGGGAAGAGATGGCCAATAGAGAGGAGGAGATGCAGACCATTATTCAACGATTAAAGGATTCTTTGAACCAGAGATCGAATGCGGATGAGGAAGGACGTCTCTCCCGACGATGTATGTGTATTCAATCTTCTACAAGTTTTAGCGCTAACATCCACAAGCAAACAACTCTTCCCCAAGCATAGAGGGCGGTCAATTTGCACCTCCGTCCGGTCTGACCCGCAGCGACTCGCGCAACAACTCGAAACTAGTTTTACAAAAGGATAGATTGATTGAGTCTCTGCGATTGGAGTTGGCTGAAGCACAAATCAAACTAGTCGAGTCGGAGAATATGGGAGGAGGTCGAATGCGAGAGGTGGAACGTTTACTCCTAGAAGCACGAATGACAAACGCAAGATTGATGGAGGACAATGAGAGCTACCAGCTGCTGCTTTCAGAAAAGACACTGACTGGCGATTTTGCAAAAAGCGATTTCATGGGCAGTGCTTCACATAATGCAGATGCGCTGAATGCTCTCGAAGGGAGATCATCCGCACCAAGTCTGGCAGACGAGCTATCCGAGGCTGGAGAAGGAGAGAGTGATAACTATAGACGTCTGGAGGCTGAGTTGAAATCTGCCAAGGACCAGAACAAGGCCTTGACTCTCTATATCAACAAGATTATCGAACGCCTTCTTCAGCACCAAGACTTCGAAGCTATCCTCGATCAATCCTCGGACTTCAAGCCTGGTGGATCTGCGAATGTCGATAAAGATCTCCCACCACCTCCACCCAAAGAAGCCAGTGGTGCCTCGATTCTGCAGCGTGCCAAGTCAGTTGCTATGGGAGCCACTCGTCGTCCACGACCTCAATCGCAAATGCCAGCCACACATTCTGCCCTAACGGATCCTGATACAGCTCCCAGCATTCCAATCGGTCTCGGTCGTTCCTCTAGCTTCCGTACCGGACGTCCAAAGAGTGAACAGTATACCGGCGGAGCAGCCAATGTGGTCAACCAGATGTATAGAGGAGGCCAAACATCACCGACTCTCACCGGACCTCAAACACCTCGACATTCACAATCATTTTTTGCGCCTCCACTTACCAGTGGCAACCCCAATGCAGCTCACCGTGTGCCGAGTACAGGCCAAGTTCCTACAGCAGGCAACTTCCCCGGCATGAAAAGCGAAACGAGCAGCACGAGTGGTGATAGTGGGGATGTCTCCACCCCACCTAGCAGCAGCCCGCCGAGAGCAGAGAAATCAACAACTTTCGCAGGCAACAAGCCAAGACCACTAAGGTTAGTCCAGGATCATCCTGAGAATAGGAGAACTAGTGTAGAGGATGCTGCAGGCAAGAGAGCCAGTTGGATGGGATGGGCTTTTGGGAAGAAGGACGACGTGGCTGCTGTCGAGGAGAGCATCCACGAATAATAAATATCACTTCCCTTGAACGATGGCTGGAGAGGTGCATGGAAAGGTAGAATGGATTCAGGATGCCTGCATATAAGGAGCGGATTGACTAGCATTTTGAGAGACGTCGGCATATCACGATGCAACGAATGGAAAGGATCATAATTGATGGAACCTGCGTACGATAAATAGACTCTTTCATTTTCTGTTGGACGGTACGGTGGTACGGGATGGTGGACCTGGGAATATGCATTATCATTGGGATGTTGATGGATTTTCGAGTTCTTGTTCGATATTTAGTGATTGATACCCTGGATGGCAGGACGATGTTTTTATCTCCATATCCAGATGCAGCTGCAGATGCCACCAGAGGTTCGGCTCGGTAGACCGAGAGCTGTGGAGCTGTTCATCGACAAGCCCAAGGCAGAATAATTATCTCTTCTCCTATTCGCGACCAATCTGCTGCACTACTGCAGTAACGTCCTCAACCGCGTGCCATTGGCGGTCACCTCCAGCCATACTTCCGTACAAGATTCTTGCCAGTGAGAGGAAAAGAATGCACGGAGATATCCCAGGTGCGTACTTTCCGAAGAGAAAGCGGCTTCTCCATCGCGCCGGCTGACTGAACTTGACCTTGGTCTCCTCTTGTACGTAACTTTCCTCACCTTACCTTCTTGTTCCGCCTTAGTTGAGAAAGAAACTTCGAACATCTCAGGACGGGAAGTATGCACTTTAGCTCGGTTCTCTTCCTCTCTTCCTCTTCCCTTCTCACTTCCAAACCAAGACTTTTTGTCGGGGTCGTCTGAGAGTGTCGTCGATATATAGAACTCTCCACACTACCAATACAATAAATAATATTTCAATCAACAGAACCCATCCGGGAATTGTCCAAAACCAATACCAAAAACACAACCAAAAACTTCCCTGTTACCCGAGGATTGTATCTGCTTACTGTGCCCTTCTTCATTTACCGTGGCCAATCACTCGCTCGATCAGTCATGCACCTGCATATGCGTGTGCATACCCAAATGCAGGGTACTCCTCCTCCCCTCTGGAGCCGAAATGTGAATGTTACGAGGTGCTACGCTGGGCCGCTGCGGAAGTGGCTGAGTCTGGCTGAGTCCCCCCTCATCAAAGCCAAAGATGATTCCAGGCTTCCATTTTGTGTCCCTGTCCCCGGACAATTGTGGACTTGGGGGAGGCGCCGAGGCACGCGACGGGATGCCGAACGGGATCTCTCGTTGGTTTTCCTTGTTCGAATATCGATGGGGGGGGGTCTTGCTTGCGCTGCTCAAACCTTTAATTGCTGGTCCAGCCAGTAACAGATGCTGCACGTGGGGATCGGCAACCTTAAAGATGGCGATGCCGGTGCTAGAGCGGGCGGTCCAGGAGCTAGGAAAAGCTTGTCTCGTTAGACTGGCCTGGTGGCGGGCGTCGGGGAGCGTTTCTGGAGTGCCATGCAGGGGCCAGCCGGAGTCGAATGCAACCACAATGAGCACCGCGACACATCAAATCTCTCTGGTCCGCCTCGATATTAAGTGGATATTGAACCTTCAATGCGAGCGCTGCTTCCCTAGGCACCTTTCCACATCTCCCATCGAGAAGTACGGGTCGACTGGAGTGAGCGCGCAACGGATGTCACTGCGGGAGCGCGATTTGCTTTCTCGTAGGGGTCGATGACTGAGCCTCACCTCACCTCACGTAACGTAAAAGTGAGACATTTGACTTTTCTGTCCTCGGCGAATCTCCGTGAGCTGCGGCTCAGGGCTCAGCCGTTTGGGATTATCTGCCCGGTTCGGTTGTTCGGTTCTGGTCTGTTCTGGTCTGGATGGCGATGGCGAAGGCGATGGCTTTCTTGCGCATGCGACTCCAACGACTGCCGTTCCCTGATTTCCACCAAAACCTCACCCTTTGCACCTCCTGCATGTTGCTCGCGCCCCATCGCATGGTCTGGCGTTCTTTTAGGCAGCCACCGGAAGGTCTGCCTCTGGCTCGAGCTCGTGGGATTGGGATTGGGACGGGGAGGCACAGGCTAATCTGGGTTGTTGGTAAGGGAAAAGCCCAGCTGCGGTTGTGTTCATCGTGTTGGTTGGTGGGTTCGTGTCCTCCCGGTCTGTTCGTCGGATCGAGGACGAGTGTCACTGTCGTGAGGTCGAACGCCGTCTTACATACATCTCATTTACCCATTCCCTCTATCTCTCTCTCTCTCTCTTTTCCTTTCTTAATTTCCCTCTCTTTCCTTTCTTTTCTTTTCTTTTTTGAATTCGAAATCTACTGGAGATGGCGTTCGGGCTGGTACGAGACAGTCGGTCGGGGAAGGGAAAGAGGATCGTTCTCACGAGGAGGAATTGCTTCCAGGCCATCTCGTTCCTCCTCATCTTCTCCCTCGTCGTGGTTTTCTTTCGCGAGAATCTCTCGTACGGAGGCCACAAGCACGCGATCGGTAATTCGGATCTCGAGCTCGAGGAGGACTTCATGCGCGCGAACTCTCCGTGGATCGACGGGAATGGCTTCCTCACCTCCTCCGAAGCCGCAGGATATTGTGCCCGGCATGGCTGGAAAGAATACCCGCACCGGCAGTCGCGGCGCAAGATCTACGACCTGTTCATGATCAATTCCGAGCTGGACTGGCTCGAGATCCGCATGAACGAATTAAAGAACCACGTGGATTATTTCGTGGTTCTCGAGTCAGCAACGACGTTTACTGGCCTCCCGAAACGACCGGAGTTCAACGACCACTGGAACAACTTTACCCAGTTCCAAGACAAAATTATCTACCACCTCCTACAGGATCCCGATCCAAAAGTCGTCGAGGAGCAGAAATGGACACAATGGGACCACGAAAAATTCCAGCGGAACGCCATGTTCGAACAAGTGCTGCCCCGTCTCACAGACGCCCAGGCCCCGAAAGAAGGAGACGTGATCCTCGTCTCTGATATCGACGAGATTCCCCGCCCAGCATCACTTACCGTGCTAAGGAACTGCGCGTTCCCCAAACGCCTCACGCTCCGTAGTCGATTCTACTACTACAGTTTCCAGTGGCTGCATCGCGGCTCCGAGTGGGCGCATCCGCAAGCTACCACGTATTCCTCGGCCAACACGACCATCCTGCCTCAGGATCTGCGCGGCGGCCACGGCGCGGGGTTCTTCTCCAAGGAGAAAGCGGATTTATATAACGCGGCTTGGCATTGTTCAAGCTGTTTCGCGACCATCGGAGAGATGCTAGGCAAGATGCAGAGTTTCAGCCATGTGGAGTATAACGAGCAGCGGTTCCGCAAGAAGGAGTGGATCGTGGATCATATCCGCAAGGGAAGGGATCTCTGGGATCGCTGGGGACAGTGGTATCTGAGGATCGAGGGGAATAGCGACGTCCCGAGTTATGTAGCGGCGAGGAGGGAGAGGTTTGGGTATTTGCTAGATCGGGATGGGGAGAGTGCCGGGTTTGTGGATTATGTACCCGGGGATGCGGACGAGGAGGAACTGGAGGAGAAGCTCTTGGAGGGGGCGTTGAGTCGGAGGTGATGTTGATATGTATATTGCTCATGATACCCGTACCGGATGCTTGGATTGGATTTTTTTTTTAAATGCATAGCGATTGTTGGGTTCTGCTCTAGCTCTGCTTGCATCCTTCGCCCGATGTTTCGTTACAGTAGTAAGTGCTAGCCAGACACATCATGCACCGAGGTCGATTTTCCGAAAGCGCCATTCAAGAACTGATCAGTTGGTCCTCGAATGAACATTCCTCTTAGCAATAAGAGTAGGAAGTTTTTGTTGCACATCGCATCAAAATTGATCGTCTGCTTTCCGAACAATGGGAATTTTTGTTGCACGTCGCTCGTTTGCTTTACCCTGCCATCCCGTTTTGAGGATCATATCGCAAAGCCCACTATCCGGAAACATTCGTGCGAGTAAGCAAGCTGTGGAGCAGATCTGGACGCTTCGAGCTGCGGCATGTGCATGCTTGAGGCGATCATCGCTCTTAAGCCAATCGCGCTCCAATTCAACATACGAAAATCCACCGATCAACCGACCCAATACCGACAATTCTGTGATTTATAATCAAAGACCCGGTGCGCAACAAATATGAGGCCTCCTTTTTTTTGACATGGGCTCGTCAACGCCCTGGTCAATTCTAGATGTTTGCAGGCTTGATAGCAATGCCATATAGAAAGAACTAAAAGGATCCAATGAGAATCCCTTCCGCCAGACCGGTTCGATTGGGATCCGCTTTGCATCATCTTGAGGCCGACACCTCCCCCATCAAACGCATCATCGGTTCTTTGAACGGGTGAGGTTGCTATACAAGCAATATTATGGCAGAACGTGCATGTTGGAACTGTCGGGGCAGGTTTGACGTCTTTCTTTAACTTCACACGAGAAAAAATACAGATGTATTACACATACTAACAACATGGGGATCAAGATCGCAAAATTGGCTGCGATAGAACACTCCCGACTTGTCAGAACTGCACGCGGAGGCGGAAAGCGTGTGCGGGATACGGACTGCGGCTGTCGTGGCCGCGCGAGGGCGATCGGCGCCGTTCGATGCGGGCGCGGAATGTGAGGTTCGAAGACGTGACGGGTTCGGAGATCGAGTTCGTGAATGCTACGTCTTGGGACGTCGACCTTTTTGTCGAGTTGGCGAAGACTGGGACTTATGGTAAGTGAAGCCACCCTTTGGTTTTTGCAAAGGGGTGCTGATAACAGATGAATTAGTGGAGCATATGAACTCTTGGCCGCCTCTTATTCCGGCATCACTGCCATTCACACTGTCAAGTGTGACTATGATAGATCCATCCGCGTCGGCAACTAGTGAGTTGAATGAACACCTCCTAAATGGCTGAGTGACGTGCATTACTAATGCAGTGTAAGACGACTCTGCTATTGCGAGGCTGCTCACATCCGGGGAGGATAGGGAGTTTGAGCTTTACAAGCTTCTTGTGAGAATGGCTTTGAGTGACAATACTCTCCCCTCACTCGCCATCCGCCTTGCAATCTCGGCTTTAGCGCTATTGTATATAAAGCGCTCATCTGAGGCATCACGATATCAAATCAAAGCACTTTCTGCGCTCTCGCAATCCATCAATCGAGAAACCGGAACGGAAGCAGGGTTGAAAACTATTGCCGCGAGTATGCTATTGAATATCTATGAAGTGGGAGAAGCATACTTTACTTTGGGATACTACTGTACGTGCTGACCATTTTTACTAGGTTGTTAGTGGCGCAGCTTCCTCCATGAGCTGGACCGTCCTTTTCTGTGGCTGTAAGACGCTTTCGAAGATGGTGTACGGCCACGATGAGACCTACGAAGGCGACCTCGCTACGCTCCTCGATTGGGTCTTCTACCACGACGTACTCTACAAATTCAGTATCCGCCACTGGACCCAACGAGTCGAGGAGCAACGCCAGCTTGCGAAAGAGCCCAAGATGATCTCCAAGGAGATATATTCCCCCTTACGGAGCGTCGTACGCATTTTATCTGCTCCACTCGAAAATATCTCCGGCTGACAATGGAGCAGATTCTCCCGTCTCTCGGCTGTTCGCTTGAGCTCTTACATACGCTCACGCTCGTTTTCGATGCTGTGCTCGATCGTGACGATCCGTCGTACCTTTCGAACGAACACCAGCAATCGATGACCGCACTCGAGCTACGGCTCCAAAACATAGGACAAGAGTGCCGGATCGGTGATCCGACCGAGAGTCAGCTGCACCAAGACCGATCCCGCGACATCGCAGAACTCTGGCGACTTTCTGCACTCATCTATCTCGAGACCGTAGCTCGCGGCTCTCCCAAAACATCCTCGAAAGCCATTCGGTGGATGCAAGACGCGCTCCAGATCCTGTCGACTTTACAAGTGTGTGAACGGCCTTTTCCCTTATTTGTGATCGCAGTGGGAGCTTGTACGGATGATCAGCGAGCCGGTGTTTTGAAAGTGATGAAGAGAACGATGGAGGAGCGTCCGCTGGGAGCGATGCGTTCGGTGAAGAGGATGGTGGAGGCGGCTTGGGTGCAGGATGATTTACATCCGGAAGCGGAGCTGGACTCGCTTCTCAAGTACAATATTGTTATAAGTGCAAACGCCTCACCGCCGGCTTTTACTTGATATACTCCTTACGATGGGAATATTGTGGATGGGTTTACTCTTTACGCAGTGAAGCAAAGTTGGAGAAGTCTGTATACAACTCAAGTTAAAGAGTAAAGCCGTTATGTCCAAGAGAACATACTTCTTGAAATCACAGCAGTGCTTTGATTGACTGCATCAAATACAACGCCTCTATTTTCGAACATGACCCAACTAAGCACGTAACAATCTCTATGTCCACGATTCTTTCCAACATTCAACCCAGCCTTGCACTAAGATGCGTGAGACATCTTACGTGGTGGTTTTGTTGCTCTCAAGAATAGCCTCCCAATCCGCCGCAAAATGAGTTTCCCAATCTCCACGACCATACATCGGTTTCCACCCCAGCTCCCTCGCCTTATCAGCCCTGGTCCTCGAACTAGTTCACGACGATTAGCCACGTACAGTAAGTACATGCTCGCACGCACGAGCACGGTGCAGATACAGATACAGCCAGATGCATACCTCGAAACCCACCCAATCTCCGCCAGCAACCTCCATCCCCCCCCGAGGACCTCCGCCGCCTCATCCAACGACAAGGACCTCAGCTCCGCCGTCTGGAGCGCCCCGGCCTCCACGCCCGCCTCCGCAATCCTCTGCGACAGCTCGCGCCACGAATGCTCGCCCGTCTCCACGAAATAGATGCCCTGCTTCCCGCTCGGGACCGCTCTCCCGACCAGGATGGCGTCGAGGAGGAACGCGTAACAGCCCGATACGTCCCGGATGTGCACGTGGTCCCAGATCCCCGAGCCGGCGCCCACGACGGGCACTTGGCCGAGTTTGAGCGCGGCGCGGATCAGGATGGGGACGTGGCAGAATTCGTGTAAGGGGTGGGTGTCGATGCCGTAGATTGAGGGCATCATGAGGATATACGTGGTGACGCCGAATTCGAGGCCGGTTTCTGTGACGACGACGTCGGAGGTGCGTTGGGCGTAGGGGACGTCGACGTCGCGGTTTTTCAGGTAGGTGAAGATGTCGGATTTGTCGGAGAGGGGGAATGCGGTCTCGGTGTATTGTTTTGTGATGGGGCGGTCGCCGACGTTGGATGTGCCGGATGTCTGTTGAGAATACGTGGATTAGAACTTGGTCAGTCGGTGAAGGAGCGCATGTGATGTGTTCTTACGTGGATGTAATGGACTTCCTTGCCGGTCTTCTTCTTTCTCTGCGCGAGGCCCAACACCAGTGCCCTTGCCGAGAGCGTGTGGAAGCCAGACGCAGCATGTATCACGACTGTATACCTCAGTGAGATTCTCACCACAAGCTAAGCTGGGAAGAGCGATTGACATACCGTCATGCTGGCTTGCAGCTTCGGCGAGAACGTCCGTGTCGTCGAGGCCGTTGAAGAGAAGCGTGTTGACGCCGAGCTTCGCCAATGCCTTGGCTTTCTCTTCACTTCGGATTATGCAGGTGATGGTAGAAGCTTTCAGCGAAGCATGGTCTGAAGACAGGAGAGCGGCTAGGATTGAGCCACCGCTAGGTTTCCAGCGTTAGTCAAAGTTCTACATCATTATTCAAGGTTGAGTGTTCGTACATGTAGCCACTGGCACCTGTGAGAAGAATCTTGGTCCCAGTCATTGTTGAAATGAGCCTGTAGTGTATTTTGATGATTGATGGTCGATAATGAGGGCTTCAGAAGAAGATCGAATGAAGATGTGAATTGTTTTGAACCTGTTGGACTCTTTTCGTCGGATGTTCCTTTCATTTATATATTGCATTTTATTTTTGCACCATGCCCAATCGCCCATATTTTCAGATACATCATTTGCTTAGGAAGCTGGCGCTGTTGTATGGCTGTTTTTGCTGAGTAAAAATCATTTACACTTGCAACTTTCCGCGCAGCCAAGAGTTTTGAAGTTGCATGACTAACACTTGAGTGAGGTTTATTTGTGCAAGTATTTGCGCGCACAGTATGCGATGAGATCCGGTTGGTTAGCTCCTGCCAGGGTTTACTGTAAGCGAAGGAACCCCTGAAATTCGGTCGGAACCCCGCCCCCACCATTAATCTTGCGTCACTGCTATCTGAATTCGGGAGCACGAACTCTGCATGCATTGTGGGAATGAAGTTATACACATGCCATTACTGGACCCAAAACTTGATATGAAAAGCCCATTGGGATAGTGCGGCAAATAATGGAATCTGATCTACATCAATGCATTTCCGGAAATTGTGATCATGTAGATTAATGATTCCGTTTCTAAACATATGTGTAGGTCTGGAATTGAATTGTTTGAATTGATAGTGGTCACCTTCTCGTTGAGCGTATCAAGGCTTTGGTGCAATGATGCCGTGCTGCTTCGATTATTTGACAAAGAAAAATGGGCTAGCTTGAATGAGCTTGGAGAGGTTTCATGGAGAAAAAAGAGTCCGAAGCCAATCGTGTGTACTATTCTTCATACCTATCGGCCTAATCGTAACAACCCTAAACATAGCAACTCCACGACGAATATTATTAAAAACATTAAAACTACATTAACTTGTAAGAAGAGCACCCGTTTAATTCGGGCCATTGTACGGGTTAACAGGGGGAGGATTGATCAAGGCACCGAAGTACGTCTGGCTCGGCTCGGTATTGGCATTCGTGAGATCAAGCCAGTTATTGCTATTCCCACCAGCATTGCCCTTCCGAGGGATACCCTGCGCGTCACACACATTCTTGTGGCTGTTAGGGATATACGGCTTACCAGCGACCATGACATCCGGAGCCTCGATGAACGTGGCCGTCATACCAGCTTCGACGTGGAACTCAGTGTGGCAATGGAAGAGCCAGACGCCAGGGTTGTTGGCTATGAAGCGGATCGTAACTCCAACGCCGGGATACACAACCACAACATCACGGCGCATGGGAGCGGCAGGGGTATCGTAGAGACCAGGCCACTGAGGCTCGTCGCCCGCGCGGTTGATGATTTGAAACTGATGACCGTGGAGATGGAAGGGATGGGCGCGTTCGTCATGGTTGTTGAGGTCGATTTCGACGACTTGGCCGTATTGAAGAACTTGTGCGTTGACTTGGCCGTAGATCTGGGGATTCTGTTGATAGGCTGCGGGTGCTGTTAAGGCAGTGAAGAACGTTGGGACCTGAAGAACAAAGTTAGTCGTTGAGATCAAGCTAAGTCTGCAGTGGCTGAGCTTACCTTCTGTGGGATGTATGTCAAGCCGTTCACAGCAGCACGAGTTCCGCCCCAGTCGTTCTGCTCGAAATCTACGGTGAGATAGACACTTCACACAAGTATTAGACTTGGATTTGATGGGGAAATGATTGTGCTTACTAGTTCACGTTGGCAGAGTCCCACATGGGTTGCTGATCCCATGGAACAAGCTGAGTGTCGTCCCAGGGTTGGATAGTAAGCGTAAATGGCGCTGGCAACGGAGCAGCGGAATTATAGACCAGATAAGCGGTGCACTTTTGAAGTTAGTAATCTTGCTAAGAGAATCAAATGTGAACTTACAGTAGCTTGCTGGCCGGCCGGAGTGATACTAGAATCAAACATGTCGGTAAGGAACTGGGACACGATGGCAAAGTTCTGGCAGTTGCTGGATTTGGCAGTGACTAAGACAGTATATCGTTGGGCGACGGCGACAAACAGCTGGCTGACTTCATATGGCTGAGTATACACGCCATCCGCTTCAATAATGGTCATGTTGTGCTGGTCAAACTGGAGGAATTGCCCAGCCAGGGCTCCCATATTGACAATGTGGAACATGTATGTTTTTCCTGGGATAATGTTGAACTTAGCATTCTGACTCTCGTTGATCAGGGCAGAATCTGGCACAGGCTCTGCTGCATTGTAGTTGTTTGCCGACAAATAATAGTTAATTAGATAAGGCGCCTCAACGTGGTACAAATCACTGAGAGACAAAGTATACTCTCCATCAATGCTGCCATAATTTGCCAGTGCTGTATTGTCGCGGATAATAACGGGACCACGGAATCCATCTATGAACAGATATTAGATTGCGATAAGTGAGAGATCTGAAAGTAGCTTACCAATGTACTGCCCGCCAACGTGTGCGTGGTACCAGTATGTGCCGGACTGTTCGAGCGTGAATTCGTATACAAAAGCTAGACCTTGTTAGTCATTCATAACACATTTGCAAAGGCATACAACTCACTCTCGCCTGGCCCAATGGGACACTGGTTCACCATAGCAGCACCGTCCTCAAAGGTGGTGTTGCCTTGGTGCAGACCGTGGAAATGCAAAGACGTAGTTTGGTTGCCGAGATTGTTGACAATGTTGATCTTGATTGTGTCACCAATATTGGCAGTGATGGCTGGGCAGGGCCATTGGCCATTAATGCCGACGAAGGCACGAGTATATCCGTCAGGGGCAGCATTGACCCATCCCACATTCCAGTTGTACGTTCTTGTAATTGCTTTCGGGTTCGAGGTGGCTGTTGCTTTGGCGCTACTTGTTACAGTTGTCTTGATCGTCGAGCATACGGTGAAAACAGATGTACTGGATAGTGTGGATGTAACCAGCGTCGTTGAGCTTGAGGGCATGGAGGTGACACTTGAGCTTGTTGATGCCACCGTGCTTGAAGTGGTTGAAGACACAGCGCTGGACGAAGAGCTAGACGAGGCGGACAATGGACCTGTATTCTGGTATAGATCAAGTCTAAGGAGAGATAGTTAGCTCGATCCTTCAGCGCCAGTGGGAGAAAGAGAGTCTAACCTGGCACCTGCACCACAGTACTCGAGTGAATTTCCAGGACAGAGGAAGCTGCAGTCAGATGTTGGCGCTGGACCACCTCCTGGGTTGATGGTATTGCCGCAGTAACCTAAAAATCAATTTAGATTCAATATCAGGAATAGGTACAAAGATACGCACATTCACGTCCATACTCGATGCCGGCGTAAGTGTACCCGGAGCAAGCGTTGACGCAAGCCTCGACAGTCATTGTGTCATTGAAGTAGGCAAAGTCGGACAAGGCGCGAGATCCGCCATTCGTGACTTCCATAATGCATCCTTGCCAGCTGTAATTCCCGGATTGTGCTTCATGTGCAGGTGGAAGAGGAGGGGAAATATAGATCTGGTTCTGGTACACAGAGAGTCGAGCACCAGTTCCACAGATCTCCGAAGAATTTCCCGAGCAAGGTGTAGTGCAGTCGCTCTCGGGAGCACTCAGCGTAGGGTCCAAGGTGTAGCCACAATAACACTCTCGTCCATACTCAGTGCCGAAGAAATCATAGTTAACACAATTAGCAGCGCAAGACTCAAGGGTCATAGGATCATATGCAAATGTAGCAGAGCTCAGAGAGCGAGTATTGTCGTCGAGAAGATCAATGTAACATCCGATGTAATTGAAATTGGCGATGGTTGCTGGTTCCAGCGGGTTGAGCGTCTTCGTCGGGGTTGAAGACGAACTAGTTGAGGAAGCTGTGCTTGTGCCGGAAAGAGTGGGTGAAGAAGACGACGAGAATGTTGATAGAGACTGGCTTGAGCTAGACGTGCTTGTACTAGACAGAGTGTCGGAAGAAGTTGAAGAGAATGTTGATACAGACTGGCTCGAAGTGGAAAGCACGCTTGAACTAGATGTTGATGACAGTGAGCTGGACGTCGTAGTTGTTGAGACTGACGACCATTGGGAGGTACTTGAGCTAGACTGGGATGATGAAGTCGACACTTTCGAGCTTGTAGAGCTGGATGTGGCTGTTGTAGAAGCGCTCGAAGCTCCGGAGGGTGGCGCGATTGCGTAGAGCAAATTATTTTCGATTGTATACACCCTGCCGTTTCCAAAACATGGTCGCTGGTACTTCTGAAGTCGTCCACTTGCCCAGCCGAGAGGAATTTGCACAAGGACTCCATTCACAGGAACGGCCTTGAATGCAACCAAGCCCACGTTTACATCAGACAGCCAAACCTGGGAAAATCATGTTAGTACCATCTGGCACAAGGCAGATGGTGGAAGATCAACTCACAACTCCGGACCCTGCTTGACCGTTCAAGCTAGTGATTGTCGGATTTGAATTACAAGCTAAAGAACCAGTGGATGGTTGGAATTGCCCAGCAAGAGTGAAGGACGGCTTTCCGCTTCCATCCAGTCCATAACTATAGGCATATAGAGGTCCTCCGGTAGGACAGAAATACAGGTAACCGCCATCAATAGGAGAACTTCCAACGCCTCCGTAAAAGGAGCCTGAAGGTATCGTAATTTGCTGCAGAGCTACCTCTCGTTAGTATACTTTGTTCAATGAGACAAGCGGATTGTCAAAACGCATACTAGCATCAGGGGGTGTGCCAGCGCCATTGTAGAAGCCACCAAGGTTATCAGCGTCCATGATATAGACCTGGGTAGATTCGTTAGTGCTACGATTAACCTTATGGATGGTCATGAGATGGATGCCATACAATACCATCTTTACCAGAGGCAACTGCTATGCCGTTAATGCCTGCGCTGGGTGCGTTGAACGTGTTGCGGTCCAGCAGGGCCACTCCAGCCGAAGCCATGTCTCTGTCACCTCCATCAAGTTGAGTATCAAAGTTAAATGGCTCAAACCAATCTGCCTGCGTAAGGGCGCCAGAGCTCGGGTCCACGGCAAATCTTGCGACGACTTGTTCGAGGGTGCTTGAGTACACATTGCCGCTGAAAGGTGTCGTGCCTTTGTTGATACCAGCGCCAACGCCGTTTCTAGATGGAAAAGTAAGTCTATGATCTCAAAATTGATGTGGTGTCAAACATACCCAGTCACAAAGTAAACGTTATTCCCATTCACAGCCAGACCCATTCCGCCCTGCCAGATGCCAGCTTTGCCGCCTGATTGCTTTAAGTAGTTGTCTTGTTCCGCTGGGCCACCTGTTCATGAGAAGCTTCGATTAGGATGCACTTCTGCTGAAAGGCGATGGTAAAAGAAAAGTCGCTCACCGGGTGCAGCTACCATCGCCTGAATACTATTGATTTTGGCAGCCGACTTGTGAACCGAAACGAGCATTCCTGTATAGTTGAAATTGTCACAGTGTCCACCAAAACCAGCAATAATACTATTTCCAATCATAGCCAGACCTGGTCTCTGCAAAAGGGTTCCACCAACAAAGTAGCGAGTGTGGTCATTGGCCGCAAAGTTGCCCTCCATGATAATCGGGTAGCCAGGAACATCCGTCAATGCAGGGAGTTGGACGGCGTAGAATTTGTATTGGCCTGGAATAGAGTCAGAAGATGTCACCCAGGTCAGTCGAAGTTGTGAGAGGATTCGAACGCACCAGCAAGGGTATTAACAGGACCGGTTGCAGAGTTCTTGTATCCTTTAGAAAAGAAATACATGATGTCGGTGTTCGGGTCGATAATGGGTGTTCCCGTGATGCCAATCGTTGGCGAGATGTCAGCACAGCTGGAATCAGCGGCCTGGAAGGGAGGGTCGAGAGTTCGTGAGAACAGAAGTTGACCAGAAACGCCATCTATCACGCGAACGATATTTTTGTGTGATGCGATAATGGCCAGCTCATGGGAGTACCCATTTGGCGTGTACGTGAGAGGCTTGGCGTTGAAAGCCTCACCGGCAATACCTGTGTAGGTCCAAGCATGCCCATAAGAACTCAATGCTGTCGGATCAATATTATGGTTGGGCAGGTAGCCCGACTGGGCGGTATCCTGACAAAGTGAGTCTTGAACCTCCTCAGAGCTCCTTCCCCGGAGCGACGTACCGCATCCTGGTACTCATCGGTAGAGCTGACGGCGCCAGCGAGAGAGGGAAGGAACGCCGTGAGCGCGACAAAGCCTGCAATCACTGAAAATCTCATGGTAAAGAGTGGACGAACAAAATTTGTTCAAAACTGAGAGACTACCCCCAAGATGGGGTGAGAAAGAGCGACGAGAGCGAGGAAGATTCAAGGGAGCGGAGGAAGGGAGAAGAAGAATGGACAGGAGAGCGCGGAGGGAACTAAAAGAGAGCGATGGATGCGAGGGGCTTGGGCCATGGGCCATGGGCCATGGTCGAAGGATCCATGGGGAAATCTGATCCATCATTGAGATAGGACGTCATTGAGATGGGACGCCGTTGAGATGGGACGCCATTGAGATCGGCGCCGTTGAGATGGGACGCCGCTGAGATGGGACACCGTGGAGATGGGACGCCGTTGACGCGTCGCACTCCTGGAGATTGCGCAGTGCAGTCCGGTACGGTACGAGACAGCACCAGGGGGAAGGAGAGAGGAGGGGGAGGGAGACTATTTGATTCAGGGGGGGTGAAGCGAACATGCTGAATTGGGTGTTCGCGGCTTGGCGGGGCGTGCCGTGTGCCGTATCCATAACCTTAATGGCCTAGCGTCGCCTGAGTTCTGGCCTGACCTGTGGTAAGACGGCTGAGACAGTTACCCCTTTTAAACACGAATCTCCGCAGGAACAACAAAACTCCACGCGTAGTCGGTGCTGCTTGGCAGCACCGGCTTCCACGTGCGTGAATCTGCTGGTCCTCTCCCAAACCTTAAGTTCCACTGGAAATCAAATGTCATTCGCCATCTCCCTTTTGATGTTTAAAGCTTAATTCATCAGCACTTCTCAGCTGGTATCGGGCTTTGCTGGTGACTTTCCCAGGTGTATCTTTTTCTACTTCCGGCTGCACCATCCCCGAAATCCAAAACGATAACTAGAAATGATCGAACTTTTGGAATTTTCTCTGGTGTTTCAATGTCATTCTTTTTGTGACAGCTCGTAACGGTAGTTGGCTTTCTGGACTTCAAGATCTAGCCACCTTACCGTTTCTCGGATCTCCACATCAAATAGTTTCTCAGCAAATACTTTCGCAGAATTATTCGAGCACTTATCTTACCAGGCAAGAGAGAGAAAATACTATGATTCAATCCCCTCACTTGATGCCGCCGACGACTTCAATGTTTCACGTGACGTTCCCCCTCTCCGCCCTTGCATGCAGGGATTGCTCACGGCTATTTATACGGATTGGAATATTGCTTCTTCTCTCCTCCCGGAAGTCTCTGTTCCAGGGAGATCTTTGGAATGAAATATTTTCTCAAACCTTAACGTCTATATGCGAGTATCGAGGGCGAGAGTGCTGCGCATATTCAGCATGAGTCCCTGAAAGCTATCCCACAGTGCTAACTGAATCATTTTCCTTTTATGCGGCCTCTAGTTTCAAGACAATTTCTTCGAAGGAAAAAAATCGAGGTTGTGTGCTAATAGAACTCCGATTCTTTTCTCGTCATGGGAAGAAATCGAACTTCGTTTGTAGAACATTGAAAACATTTGCGAACACAATTGAGCAAATATAAAAACGCACGAGCCTTACCACAAACGACTTCCTCTAAATTAAGTAGCACCTTGCCTGCTAATGTCTGAATCGATGCCCCAACTTTGTAGATACTCATCTCATCATCCGGCTTCTGTGCGTAAAAGAGTTATGATTGCCGGTCACGCTTTCAAAAGGAGTGTGTGTTAGCCAAGTTGATTTAGAAAGTGTTATCATGAAATAAAAACATTCAGCAGCGCAGTAAATGATCGAAGTTGACTAGCTACTTGAAGGAGACAAACTCAATAGAGACGCAACGCCCTCAGAATAACACGCGGAGAAGGCCGAGGAAGGCGTTTGGGGGCTGGACGCTTGACTTCGTTTTGAGAAGTAAGTGCGCCATAGAACAATTTCCTAATTAGACCGCCCTTAGCAACGCTGCCTCTTCTCTGATACCAGTCTCATTAACGCCAACACCATTCTCTAGTAGTCGCTTGACTGCCACTTCATTCCCAGATTTGACTACACCTCTCAGCTTCTCTACTGTAACGGGCGCTCTATACTTGATCAGTAGCCGCACCACTTCACCTTGTTCATACCGGCAAGCGACAGTTAAAGCCAATTTTCCGTATAAAGCACAAGTTGTAGTTATAGACTTGCCCTAAGACTTTGGCTCATCTTCACACACTCTTTGTTGAGAAACTGTAGTTGGAAACCTACGTAAGCATGATACAAGTTTTCAATCTTAAACATAGAGTAAATTATTTGCCGGGGATGGTGCATCAATTCCAACTTCGTCGAAGTATTTTTATGCTGATTAGTAAGTCATGCTGGATGAATTTCAGATTCACATCTCCAGAGGGCCACTCAGGCTCCAGCTGGGGGCAAATTTGTGAGCTCTAAACATAAAATGATGCTTTTAATTGATGCTCAACGGCTCACATCAAGTTGGGTAGTATAATCCCCTGATCGTCCCGTCTCGCTTTGATCAGGTTCCCCTCCGCTGTAGCGCAACCATTAGCAATTACAATTACTATAGACAAAGAACAGACCGCCATACACCTGAAGCTCCATTTAATGTCACAATGCTGTTATTCTTGTTATCAGATCGAGAGAAATGGGGTCGCGAGTGCGATTTCTTTTGGTGGGCCTTCCCCTCCCCGCCTAATACCAACAGCTCACGCCAACCCTTTGGTTTGCCGCCCATTGTCAATAGCTTTCGGTTAGCTTGAATTTGATAGAAGAGGTATTAATATATAAACAAAAATAATTCAGTAGCAATCGTGATTGATAGTTGAGCAACGTGAAGCAATTGTAATGTTGGAACGAGGTTGGATTGCTTCATTATTTGTTCCCGAGGAGGTTTGTAGGTGCTGTGGTGCTGTGGTGCGAGCTGAAGTTACTAATTCTCCCTGCCGATAATTAGGCAATTGTCAATGAAGCACATCTACGTCGGCCGCATTGCTCAAGCCGCACAGCTCAATGCACCCAATCGCTCCGTTCTGTTCGGACTTCCAGTACGGTGCTACAATCTACTGGATTAAGTGAGTCGTGACATGTATTTTCAAGCAGAACAGGAAGGGGTTCATGTTGATAGGTAGCACGTGATACGTGATAACTTTGTATTCAGGCATTTCTAAAGATTGATAATATCCACGCGAAACTATATTTTCTAGCCTAACTACGAAGCAGTATTCTTGTTCCTTCGTTTACTATATATATTAAGAGCAACGTTACTATCGTCACAAGCCACGTAGTCAATGTCTATTTTCATTGCCATGTTGTAGGAAGCATTGCAAAAATATAAACGAGTATCCTAATAATATTATTTATGATCATGGTCGATTTTGCGATGTAACGTACGCTTGTGCTGATTACCAAAAGGAACTCGAAGTTTATATTTTCTTTTCTATTTTCTTTCACATTGTTTAAGCTTCATTGACTATTTCTATCTTTTTACAATGTCAATTCTTCTTCCTTTTTATATCTATCCCTGGCCGGGTGTATGGGATCCGCTTTACTCTGCGTAATCTATTATTCTCCTTATTATATTTAGTACCACTGACCTACAACCCAGAGCCCAATCACACCCGAACGTGAATTTCACCGTCATCCTTAATCCATGTTCTGGTCCCTGCCTGAACTCGGCTCCGGAAGCACCATACCTCGCCGAAATCCCGAAACTAAAAAGTTATACCAATATTCGTACCTTAGGGTACGTCGCTACAAACTACACCAATAAGGAAATCGACAAGGTCATCCAAGAAATCCACACATATGCGAATTGGACCAGCATTCTGAACGACACGCGGATGTCCGTCGAAGGAATCTTCTTTGATGAGATTCCAGGGCCTTATGACTGGCGGAAATTCGATTACTTGAAGCGGGCACAGGATGAGGTGAAGGGAGCCGTAGGGCTGGGCGAGCAGCTGATCGGTAAGTTATGTACCTTTACGTTACTTGGATACCTATCTATAATGAAAGGAATTTGATACCTACGTACCGCATTCATTCATTGATGGGGTGTGTAATGAACAAAACAGAAGAGCTAGACAGCTGACCTTAGAGTCAAACAAGTCCATAATCCAGGCACGATCCCGGACCGAGTATGGAACTACCTCAACCTCTCGGACATCACCGTCATCTTCGAAGACACGTTTACGAAATTCCTTGATCGACCGACCTTCGATTCCCTCATCGCGTTCCAAAACGTGTCTAGTCACCCTAAATCACAGCTTGCGATCATGCTGCATTCCATGCCGAATCTTGCGGATGGTCTTTTGAAGTGTATGATAAGGGAGTTGGAGGGGATGGCGGATTGGTTCTTTGTTACGAGTGTGGGAATTCAAGGTGAGTATTGGCATAGCTTCTCGCCATTATTTGGGGGGCTCGTTAGAGCAGTTTCTTGATGTGGAGGAGTGACGGGGGGGGTTCATGAAAAAGGCGTAGGCTTACGGAAGGGCATGGTGGCTTTGGTGCCGGCGTTTTTGACAATATAACGAAAAAGTCTTTTCGATTGCAGCTTTCTTTTTGTGGCAAATCAATGCCTTGCACTAGACTTAGTGATTTAAATTGCTATATTTTCAAACCCGCTTTTAAAGAAAGCTTATCCATTACTTTTTTTTCCAGCGAAAAGAAGTAATTTTCGCCCCATGCGAGCGAAGAGTACATAGCGAAAATAGCTTTAGCTATGATTAAATGAGTCTTAGGACGATTTAGTTCTGCCCTAGCTATTAGCTCACAATCTTATAGGCACATGACCCAAGCGTGTGATCACGCTAGCTGGCCTAGCTCGTTCCACATCTCAATTCTATTAATCCCACATTTTCGGATCTCTTTTTGCAGCAGTGTCAAGTCTTGCAGCATATTCCTCTAACTCTACGATGGATTACATCAAGAGAGTATTCGACCTTTTTCAAGAAAGGACAAAAAGGCTTTTCGCCATCTCGCTATCCAGAGGCCAAATGGACTAGAAAAATCCCTTTTAGCCAAGCTCCCAGCAGAGCTATTACAACAAATTGCCAACGATCTTCCTGTCGCATCAGCCGCATCATTTTCCCTCTCTTGTCGACACATTCACCTCTTACTGGGAACTCAGTACCTTAAGAACCTAGCGACCTCCTCCCACGAAACACTGGTGTTCTTGCAACTTTTAGAACATGATCATCGGAAACAAATCGTTTGTAATCCTTGCAGAAAGCTGCACGTGATAAAAAGTGCCAGGAAATACACCGAGAATGGTTACTTGCTTCGGAAACCAGGAACGCCGCGTTGCCTCTCGGATGATCGAAAGACAATGGTTACGTCATATATTCATGAGAATCTCAGCACTGCTGTTTTCAAGATGGTGATGAAGCACTACCGCCAGTTTGGTCATGATGCTCAAAGCCACAAGCTCTTGAATCTTCTGTCGGAAGCTTCCAGGACATACTACTGGGATGCCTTGGTCCAAAAAGAAAAAGCAGAATTTCAGATCAAAAATGGTTCCCTCTTCAGCTGCAAATGCATAGCTTTTCATGGTACATGTAAAAGTATCGAGCAACACTCAATTTTCTTCCGGATATGCCCGCACCTTGAAGTTGAATCAAAAGTGTGCTCTGCCAGAGTTTGCGTCAGAACATCCTATCGTCTCTCACGCGAGGAGAAGTGGTCAATGTTACTACATTGCGAGAATAGTTCTAATATAAACAGTACATCGTGGGATCTCTGCTCGAAACTTCAGCAATGTCGATACTGTCGAACTGAGTATAAAGCTGATTTTAAGCACGATAATGTTTGTATTATATACTTCAAAATAACTATCTGGAAAGATCTTGGGCAAGGGCCTGAAGCCGAAAAATGGAAAGCACATTTCCACCTTCGGAATTTAGGATTAGTTACACAACCAATTTATTTCAATGGAGGAGAGATAGCTTCCATATTTCAAGAGAGGGAAGCTCAGCTGGGCTGGAGATGAAGTCTCATAGTGCTCATCAAAGGGAGCCTGAATGCTGTAATCCATGAATTTGCGTATTTTGAATCTTTCAGCTAGTGAACATAAAGAAGGTGTAGTTGAGCCAATAATAAAACTTTGTTGTTTAGTAATTACTATTTATATTTAATTAAAGTATCGACTTTTACTACGTGATTTACCTCTCGAGAAAGAGTACGTGCAACCCCAGAGCCGATTAGTTAATCCAATTAGAAGTAGCCGCCACCTTATAAAACACAGACCTTTGGACCCAGGCTCGTTAGGCGAACAGACCTTGGGACAGGCGCTAAAATTAGTTTGGGTACCATTAAGTGCTGTTAGGGGATTAAGCCCATCGTTACAGGGTATTACAGGCAGTGAAGTGCTGTCACATCACTATATTATAGCGATCTACAGCGTCCAAGCCCTATAGTCTCATGACTTTTTGTAGCATTCTCCGTTCCCAGAATCGGCTTAGCTCCAGCCTCCTCCAGCTCCTTCAACTACCCAAAATCTGCGTACGAACAACTTCTACGGGTTTATTCTTATTTTCCGGCGCGATCAACTTTCATTGATTTTCCCCCTCGATAACTTTCTCCATTTCGTCCAACTTTTCCTTCAGATCTGCTGTGTGAGCCTTGTTACCATGCATCTCTTCCTCCTGGAGTAATCGGCCAGCCTTGTCTCTTGGGAAGATCAAAATAGCTTCGACGATAGTGCACCCTAGTCCCCAGAAGCCAAGAAAGAACTGGACATTGTACTGTCGCTGGTGGCTGCACTCTGATATCGACTGTTATCTCAATTGATGTTAGAATTTCATCTGAGATGTAAGCAATGTCTAAAAACAACTAATATGCTGTGCGATGTCGACACGCCTTCACCATCTCATCCCGCCAGCGGTACATCGCCACACAACGCAACGACCGGGAATTCGTCGGCATCATCTCCTTCTTTTACAACCAGTAGCAACACTGGTGGTATCGCAACTCCATCAAGTGCTAGAGATAAACGTCATACACGCAGGGCGAACGACGATGACGGCGATGAAGAAGAGATTAACAAGAAGAGGCGCCGCCGCGGTTCTCTTGGTTCTACTTCATTTTCAGCCGAGCCTCGAAGGTTTGCCTGTCCATATCGCCGCCGAGATCCCCGTTCTCTCGGTTTAAATCTGAAGGACGTTTGCGCTGGAACTTGGCCGGACATCGCGAAGTTAAAGCCAGTTTAGGTGTTCTCGTCTCGTATTATACAACGCATCTAACCTCTAACGCAACTTCTCTGTAGAGAGCATCTTTATCGGAAACATTACGTCGAATTCCAGTGTCAAAGATGCAAGGAAACATCAGATCTCGCCTTGATCTTGATAAACACGCAGAATCAGCAATAGCCTGCTTGCCTCGAACACGACGGCTAAAAGATGGCTTCACGTTTGAGACTTACGTATTTTTACATAACAAGAAGAAGTCATTTGCAGGGCAGCATGATCAGGATAAATGGCGCGAGATCTATGAGCGTCTCTTTGAGTTTGACCAGCCTATTTCAGTCGATGGTGAGTCTAATATCAAATTTGGGTTATTCCAAAGAACAAAAAAAGATGACTGGCGTGTCGAAGCTTTTGAATCCTGGAACCCTAATGAATCGTCCACCAGGACAGAGACGATGTCGGACACTGGATGTAGGAACTTAAGTGTACTAGAAGAGTATGAACCATACGTGGAAGCTATCATTACAAGAAGAATGGGACCTGTCGAAAAGGACCTCCTGGAGCAAGTCCTAAGCCCTGATGGACAATCTAAGAAGACGGCCTCCGGAAGCCACCAAGACCTGCAAATATCCTCTATCCAAGAGCAAGATAGTGGACGGAACCAGATGAATTCCCTTCCAACAGTACATGAATATGGAACCAATATTGCAGCGGCTCTAACTACTGAAAGTCTCCTCGCATCTAACGAAACAAATCCGATTGATTTCCAAAGACAACTGCCAGAACACAACGACTACGATTCACTCCTCAACTCATGTTTCTCACCATACACAAGCCTTCACCTACCTTCAGGCCAGTCCTCTTTAAACCGTGATCTCAATGTCGGGCTTTGCTTCAATTATTCCTCCCCATGCGTAGGACATTGTATTTGTCAGACAAGAATGGACTTTGAGTTTCGTACTCCTTCCCAATCCAGCCATAGCACTCAATCATCAGCCCCGATCAACGTCAATATGATGCAACAGATATTAGACCTTATTGAAGCGCTTGAGAAGAAGTTTGGTTTGAACCATTGAATCAATTGGGCCTTTACTTTCTCCCCTGTGCTTCTAATTTCACTGCTATAGTGGGCTGTGATTCACGATAAATTGAGTTACTGTAGTGTGCATACAGCATGAGTTCTAGGAAAATATGTAGATAGACAGATTTATTTAAAGATTTAAGCATAGCAGCTACGTAGTGGATACAGTTCAGGCGCACAACGAGAAAGCCTTTGATGTTCCGTGGTGGGGCCCGAAGAGCGCCAGCCCAGGAAGGAAACATTTCTAAAATATTTCCTCAACGTTTTACAATCATTTATAAACTAGTTTTTAATTAGATTTGAACTGGTTTTGAACTACATATGGCTTTTATTTTGGACGTTAAAGTACGATGTGCAACAAAAATATTCTCGAGGCTCTGATTGGGAGTGGCAGAAAGAGAAAAGGAAGAGTCTGTCACGTGCGGCGAATGACGGATCGCAAAAACAACCAATACAAGCACAAATATGAGAGAGAGAAGTAAATATAGATCAAAGAAAATCCATTGCTAGAAGTATAGAGACCCTCTTCGAAGAAATTCTTACTCGCTCGACCATTGTAGAAATAAAAGAGAAGGTCACGTGATCATTGCTTGCCTCTCAACCCCACTTGACAGACTTCTCAGAGCGTAAAGCTCATGCTCAGCTCCGTAGATGTGTTCATTCCCGTTATGGACCCTGTTTTCATTGAGAGTGGGCTTCACAACGAACACCTTCCAGGGGGTAGAAATGCTCGGGGGACAGGAATACTCTCCTCCCTTGCTGATAACCCGCTGCTTCGGAAGTGCAAAACTTCCCAGGCTATCGCTATCTCCATCGATATCTATAGTGCAGGATGCGCCGTCGAAAGTTTAGCAGATGATAGCGTCGAAGCCGAGAGTAGGAACTTTGCCCAGGCCAGGAAATTGAGGGTTATTGGCTGATGCTATATGATATCAATTACCCCTTGTACAGTACAATGCCAAAATATTTGAGAGGCACTTAAAATAAAAGAGGAACTTACTTTTTTTGCAAGGGCTGAAACCCATTCTAAATGTTGCTCTGCTAGCACTTGAACAAAACCACGATCTAGAACAGTCTTATGATTCTGATTCCTGGTTGGAGAAACTTCTGGTCTGAAGGGGATTCCGCGACGCAAGATCCAGTGTGTTTGAAATGCCTTAGGATCAAGGCCATTGCGAGGATTGGTTTTACGGATATGTGCTGCGAAGGGGCAGGGCGCTTGTGAATCGGAGTCGAAGGTGAAGTGGTTATTTTTGACGGGGTCAGCGGCAAGAGTAGGATGGTCGTGGAGGGGTGCGAGGTCGATCGGTGCTGCTCCTGCAAGTGGTTACCATTACTGTGTTTTCTAGGTATACCAATTGTAGAATAAAAAGAAATGTGCCGAGAAAGAAACTTACCACTATTCCATCTCCCGATTAGGGGAGCGCCAAGGAAGTCCTACGGCACACTGAACGGGTTGTTGGCCTCAATGAAAGCTTGAAACTCAGGGACGTTCTGAGAGGGATAGCGGAAAGCCGTGAAGCTTCCCTCTAAAGCCTAGTTTGGTCTGGCAGTAGGATCGCCGTCACGTTTTATCAGGATCAGTCCTTGGGGAATTGGATCTTCCATTGGGTATGGATCTGGGCTCTTGTCGATGCCTTGAATATTGAGCTGGGAAACACCATCTAGGTACCCGAAGCTGCGAAGTTAGTTAACAATGCAGTGCTCAGAAACTTGGAGTGACTTGCTGTTTACGGCCGTTCTCCGAACGACCGTTTCCGACGGTGACATTCACTTCATGAATTGTAGGATCAATGACCCAGTTTGAGCTCTGCGTGTCCCTCGTGAATACTCGCTAGACTTCCACCACTAATGAAGATCAAGCAATGGATGTCTTGTTTGGACTTTGGAAGTCACTTCTCTGGCTGGTCATTAAGATTGCTGGTGTCGTTGAGCATCCCCGCTTGAAACGGATCAGGAGTGGAGCTGCTGGTAGGATCACTGGTTCTCATCTGTGGGAGCGGAAGTTACCACGAGACAAACTAAAAAACAAGATCGAAGAAATCTATATACCTGGGCTAAGCCCTTCCGGGAGAAGGCAATATTCACACCATTCAGCTTGAGAAGCTTGCCGCCCCAAGATGGGGAGTTCTTGAGGTGATCGATCTGATCTTGATATACTGCAAGTCATGATAATGAATGAGAGAATAGATCCTTGATAATGACTGAGATTCTCCAAAGAAGCTTTGCTTGAAGTGGAAGTTGAAGTTAGGATGCAACGCTAGGACCAATACGTCTAGACCAGTCAAGCACGTGCGTCACTTTTTGGCTCTCGCAGATTGTCTGCATGACACAAGAATTAATAAAGGTGAAGAAGAAGAAAGCCTGATTGATTTCATGGGGCTCGAAATATGTAGCCTCTACACCAGCTGGGGTTTTCCTTGATCCTATAATAGTCACGTGATTCTATCACGGTTATCCCGCCCGCTCTTTTCTCGAGACTTTTAGGGTCTTTTTCTTCGTGTCTCTATCCAGATTCTGTTTCGCAATTGCTGCCTCACCTCAACATTATCGATTTCACTATTCACGGGACATGCATTGACTGAAGACTCTGCACCTCGGCCACGTTTGATCACCCCATCGCTTGACAGTCGTGGCATGGCTCCACTCGACGAAAAACAAACGTGACACGAAAATAACTCAGTGATGTCTGCATAAAACATGTACATATCCCTTGCACCCCCGGGACTATATTCATTCATCCACATCCGCAGATCTCCTGCCCATGAGTACAACACGGCGCCATGTCGATGAGAGGATCCCCCATCAATTGGTGGAAGGAGAAGAGGCAGTCTTCGCATTCGGGTATCCCGGCAGCCACGCGACCTGCGACGGCATTCCCTTGGACCGATAATGGCAATCATGATCTCAAAAAAATTATCCAGGAGGCAGTTTCAGCCGCATTTGAAAGCGATGCTTTCAAGATCGCGGTCGCGTCGCAGGTGGACCCTGCGTTCTCGCGACAGCAAGAGAAATTGAATCAGATCAAGGTCACAAACCTGAACCTGGAATCAACATTCCAAACCCATATCGAAGACTTGGTTGCGGTTGTGAAGCCCATGCAGGATCACCTGACTGCACTGGAGATCCCGGAATATGGCCAGGAGCTGGGAGGGCTTTCCGTAGGATTGGAAAAATTGGAAGGCCGGCTCGATGACCTGGACATCCCCAACTATGATAAGGAGCTCAATGACCTTTTATCCGGGCAGTCCAGGTTGCTTAAATCGTTTGAGAGTCGATTCGATGGCCTAGAAGCTCGCATCGAGGAACTCGACCGGAAAATAGATGGCATCGACGAAGCGGCAACGAGTTCCGACTTAAGATCGGCTATCCGGTTTGGAGAGCTCTCAAATGAGCTCCAAGATCGAAACACAACTCTGGGCGACCGAATCTGGGAAGTCCAAAGGGATCTGGGGAAGAAGATAGATGGACAGCAGAGAAAGGTCGTTGGCGCATGTGAAGAGCTGGGGAAGGCTGTCCGGAGCACCGGCGAAACCTTGGAGACGATGCTAGCCAAAATGGACGAGGACGAGACCCTCACAGCAGTGAATAGGGCCATTTCCAAGGCCGAATCTTTGGAAAAGTCACTTCGACATCATGTTATCGCTATCCAGGAGAAGGTCTCAAATCTTGACACTTCAGCTATTCCTTTGCAATCAGCAAAACTGGAAGCAATCGAGAGAAAGATGTCCGAAGTCAAGCAGGAACTTGAAGTCCAAGGAAGGCTAGCATCTCTGGACTCGAAATTGTTATCAGCTAATACTTCAAAACTTGGCGATATTGTCTCTGTTGTAGGGAAGATACAGACTTTGGCTGAATCTACGAATGAACTCTCTCAGGGGTTTTCAGAGTCACAGGAGTTGAATGCGGCATCTGTCAAGGAAGACATTGAGGTAGTCCTGCTGCATGTAACGGCGATGGAAGGTTTAGCTGTTTCTCATACTGAGAAACTTGGAGACGCAGTATCGAATATGACACGAATAGAAAGTGTTTTGGTGGGTCTCGACACGTCGACAGTCAGCAAATTGGAAGCCTTGAAATCAAGCATGGAAAGAATTGAGGACGGTCTGACGCCTCTCTCCTCTCACACTGTCAAATTGGATGATCTGGAATTGATTTTACGTGGGATAGATGGGGATTTGAAGCCTCAAAAGATGCTCCTGGACGAGTTGATGCCGACGCTTTCAGAGATGCGATCAAATATCAACGAAGTACTTTCTTCACACGATGACTCTCTCGAGGCGATACGACAAAAGGTTTTCGACACTTCCTCGTCAGATCAATTGACATCAAGCTTGTCCGAAATGCAATCTGGCATCGATCAGACGCTTTTGCCTTGTCTAACAACCATTCGAAATGACACTTCCAACATCTTTGAGGCATTAGAAAATGCGAAGTCGATTGCGGCCAGTAACTATGACCACGTCACCGAACATTTAAGGTCAATCACCCACGTCAGCACCTCGACGAAGGAAGGCATTACCAATTTGCAACGCACAATTCTTACGGCAGACGCAGAAATTGGAAAGAAGGAAGACATCACCACCTTACAGACCGTTGTTCTTCAGGCCCTCCGAGATAATTGCTCTGTGTTGGAAGAGGTCAGGGGATTCAAACCAATTGCGGAACTTTCGGCCACAGTCAATCAACTCGTTACCTCCATATTATCTGGTATCGGGAACCTGAATGACGATCTTCGTTCCACCTCGAGATCTACGTTTGAAGGGATCAGCGATCAAATTAGAGGTCTGAATGGAGAACTCCGGACGGGAATTGAGTCGATGACGGAAGCCGCCGAATCACGTGCGGAGAGGTTGCATGCACCCATCGCGGAAATTCTCAAAGAAGTCCGAACCAGCAGATCATTCTTGGAGATTGAGAAAGTTGAGATCCGCGAAGAGCTTCGATCAACCAGGACATTGGTCGAGAAAAGTAAGGCGGCATCCACTCAGGATGCAACCGCCATCGTGAATATGCTCCGAGATGCACAAGAAACTTGCAAGGACCAGGAGATACTTATTCAGGTTGATTCTTGGGCACAGAAATGCATGTCTAGACAAATAACAGATGTATCGACAGTGACCGGCTTACTCCAAGCTTCCCAAGAGCGCGAAGAGACATTGCAGCAATCAGTAGCTGATCTCAGTGAGAGGTGCTCTCGCATATCCGAATTTCTACATTCCGGGGATGTCAAGTCTTCAAGCACTCTCCGAGAAATGGATGCCATCAGGTCCATCTTGGAAAATGACGAGAAAATATCTTCCGTTAAGCAGATTGCTGTTGACTCCGAACGAGTTCTCAACGCAGTTCAGCTTGATGTTCAACAAATCAGGGATGACCCTACTGTCCGCACAATCAAGCAGCTACTACTTCAGAATGCATCATCAATGGCTACGGCTTACGAGGGCATCCTTGCTATCGATACTAAAATCAAGACCAGTGAAGACTTCATCTACTCTGCCGTTCAAGATATGCAGACAGCATTGGGAAGGGACGTTCTTGATGTTGCCTTGAGCATAACGGCTTCCGTGGATGATAATGTCGCTGATCTTAAAGTTGACCTTGGGTCGAGGATCTCCACATCGACCAATGTTCTGAGGGGAGAAGTGAAAGGAATTGATTTGATTCCGGTTACTTCTACCCTCGAGTCCCTGAGGGGAGATGTTCAGTCATATTCGAAGACGATGTATGACAGCAGGCAACTCACAGTGGAAGACATCAAAACACACTTGCAATGTTCAGTCGATTCGTTGGCTAAGGTCGTCAGTCATCTTGGCGACGACCACAGGAAGACGTCACAGCAAGGTGTTGCTGCACTGTCCCACCTCGAAGAGGTGTTAATGACCAGCTCAGCTTCCCTTTCTGGTAGCCTTGCCAAAATCCAGCAAACTCTCAACCCAATCTCCGACACCAGGGAAGAAGTCAAAATGATCGTCGGTGCTATACAAACACTCGAGCACACTACCAAGTCCCATACGGGAAACCTATCAGCCATCCACGGAGTTGTTCTAACAACAGCCGACCAGCTCAGCAGTGTATCAGACGAGTTTAAAACTGCGATCGATACATGTAGGATAGGAATGCTCCACGCTGTGGAAGCCAACCATTCGATTCTTTCCAAAGTAGAGCAAGTTAATAGCGCAGAGCTGCCTGGCATTCGGGAGGACATCAAAGATGTCAGAACAGCATTAACCAAAGCTGTCACCGAGTCAGAGGCCACTCAAGCATCAATCCTATCAAGCGTAGCAAGCAGCTCTGCGGAGATACTGTCTGTGAAATCTCAGATTGGTGGGATGAGCGCTACCTTGACCCAAGCGGACGATGAAAGGCGTGAGGCTGAGAAAGTTCAGGCCTCGGTTCTTTCTACTGTTCGGCGCAACTCTGCGGAACTTTCTCGCATTGAAGAGACATTGAAGCGTGCAAGCGATGAGAGAAAGGAGTCATTGCAAGTGATGAAGCTGGAAATATCGGCTGTTGGGAAATCGATTCTTCACGACACCGATAATCTGAAAGCTACACTAGTGTGTGATTTGGGTGCCATTAAGTCGGAGATTGCGAGCGGTATGGATGAAATCAGTACCAGAGTGGAGGGAGTGGCGGCAGAGATAGTCAGTGCTAAAGAGGTCACTCTTGCAACACTCAACTCAGAAAGCAAAGCCTTGTCGGAAACAGTGATTGGTGAGGGCAAGCATACGAGTAAAGCAATCGATGCTGTCATGGGATCCATTTTATCGGAAATCCAGGACTCGAAAATTGTCCTGAGCTCTAACCTCAACTCAGTCCAAAATTCCTTTGAGAGTAGCATGGAGTGCATCTCGAACGATGTCGGCAAAGGATTTGCAGACGCCACAACCGAGAGGAGAGATTCAAGGAAGGCTTCCGAAGCCAATTTCGCCTCTCTGTCTAATTCCATTCTTCATGAAGCCGAAATCACGCATATTGCTGTAGAGGCTGTGAAAAGCCGTGTTCTTTCTGAAATGCAGAAGACAGATTTAGCCATCAGATCCAATCTCGATGGCATTGAATCGGATATCAGGAGCGTTTCGAATGACATCAACACAGGTCATGCTAGCATTCGTAAAGAAATCAAGCTTCTGGATGACCAAACACTCGACCAGGTCGCAGGTCTTGCGGCATCAATTGCACAAACCAATACTGCCTTGTCAAGAACGATTGCAGAGACCAAAGTCTCGTTGCAGTCTAGCCTTGAAAATATATCGAGCGGTATAAAAGCCATCGATACCGCAGTACGAGTGAACAGTGCAGCCATCTCTCGTGTCGATAAGGCAGTTCTAGAGACCGCGTCACAGGTGAAAGGTGAAGTGCGCGATGGGAATCGGGAAATGTTATTCCAACTAGAAGAAGAGCTGCACGAAACTGGGGGGCGGGTTAGGAGCATTTCGGAGTTTGATATCCCTCGACTAGAGGCAACAGGGAAAAGGAATCGGGATGCATTAGAGGTTATTGGGGCAAGGGTAGTTGGAACTGCGAAGAAGTTCGATGAAATGGTCACACACCATTCGCAGAAGAAGCCGTTGGATAGTAGTGAGTTGTTGAACGGGAGATTGCGGGGTGGCAGTAATGCTAGTTCGAGGGATGGTGGTGGGTTTAGAATGTCGGCGACGTAGATACGATGGCGCTCTTGGTATTTGCATGTTGATTTAGGATACATAGCAAGTGACAGCGACACCACACGCTCACGTTATATATGGTAGAGGGAGTTTCATAAGGTCTGAGTTCATTGCTCGTTATTATTGCACCTCGAGATTCTCAAGTATTCTCAGTCTGCCGCTTCCCACCTTTTGCTTTACATATTAGAGGAAGTCGGTACACAAAGGAGATACGCCGTCTATTATTCTGTAAGGCGCTTCATTGCCCAGTGAGTTCTTGGTAGGCCATGCACGCTCACCCCGCAGCACCCTCAGAATATCCTCACTTTTTGAGCGGAAAATGCAATAACTAGAGAGCTGTGTTTAGACCAATTGAGCACACATAACGCGCCTTAATTATTCCCCCTCACTTGCCTATACGATTCTTTCACACTCAAAAGTTATGCCCCCGAAGCTCTAAATCCTCTGCAGAATGTGATTGGCCGGTATTCCTTGTGTCCTTTATGGCCTGAGGTATGCCCACAGGAAGCGCTGCAACTTTTCGGAGCAACTTGAAATGACAGCTAAGGCTCTCTCATTTATTGCGAACTTAGAGTTAATTCTTTTACATCGATTCTACCATTCTGAACCCCTCTCCTAAAAGCTGCTTAGTACAGAAGCTGTAACGATGTCCCGGGATCTTCCGTGTTCAACAAGCCACCACTCAGGCAGTCCAGTCAGCTCTAGCGATGCGCCTGAATTTGCGTACTCTCCCCTTGAAGAGCAGCAGATCCGCCTCGTTGAACTTCTTCCAGGATCTAGAGGATCCTCTATCAACTGCAAGATAGTGCATTCCGGCTTCACGTTTCATTCAGAGCCATATGAATGTCTCTCCTATGTGTGGGGACCTCCCGTGAACCCCCCATCAATTTCTATGAATGGGAAAACTATACATGTACGCCAGAACCTTCGGGCTCCCTATGAAAGCAACCGTACGGTTAATAACCGTACGGCGTACGGTACCCTTCTGTAGACCACTGTAACTCGAAGCCTGTAGACTTGAATTCAGCGTGC
>QYAJ01000573.1:0-10707 GCA_003988865.1 Phialocephala sp. D728
AGGAAGAAGGTTTTGCTGTCTTCGTACGAGTCCTTACATAGGGGCTCGAGTGGTGCGTGCGGTGGCCCGCGCGCCTCGAAGCCACGTAAACCTCACGCAATTACGTGCCGGCTATCTGCGTAGTAGCATAGCCATATACGAGTTCAACCCGTTACACTACCCCCCTCCTCACCTCGTATAGTGCCTTCTCCGTCTTATACGAGGGCCTCCATCGATTATTAGTCGTTCCATAGCTTCCCAGGCGGTTAATGCAGCCGTTTTTTGCAAAGCGTCTTCTAGTTCCCACGTGGGGCGTGCGTAGCCTGCCTATTTCATAAGTAGTTTCTTTTTGCCTCGTACGAGCTTTTCGTTAAGGATCTTCTCCACTTCGTATTTAATATCGCTTTATATAATACGAGATACTAGTTAGGTATCTGTCCCCTTTTAATTTGGGAGCGGGTTATTACTTGCAAGGCGAAGAAGTTGGCTATAAAATACGTTCGAGATGCTTAGTAGGGTATTTAATTAGTAATTATAGGAATCGATAACTTTCGTAATTATATATTTAGCGTTTCGTACATTAAGCGTTTTGTTTAGTCGGTTCGTACGAATGTTTTTAAGGCTTAGCTAGACTTTATTATTTATTTAGAAGTTAAAGGCTTAGAAACGTCTCCGGTTCGTCGAGTTTTTTTAAGTTTACTAAGCTTTAGCTATTGCTATTTATGCCCACTCACGTCCTTATTATAGCTTTCGTACGAGCTTATTTACTTATTTAATCGGCGACGTGTACGTAGAGAAAATCGAAGGTTTTAATTAGAAGTCTAAGGGTTTAATATTATAATCGTACTTAAGGAAAAACGGGCTTATTTCTATCGAAGCTGCATCTCGTCCTATTATAGCTAGCTAAGCCGAAGAAAGGATGTCGTACCAATCGTTTTAAACGTAATTGCAAAATATACGAAAATATACTTTTATTGTAAAGTTTATTCTTTTCGTAGCTTTATTTATTTCTAAATAGTAAGCCGTCGATAACCTTTGTATAATTCCCAAGAGTTAATATACTCGTATCTAAAATATACTTACGAATTAAACTCCTTAATCGAAAACTATTACTTTAAGTAAATAGTGTTATAAATAGTAGTTTCGTACGAATTATTTAGTTATAATTTTGATTATAATATCTTTTAGCTTTTTAAATCGAACTTTTTTTCCTAGCCTATTTATAATTATTATAATATTCGTACGGCCTTGGCTTAAAAATAAATCTACTACGAAATCTATCGAAATCTCAAACTATATTTTATTTAATATTGGAAGCGGCTTTAAAAATCTTTATCGACGGTTTTTCTATACGTTAATAGCCTCGCAAATGTCGCAATTCTATACGAATCTTTTCATGTTGAGATATATATTTGGCTAAAAGAATTGTTTAGTAATAGCCGCTTTCGTATTATTTTTTTCTAGATGTTTGCAAGTTTTTAAATCGTAAATGTTTTAAATAATTTTCGTATATAAAGGTTCTATTTTAGGGACCTATAGCCTTTCCCGAAATATTAAGTGGCCGGCCGGTGAGAGAGAGCATTCTAATATCGAGACCTTAAGTCGCAAATTGGCAGGGAATACTCTTTTCTTCTCGCGAACGCATTGGACCATTTATTTGTACGACTTGTCCTTTTGCCGCGCAGCATTCTATAGTTACTTTAATTTCGTTGGGGCTTCGATCGTGGTTTCCTCGAGAGTGGCTTATATAAGTGAAGCTTGAATCGAGTTTAAGCGTAAGTTACGTAGAGTATATAGCTTAAGTAATTAAATCGTACGATACTCGATCCTTTCGTTTATTATTCTTTTAGGCATATTTTGTTCTCGTTTTAAAAAGGTATTAGTGCATTCGTTCGTTTTGCTAAAAATATATTAAATTGTAAAATTATATTAAAAAAGTATAAAAAACTATTATATTTACCGTTTCGTAAACTTTTAAATCGTTATAAAATATTCGAGATTTTTATAATTCGTATAAATCTCGAACTCTTTAACGCTTTATAGATTTACGTCCCACTTTTTTAAATATTGTACGATTATAAGCATTTCTTTATTGTAAATCTTATAATTATATTTGGCCGAGGAATTTTTCTTAGAAAAAAAGGCATAAAAATAAAACATTTAATTCTTTTATAATTGCATAAAAGTTCTATTAATACACTATTTAAAAAAGTTCGTTTCTATAATCGTTTCGCGATTCGAATCGAATTGTACGAGAATCGGAGCTTTTGTGAACATTTTTTTTAATTGTACGAAGGCATTATTGCATTTTTTTATTTAAGCGAACGCTTTATTTTTATATGTTAATTGAATTAAAGGCATTATTAAATTCGAATAGCTTTTAATAAATATTCGATAAAAATTCGCAAATTCTAAGAAGTTTCGTACGTTCGTCGTTATAATAAAGAATTTTTATTTTAAGATCGTAAATACTTTTAACGGATCTATACTAATATTTTTACTAGCTTCGATAATAAATTCGAGGTATTTAATCGTTTTAATCTCGAATTTACATTTATCGATATTAAATTATAAATCGACTTTTTGCATTTTTGCTATAACTTTTTATATATACTCCCGATATTCGTTTAAAAAGCCATCGATATAGATTAAAATATCGTTTATATACGTAAAGTAAAAGTCGTTTAAATAATTGCGTAATGCTTAATTAATATATCGTTGGAAAGTGCTTGGCGCATTGGCTAGATTAAAAGAAGTCACTATCCATTCGAAGAGCCTATACCTCGTACGAAAAGTTATTATTTATTCGTTTCCTTCGGCGATCCGGATTTTATAGAATATAGTAATTATATTTAATTTCGAAAACTATTTAGCTTGTCCAATATTTTGGAGCGTTTTATAAATTAGTGGTAATAGGTATCGATCTTTGCAAATAATTTTATTTAGCCTACGATAATCGACGCAAAATCGAAATCCTTCCTTTAGCTTTTGTATAAATAGTATCGAAGCGGCTATAGAAAAGTTGCTTACTTATATAAATCCTTTATTCAAATACTTAATTAAAGTCTTCTTTAAAACTAAAAGCTCGTTTCGTGATATATTATATAAAGGACTCTAAAGTACTTTAAAGTTTTTTCCATTCTATTTTTCGAGTTCGATTCTATAGTCTATTCCTTTGCTGTGTAATAAAAGGAGCTTGTCGATTTATTTATAGCTAAAAACGTTTAAAAAATCAAAATATTACTTCGGCAACTTTATATAAAAATTAATTTTAGCTTTCGTTTGTAGCGCTTTTGTAATATCCGCGAGATTAGCTGCAAACACTTCCGTTTTATCGTATCGTTTTCTCGAAGATAGTTTATTAAATACTACAACTAAAATAGTAATGCAATCTAAATCGTACGAGACTTTAGTAGCGTGGTTTCGTGCGATAATTCCAATAAACAAAATCTTAATTTCCGATCAAAAAGCATTAAATTGTACGTTTTATTTAATTATTTATAATATATCGAGGATTAAATCGTACGAAACTAACTTAAAGACGATATAAAAGTAAGCTTTATCTTTGAAATGCCCATCGATATTTATTAATATAATTACAACTTTTATAATATAGCTTTTAAATTTAAATTCGAATCTAACGAAGCGTCGTCGATTCTTTATTTAGATACGTTTAAGTTAATATTTAGTGGCAAAGCGAAAGTTAATAAATCCGTACGATAAGTACCTCGTATCTACTAATATATTTGCAAAGCAATTTCTATTAATTAAAGTAGAAATAAGAAAAGGAGGGCTATTTATAGACTTTTAGAATTTAAGCTATTTTTCGGCTACAATTATCTTTTTTATACGCTTCTAGCGACGTCTTTTGCTAAAAGCTACTCTTTTCCCAAGCCCTCGTTTAAGCTTATAACTATTTCTTCGTCGTTATTATCTATTTCGTCCTTTAGTCGAACTAACGACTTTTTTTTCTTCGTCCTCTTCGCAACTAATGCTGCTTAAACTAGCTTCGTACGAGACTCTATTTTAATTATAAGCTTCGCATTGCAATCTCGAACTTTATAGTTCGAGTCGTTATATTTTAAATAAAGGCTTTTTCGTCTCCTTTAATCGATCTCGTTATTGGAGGCTTATCGAGGTTCTTTTAATCTCGTATAAACGGCAAATACGCCCGTTATCGGTTCCTAATCCATTATATCGAGAGCCGGGCTTTTAGCTTAGGTTGGAATATTTATACGATTATTTCACTTTTGTTCGAAGCTACTTTTCTTTTCTTTAACTTTATTTAGCTAATCGGACGTTATGCGTAGCTAAGCGCAATACTTTTCATACGTAGGTTCTTTTTAGGTTCCTACTATTGCCGTAAATAAGGCCGTTAAAATAATTGCTTTCAAGTAGCCTTTCTTAACGTTATCCGGCCAGCTTTAGCCCTCGGCTTCCAAGAGCAATCGATCGAATTAATTAAAGAAGTTAAAGAAGGGAGTAAATCCTTATTTAATCTTATTAACCTTTCCCAAGGCTTTTTCCCTCGTATAAGAGTTTCGAAAAGCAATGTCTATTTGGCGAAAAAGAGCTTCGATTGTGAAGTCGTTCGTATATTACGCATATTCCATTTAAAGGAAAACTTTACTCGTCTTTTTACCCTTTAATTATCCGAACCCGTACTACACTTACTCTCGTACGCCTCCGATCACTAATCCATCGATCTTAATTTTCGCTCGTAGTGAGCCGGCAAACTAAAAGTATAAGGCTTTATCTACTCCATCGTATTTCGTCACGTCCGGCAAGGCGGGCTTTAGTCTTCGCGTAAGCTCTTTCGTACGAAAAGCTAGCATAACGGGAACGTCGATATTTAAAGCTATTATATTTGGGGTTAATCGCCCATGGGTTTAATCGTCCGATATTTGGTCCAGCCGATCGATGATCAAGGCTAATTGCTTCGTTTAATAGTTAAGTAGGTCTATTAACTATGCGGGGGCTTAACTATTTTAGTTATTCTAACCCCCCTGCTAACTACCTTAAGGAGGGTCCACGTCCATTATATATTACCGATTCGTACGTGCGTCGTTCGTTCGAGTAATCGTTCGTATATACTATAGCTAAGCTTCGTACGAGAGGCTTAAGGCATTTGTGGGTTTTCTTCGTAGGTGCGGCGGCCAATGTTTAGGCCTCTTCCAACTTATCGTGGGTGCGGCGACTAATGTTAAGGTCTCTTCCGACTTATCGTAGGTACGGCAACTAATCCTTAAACTTTAAGGCTTTTTCCGATTTATCTTCGTCTTCGTACGACAGCTAAGCTTCGGAGGAGGGGCTTAGGGCGTTTATCGGTTTCGTATTCGTGCGATAGCTAAACTTCGAAAGAGAGGTTTAAAGCGTTTATTATCACGTTTTCGTATATAAAAATAGTTATTTAATGCGAATGCGATTAAAATTATTCTCTTTAAAATTTAGTAAAAAGGTGGAGGAAAAGTTAATTTTAATGTTACGAATTAGATGCAATAAGTTAAAGTAAGAATTTAGTTATATTATAAGAAGAATTAATTAAGGAAGAAAGTTTTGCTATTTTCGTACGAGTTTTTATATAGAAGCTCGAGTGGTGCGTGCGGTGGCCCGTGCGCCTCGAAGCTA
Source organism: Phialocephala sp. D728 (assembly GCA_003988865.1). Taxonomy (NCBI): domain Eukaryota; kingdom Fungi; phylum Ascomycota; class Leotiomycetes; order Helotiales; family Mollisiaceae; genus Phialocephala; species Phialocephala sp. D728. The sequence continues at coordinate 5,608 of QYAJ01000573.1, forward strand.
CGTAAACCTCACGTAGTCACGTGCCGGCTATCTGCGTAGTAGCATAGCCATATACGGGTTCAACCCGTCACAATTATATAGTAATAAAATTTAAATTATTTTATAATTTATTTTTTTTATTATTGGAGTAGTATTTCAATTCCGATACTTTCAATTATATAGCCTTGCCTATTTCTTCGTGCGAAGGGTCTAGGACTTTTATAGTTCGTAGCGCCTTTTAATTAGATTACCCATAATAATACTTTTATATTTGCTGGCTGCTGCTCCCCTTTAATTAGGAGTCTTATTGAATTGCCTACTAGCTCTCGGTCGCCGACACGAGAGGGTTCTAAAGGCAATTAATTATCAATTATTAAATAGTAATCGAGCATTATAATCTATTAAATTAGATTGTAGAAGCATACTATATAAATAATATATTAATTAAAGTTATAAATCCTAAGTATAGCTATTTAAGGGGTTTTATCTCTCGCTCCGGAACTACGTTCCTCCGAGAGCTAAACCTATTCCGGAAGCCCGACGCGGTACGACGGCTCTTCCCTAAATCACCTGACTAGATCCTATAGCCAGATCTGCCATTTACTCTAACATATAAATCCATTAAAAGTTATGGACGATCTATAAATTAAAGCGGGACGTAGTTTTATTCAACGAGCAAACACTATCGTTTGTAAATTACGAGAAGTAACGAATTGGACATAATTTGCTATAGCTATTATTTAGCAACGCTAAAAAAATTTAGCGAATCGTTCTCGGCAATAAAGCTTTAATTATAAAATAAAGAATAAAGTTTAATTAAATTTAGAAAATATTAATACGAATCGCTTATCAAAGAAGCTAAACGCTAAATATATAAAGTTTATAATTACGAAAATTATTAGATCTTATAGCTATTGCTTAAATATATTCCCTAAAGTTAAAAACGTTTTCCACTTTAATTTACTATAGCTTACGGCTATCGATCCTTTGCTATATTAAATTACGAACGACTTATAGCTCCCGCTATAAATTATTATAAACGAGGATAAATATAATATAGAGATTATATTGCGAGAACGCCGAAAACGCTAAAGCCGTGGATGGAAGTTAAAGTACCTAATAAAATGGGATAGTTACGCTCGACTAACTTAGGAACTAACGCTTGCATTAGAGGATACGGAGGCCTTGGACGTTTACGAGGCCCGTAAGGATCCGTCACGGGCCGTAAAACCCTCTAGTTGTGACGGGTTGAACCCGTATGTGGCTATGCTACTACGCAGATAGCCGGCACGTGACTGCGTGAGGTTTACGTGGCTTCGAGGCGCGCGGGCCACCGCATTTTTGTAATACAACCAAATTCTTGCTTTAATTTATTATATTTAACCCGTAATATTAAAATTAACTCTTCCTCCATTTTTTTACTAAGTTTTAAAGAGAATAGTTTTAATTACATTTACGCCGAACGACTATTTTTATATACGAAAACGTGACGATAAACGCTTTAAACCTCTCTTTCGAAGTTCAGCTATTACACGAATATAAAACCGATAAACGCCCTAAACCTTTTCTCCAAAGCTTAGCTGTTATACGAAGACGAAGATAAGTCGGAAGAAGCTTTAAAGTCTAAGGATTAGCTGCCGCATCTACAATAAGTTGGAAGAGACTTTAGCATTAGTCGCCGCACCCACAATAAATCGAAAGAGGCCTAAACATTAGCCGTCGCACCCACGAAGAAAACCCATAGACGCCTCAAGCCTCTCGTACGAAGCTTAGCTATGGTATATATAAACGATTACTCGAATAAACGACGCACGTACGAATCGATGATATATAATAGACGTGGACCCTCCTTAGGGTAATTAATAGGGGGGTTAGAATAACCAGAATAGTTAAGCCTCCGCGTAGTTAATGGATCTACTTAACCATTAAACGAAGCAATTAGCCCTAATCACTAATCGGCTGGACTAAATATCGAACAATTAAACCCGTGGGCGATTAATCCCAAATACAGTAGCCCTAAGTATCGACGTTCCCGTTATACCAGCCCCTCGTACGGAAGAGCCTACGCGAAAACCAAAGCCCACTTTGCTAGACGTAACGAAATACGATGGAATAAATAAGGCTTTATACCTTTAATTTACCGATTTACTATAAGCGAAGATTAAAATCGATGGATTAGTGATTAAAGGCGTACGAAAGCAAATGTAATACGGGTTCGAACGATTAAAAAGCGAAAGGGCGAATAAAGTTTTCCTTTAAATAGAATATGCGTAGCGTACGAACGATTTCACGATTAAAGCTCTTTTCCGCTAAATAGACATTGCTTTCCGAGACCTTTATACAAGGGAAAAAGCCTTGGGAAAGGTTAACAAAACTAAGCAAAGGTCTACTCCCTTCTTTAACTTCCTCAATTAATTCGATCGATTGCTTTTGGAAGCTAAGGGTTGGAGTTGGCCGGATAACGTTAAAAAAGGCTACTTGAAAGCAGCTATCTCAACGGCCTTGCTCACGGCGATAGTAGGGACCCAAGAAGAACCCACGTACGAAAAGTACTGCGCCTAGCTACGTATAACGTCCGATTAGCTAAATAAAGTTAAGGAAAAGAAAAGTGGTTTCGAACGAAAGTGGAATAATTATACGGATATTTTAACTCGAGCTAAAAGCCCGGCTCTCGATATAATAAACTAGGAACCGACGATGGGCGTATTTACCGTTTATACGGGGCTAAAAGAACCCCGATGGGCCTTCGACGATGAAATCGATTAAAAGAGACGAAAAAGCTTTTATTTAAAGTGCGGCGACTCGAACTATAAAGTTCGAGGTTGCAATACGAAGTTTACGATTAAGATAAAGTCTCGTACGAAGCTAGTCCAAGTAGTATTAGTTGTGAAAAGGACGAAGAAAAGAAAGTTGTTAGTTCGACTAAAGAATAAAACGGACGATGACGATAAAGAAGTGGTCACGAGCTCAAACGAGGGCTTGGGAAAAGAGTAGCTTCTGGCAAAAGACGTCGCTAAAAATGTACGAAGAAAATGATTATAGTTGAAAAATGGCTTAAATTCCAAAAGTCTATAAATAGCCTTCCTTTTCTTATTTTTATTTTAATTAATGGAAGTTGCTTTGCAAATATATTAGTAGATACGAAGTGCTTATCGTACGAATTTATTAATTTTCACTTTACTATTAAACATTAATTCGAATGCATTTAAATAAAGAATCGACGACGCCTCGTCGAATTCGAATCCAAGTTTAAAAGCTATATCACAAAAATTATAATTATATTAATAAATATCGATAAGCACCTCGAAAACAAGGTTTACTTCTATATCGTCCTTAAGTTAATCTCGTACGATTTAATCCTCGATATACTATAAATAATTAAATAAGACGTACGGTTTAATGCCCTTTAATTGGAAATTAAAATCTTGTCTATTGGAACTATTGCACGAAACTATGTTACTAAAGTCTTGTACGATTTAGATTGCATTGCTATTTTAGCCGTGGCATTTAATAAACTATTTTTAAGGAAATAGTACGATAAAACGAAAGTGTTTGCAGCTAATCTCGCGGATATTACGAAAACGTTGCAAACGAAAGCTAAAACTAATCCTCGTATGAAGCTGCCGAAGTAATATTTTGATTTTCTAAACGTTTTTAGCTATGAATAAGCCGACAAGCTCCCTCTATTATGCGGTAAAGGAATAGACTATAGAATCGAACTCGAAAAGCAAAACGGAAAAGACTTTAAAATATCTTGGGGTTTTTTGTATAATATATTACGAGACGAGCTTTTAGTTTTAAGGAAGACTTTAATTAAGTATTTAGATAAAGGGTTTATATAAATAAGCAACTCTTCTACGGCCGCTCCAGTATTATTCGTACGAAAGCCAAAGGAAGGACTTCGATTTTGCGTTAATTATCGTAGGCTAAATAAAATTACTCGTAAAGACCGGTACCTATTGCCATTAATTTACAAGACGTTCCAAAATATTGGACGAGCTAAATAGTTTTCGAAATTAAATGTAATTACTACATTCTATAAAATCCGAATTGCCGAAGGAAACGAATAAATAATAGCTTTTCGTACGAGATATAGGCTTTTCGAATAGATAATGACTCCTTTTAATTTAGCTAATGCGCCAAGCACTTTCCAACGATATATTAATTAAATATTACGCAATTACTTAGACGACTTTTGCTTTACGTATGTAAACGATATTTTAGTCTATATCGATGGCTTTTTAGACGAATATCGGGAGCACGTACGAAAGGTTATAGTAAAAATGTAAAAAGCCGATTTATAATTTAATATCGATAAATATAAATTCGAGGTTAAAACGATTAAATACCTCGGATTTATTATCGAAATTAGTAAAAGCATTAATATAAATCCGTTAAAAGTATTTACAATTTTGGAATAAGAACTCCTTATTATAACGATGGGCGTATAAAGTTTTTTGGGATTTGCGAATTTCTATCGAATATTTATTAAAAGCTATTCGAACTTAGCAATACTTTTAATTTAATTAACGTATAAAGATAAGGCGTTCGCTTAGACAAAAGAATGTAATAATGCTTTTATACAATTAAAGAAAATATTTACAAAAGCTTCGATTCTCGTACGATTCGATTCGAATTGCGAAACGATTATAGAAACGGACTTCTTTAGATAGTGTATTAGCGGAACTCTTATGTAATTATAAAAGAACTAAATATTCTACCTTTATACCTTTTTTTCTAAGAAAAATTCCTTGGCCGAGTATAATTACGAGATTTATAATAAAGAAATGCTTGTAATTATATAATACTTAAAAAAGTGGAATATAGATTTATAAAACGTTAAAAAGTTCGAGATTTGTACGGACTATAAAAATCTCGAATATTTTATAACGATTTAAAAGTTTATAAAATAGTAAATGCAATAGTTTTTTATATTTTCTCGATATAATTTCATAATTTAGTATATCTTTAGCAAAACGAACGAATGCGCTAATGCTTTTTTAAAACGAGAATAAAATATGCTGTGGAAGGGTTGAGCGCACCCAGAAGGCGGAGGCAAAAGAAGTGAATTGGCCTGTCTATCTGAAGTGCTGCAGTCTGACTATATATACCCTACACTAG
>QYAJ01000059.1:0-161818 GCA_003988865.1 Phialocephala sp. D728
CCCCCCCCCCCCCCCCCCCCCCCCCCTTTTCGACCCTACTCCCTGGACCCCGTTCACACACTCCGCGACCTGCTCGAACTCCCTTTACCCTACGACCTGAACGCCACTACCTCCCTCGGCCGCTGGTACTATCTGCACGCATGCGGCCAAGGTGGCTATCTCGCTAAGCGGCTGAGCATCCCGTTTCAAGTCGGCAAGGTGCATGAGTTGAAAGAAGTGCTTAAGATCATGGAAGGAGTGGATCTGCCGCATCGGTTGTGCGCGGGAAGATTTGGCATGAGATGTGTCTTAGTGGGGAGTAGAAAAAGGTTAGGGGGAGGAGGAGTTGCTGTATGAGTATGTGGGCGAGGGAAAGAAAAGTGGTGGGGTTGTGGTGAAGAAAGAAGGTGGGGAGAGGAAGGGTGGACGGAAGAGCACAAAACAAGGACGAGAGACGATAGCTTATTACAGCACTAATATCTTCGTACTTATAGTGGATGTATTTCTTCGAATTTCGACCTCCGTAGCTTCGTTACCTGTTAAATAAGATATGATATTGGTCCTTGCTTATGCATTATCTGTTCTTGTTTTCTTGGGGTGTGAATCATAAAGCCTCTAGCATTCATCTATCTAGAAACTTGCTTAGTAGCGGCTTCATACATGATTAGACTATCATTATCACATGTTCCGCATCGCTTCCCCAGAGACCATGGCTCCCATCTTGGCCAGGTATAACCCCCAAAAATAGAGTGAAGACACCTATTCTTTCGAACTCGTCATGATTCTCTCGTTTGCGGCCATTCTTCTCCAATAGTAAACCTCGAATAGAGGTTTTGTTGTCTTCTCGACTCTTGCATTCTGCCACAAGGAGGGCTTGATATACCTTCTCCTGGCCGTGAATTTGAATGCTATTATTCATTATATCGAGATTCGCATTTCCAATTTCCTCTTCTTGGTAGCGAAGTCTCCACGGATGTCGAGACCTATCTCCAGCAATCCGTATCACTTTCATCTCTTCGAGAACTCCACGAACTTTCAGAAACCCGTCTTTGATTCCTCCGTAAGGGTCAAGACCAACGGGTGTAGTCTGTACATCGAGTACGGTGCAGTACTTTCCACACTCATGATACGAGGGGAAACCACACCACAATGGCCAAACTATTCTTCCTTCAACAGAGGCCCAAGACCACGACGGAGCACGATAATTCTTAGGTTTAGTCGCGACATCAGTTGTTTCCCAGAATAGATCGTGCTTAAGATTACTTCTCCAGAGGCCTGCTAGGTAATCACATTGGACTTTCTTGGCCATCTTGTGTGCCATGCCAGAAATTGCTGGTAGCTTATCTTCCGGGTAAGTCAATTCTCTATATGTGTAATGCGTGCAGAGAATCTGCCAATGATCCCAACGTTTATTCAAGTCGGCACTGTCTGCATTTGCCGTCTGATCTTCTTCGAGACCTTCGGTGACTGATGTGACCCAATCTGGGCGTAACTTAAGTCTGTCGGTATCCTGAGATCGCTCCAAAGTCCTACAATCAAAGAAGAACTTGCTCTCCCCAAAGATAAGGACGCGTCGAGCTAGTCGTTCTTCTTGGAATGTCCACCCTCGTGTGATCCATCTGCTGCCTCTGATCTCCGTCATTTTATCCGATGGTCCTCGATGTCGTCGGAATCTGAGAGAGAACTGCCCTCTGGTAGCCAAGCTTGGGTTTAATCTGACAGGAATGGTGCAGGAAAGAGCAGGCACGCTTCGGTTGAGAAAACTATCATTGCAACCTGATCCGGTTGCGGCAATGAGAGTTAGGTATGCCTTGCTAAATATCTCGGCCATTTTGCTCGACTCGATTTGCCAGTCTCGAGCATCATCTTGTATGATGCAAAGGCTATCAATCCACAGGTATTGGATACCGAGCGCTCGAGCAATTACTACTGCATCTTGGAACACTTGTGGCATGATTCTCAATTCGACCTTCTCAGTTCTCGATTTTATTGTGTCATGCGTTGTCTTCAGCAGCTTCGTTGTTCCATCGACTGGACCCCAACAGTAGCTCAGAGCCATGTACTTCATGGTTTTTTCTTTCGAGGCTCCGGTTTGCATTTCGGACATAATGACTAGTCTCGGATGCTTATCGTTCAGAGCATCTCCAACGTCGATCATCCTCGCTGGAAGGAAAGGTATCGCCTGCGGGGGTGCTTCGTGATCCAAATGCTTCAAATCTGCCCAGCAACTCTCATGATTCTCATCGCAGTCTCCGATCCAATCGAGCATCTTTGCGACATTCTGATCTGATAATATTGGCCCATGTATAGGGCGCCGATGAATTCCGAGCAATTTTACCACGGGATCATCCTCTTCCCCAAAAAGCTCAAGTGCCAGATCAATCTGAACTCTTTTCAATTCGCCGCCATGATCCTTATCACTTGGGCGAAGAACCACATATCCGACCAGCATTAGCATATACATATCCCAATAATTACCCTTGTTTCGTAATCCGACTTTGTCGACAGTCTGCTCTGTGCGATCTATTTTATACTCTAGCCTCTCAAAGTGAATGGTCCCTCGCAAATTAGACGTTTGAGCCAATACGGCGGGATCAAATTTCGAGCTTAAATTCCACGCGTCCCATAGATTAGACTCCAAGTTCTGCTGCATACTATCTGCCAGGAGGTTGCAGAAGGAACAAGACCCGCATAGATCTGTGGTGCCATTCCCCCAAGCTACTATTTCCAATTCCCAGTTCGAATTTCCTAGGCCGTTAATCGCGAAGTTACAGTCGAGATTAATATCAATGCGACGTTCCCCGAGTTTGTCGCCTCGACCGGCTGCGGGATCCTTATAGAGATCAAGGTCCTCATCATGTAATGCGACGATACTGTAGCTAGCTGGACATAACGGAGTAGTCATACTGAAGTGAAGCAAGACAAGCGAGCTCGAAGTTCTACCTGATTAAGAAGGATGCAGTCTATCTTGAGGTTGAAGTGATGGTGACAATGGAAGCTTTTTTCGGCTGGCATCGTGTCAGTTGGATATCACGTGACGTGAAGCGATAGTGTGACAGGGCATTTCCAGTTCGGGTCTTAATTCAGGAGCACCTTGGTCTCCCCCCCTATTTTATATCTTCATCCTCTGCTCTCTTGATCTTGAGACCTTAGACCATACAATACAATCATTTGCCCACCAAATACATGTTTTACCACAATAGCATCCGACACATCGTAACCATAAGCAATGCGCTATACCACAAAGTTATTCCTAACCCGAACGCAGAAAGCGTTACGAACCGAGAGGAGCCAAGACTACCTATGACCCGTCCGACTTCGACCTTCTCTTTAGCGGATATCTGTCGTAAGATTGCTTCGTAATCGATTATAACTCTGCAAGCAGTCTTTAGCGCGTGATTTCGCCATAATTGGTTGCGAGGCTTCAAGCCTAGTGCCATCAAGGAGAAGGTTAAGGTCTGACCTACTGCTGTGCGACACAATAAGAAGTCTACCTCGCTTTGCGTTTCCGCCTCGATATTGGGTTCTGCGAGGTGGTAATTAAGCGTATTTAGCTCGTCCTCCTTGACCTAGAGGAAACCGTCGACTTCTCCAGTAGCCAATGTACTATACTCGAGGCCGTTCTCAAACATATATCCATATATTGGGGTTATAGCAACTATTGTCAACCACTCGGAGTAGTAATTAATTTCACCCCCAGGCCGTTTAGTATTGTGATTCGATTGATGGCATCACTCGAAATATTCATGGACTCATTTTCAGCTCGCAGAAGTCCAGCCTGTAGATTGAAGACCGATGGCTTATGAGACAGTTTTTATTCTCAAAGCCTCATTGCCTATTGTGAGAGATATTAGATTTGTCTCGTACTTCGTCAATCCAGTAGTAGTGTCTACGATACCGTTTGAGGACGTCTTTACGGAGGAAGTACGTGGAGAGGGAGGAAGAGATAAAATAGGAAGGGAATGGTAGAAAGGCTCTTTTTGAAGTCAAAAAAACAAGTGATTAAGCTTAATTACAAAGTCCGATCATCTGGGACAATAAAATAAAATATTATCGCCAATAAAGCAAAAATAGAAGGAAAGAAAATAGCATCCCTCTCCCACCCCATAATAACAACGCATAAACACCCTGTGAGGCCAGAAGTCACCGAAAGAATTGAGACTATAGATACTTTATTTTCACCACTTATTAGTCTATGTTCCCTTCCACCCTCCGGCCTCTTACAAGGATCAAAGCACTCACTTCTGTTCGACATCTTTGCTGATACCGTCTCCTTCCCAGCTTTCCTGTCTACCTTATTATTGCAGTGTAGATATAGAATGGCACCGGCTTCAGCCCCAAATATCCCAATAAAAACCTCGCGCGAGAAAGATCCGAGCTCGCTACCCCGCCCATATTGCCACTTTGAGGCAAGACCACGCGCTTCCTGCGCATCTACTTCGTGATGATGGTTAAAAACTTGCGCGATGTACTCTCGGACTGAGGATGGTGGAGCGTTGTCTGCTGGTTGGAGGATTGTGTCCATGATGCGGATGGGATGATGGTTGGGAAGTAATTGTCAGATTTGTTCGGCCAATATTTGTGACTGTCGCACTTTCACGGCTCCTCTTACGTATATAGACTCAACGCTTGGCACATCATATACCTGGGTGAACACAATTTAGATCCCTCTTTTCGAGCTCGAAACTAGAACCTACATAAGGGGGCAAGCAGGAGTACCCGAAACGCCTTCGTCTTTGCTCCCAACCGAGGTCTCCAGTCAAAAGTTCAATGTGATCAAACATCCGCTTTTTTCAGGGAGGTAATGAGGCAAATTGATTAACCTTGTGGGACCCTTCATACGGAAGCAGAGGAAACAACTAAGCTGAGTGCGATAAGATTGATTATGCGAGAAACGTTGGACGTTCGATGTTGGACTTTGGACTCTGGAGCCATTCAGGGTGCCAGATTAATTATGCAACAAATCTGCAGGGTCTGCATGTGATCCTGTGCTCCTAGAGTAGCGCCGAAGTACCATAAGGATCGCTGAAATTCGACGTCTTGGCATGCACGCTTCAAATCAAGCGACGGAGCTGAGTGGCTAGATTGCGGAGGCTCTGTTGATTCGCTATCATACGCGAGCCTCTCCACCGCTCAGCCATCGTTGCTCAATACTTCAAGCTTTGACTTAGTACAGATAGTTCCGGTGATTGCGTTCATCTTAACTACTTTGTAAAGCATGCAACTACTCGTCATTAGATGTTGACTTCAAGCCCTTCAATAAAATGTTGCGTATAGTGGCAGAAGTAGCACCCGTTCCCCTCCTCTAGGTCTAATTTTAAGCATAATCGTGTAGGTCTATTTTACTAAATCTGTTCTAGTAGCAACAGCGAGACGCCCTGACGTGGTAAATCAAAAGTAACTGTCGTGCTCCCATCTCTAACCGCCGCAGACTTGGGCGGCTCTAATGTTGTCAACTTCGACGCAGCTACAAGCTCTGCATATTGCTCTGAAGTAGGTTGTTGCGGCGAGCCCAACGTCTTCCACTTCTCAAATGCATTGCTATGCTTTCGATCCACTCTATAATGAGTTAATCTCCCCTTCCCACTCCAAGACAACCCACCGAGTTCTAGCTCCACTCTCGCAACCGGGCCGGGAATGTCGTCGTCATGATAATGCCAGACAAAAGCTGCTAGTCGATCGCCTTTCACACTTGCCAGGACGCCCACGTCTGGCTCGCCTCTTACACCATCTTCGATGGCCTTTTCAAGTGGCACCTGCCCCGAACTTCGTGCCTCCACTCGGGTCCCTGTCATATGCGCAAACATTCGGAAGATATTCAGTACAGGGAGATCAACGTCGTTGGAAGCCAGTACACGAAAGCCCGCAAAGTATGGCTGGTCCTCGAACTCAAAGGCCCAGGTCAAAGCACCTTCAAGATTAACGCCATGCTTATCAGCAATATCATGCTTCCTCGCGAAGCTTGCTGCCGTGTAACTGGAATACATGGTTCCATTGCGGTAACCAAGTTCAGGGCCCTGAGCCGCAGCTGCGCCTTCTGGGTCCGATTCACCGATCACGATTGGCGTGTCCTTGAGGGTTGGGTAAGAGGCAATGACGCTAAAGCCTCCGTCGATGTCTTTGAGCTGGTGTGAAATTCCCATTCGTACATGATCAACAAGATACTCAGGTTGGCCCTTGGCGTGGAAGGAAAGGAAGTCAAGTTGGGAACCTTTTTCGCCCGTGGCCACGTTGGTGCCGTTCACGCAGTGATCCAGGAATCCGCGCAGAAAGGTTACGCTGTCTGTTCCAAAACCGCCTGCTGTCTCGGGTCCTCCTACACGGGCGTTGGGAATGGCACGTCGAACGGCCGCAGCGGCATGGTCATGCAAGGCATAGAATTCCTCAGGTGAGCCTTGCCAGTAGCCAATATTGGGTTCGTTCCAGATCTCCCAGTACCAGGACTGAACTTCCTCAAGACCATATTTATCCACGCTATGCTTGGCCCATTGGTAAACGAGCTCTTCCCATTTCTTGAAGTCTGTGGGTGGATAGGCCCAGCCGGTGAAGATTTCATGATACTTTGCATGGGGCGTCCATGTATGCTGATAGGGTTGTGGATGCGTCGACATGGCCTCCGGTGTAAAGCCGATTTGAACGTATGGTTTGACGTTTCGCTCTAGATAGGTGTCGAATATACGGTCAGTTATTGTCCAGTTGTATATCGGGTTTCCGTTCTGATCCTCGGTATAGGCGTTGGTACTGCCCCATTTGAGAGCCGGAGTTCCATCGCCAGTCACCAGCAGGTTGTGCGTACGGAAGAATACTTGTTCTCGACCCAACTCGCCCAACTTTCTGAGCAGTTTCTCCCCATTCTTCATGTATGCATAATTCGGCTCATCGGCGCCGAAGTAACGGTAGATAGGACGGAGAGGACCAAGCTCACGGTCTGCGTTCACGTGGATGGAAACGGGAAAGCTCATCATATAAGACTTAAGTTGATATACGCAGTAACGAAGAAATCTTCACAAGGTTTTTCAAGATTGCCCCTTTCTGGAGACGTGAGATGTTTGACCAAATTAGAGAATATTGAGATACTGTTTCAATTTCGCAGGAATGGAATCTCGCACCTAATGAACCGAAGCTTAGAAAAGGGCAAACATTGAATGAATCTTGTGACTCGTGAGAACCCCCTCTACAGTGCGGCACCGGTACAATGCACAGAAGAGAAGAGAATCATTCAAGAATGAGGAAATTCTTCCATAAATGGGCTAGGGATGTTGTCGTGCTAGCCGATTGGTGGGGTGCGGGGATGTTTGCCGTGCTAGACCATGGAAGTCTACATCCGACACACTCTGAAAGGCTCGACTTAGTCTAAGGGCTTAGGTATCGGCTACGATAACCGGGCACTGGCAGTCACTGGCGGCTTCCAAAGGCGATGATTCGAGCGCATAGGCGCAGTGGGTCAAACTTTAGCGCTACCCCAAGTTCCCCACGGCTGGAGAAGCACGCATGGTTGCCAGCCGTGATCGGTCTCAATTTAAAATCTAAAGCGTGAGATTTGAACTCTGAAATATATACACTGAACACTAAGCTATGTTGCAAACTTGAGAAAGCAGGACAGCAAAAGTGCTACAGGGTCTCTATTATCGTATAACTACTTTACCTTCTTTAACATAGTTCGACTGTTTTTGTCCAAGCAGCCCACAGCCCCACCTAGAACTCCACGAATTCAACTGAACCGTGCGGAGGGAGACGAACCCGCTAACGTGGTTCTTGGATTGAGGCCGTGGTGGTATGCGCACCTATCACAGTGCAAGGGCCATTTCAATTATCCCGTTCTCGTTCAGCACTGTTCGTACCGCTAAATTTCCCCACATGATATAGATAGATAGGCAATCTCTTCAATCCCCGGAGTTCAAGTCATTCCCAACCTACATCCCACCTTATTGCCAATAAGTTCACCAATTTCAAAATGAAACCCAAGGTCTATCAGTTTTTCGTGGCTCTGTTTGCATCATTCGGCTCTTTCTTGTACGGTTATGATCTTGGAGTCATCGCCTCGGTTGTCGCCTCTGACTCTTTCGTCCATAAATTTCTCGAGTCGGATGGCTCCACAAAGAGTGGTACAGTGGTCGCTCTCTTCACTGGCGGTGGGTTCAATTCCTTTCAGAGGCATTACTTTGATTGTACTGACATTAAAAGGTGCTTTCTTTGGTGCCTTCGCTGCTGGATACTGCGACCCCTTAGGACGCCGAGGGACTCTAGTTCTTGGCTCTGCTCTCTTCATGGTAGGAGGTATCTTGCAAACTGCAGCGGAAGCCATCAGTATGCTTTATGTCGGCCGGCTGTTTGCTGGCTTTGGCATCGGAATTCTGGTCGAGATTGTGCCTCAATTTCAAGCCGAGATCTCTCATGCCAGCATCAGAGGTATTATAACTTCGTTGCAACAGGCCATGTTGGGCATTGGCTCGTTGGCCGCCAACTGGATTGGTTACGGGTGCTTTACTCGATGGACAAATACTGGCGTTTCTGCTCAGTGGAGAATACCGTAAGTTCAGTAACCGATATTACAGGGTGGATTTACTTACGAATGGCTAGTCTCGCGTTACAACTAGTCCCCGCCATTGGACTTGCAGCTTGTATTTACCTCTTCCCAGAATCTCCAAGGTGGCTGATTGACCATGGCCGCACCGAAGAAGGCTTAAAGACTCTGGCACAGCTCCATGCAAATGGCAATGAGGAAGACGCCTACGTCCAAGCAGAATACTCAATCATCCAGATTCAAATTGCAGACGAGCACGAAAATGCTGCCAAGTCATACGCCGAGCTATTCAAAAATAGATCAAATTTCCGAAGAATCCTCCTAGCATGCGCGGTTCAGGCCAGTACTCAAATGACGGGCGTCTCTGCAATCCAGTATTTCTCTCCTGCGATTTTTGCTCAAATCGGAATATCCGCAAACAAAACACTGCTTTACCAGGGCATCAACTCAATCCTAGGCGAATTGGCCCAGTTCATATTTTTTTTCTTGATTGATCGAGTCGGGCGAAGACCACTGCAGATTTGGGGAAACTTGGCTTGTGCAGTAGCTTTCATTATCGGAGCTGCTCTCCTGGCCGAATATCCACCAACCAATACCAACAATGCCGCTCATTGGGCTTTCATCGCTGCAAGCACTTGGACGTTTAATTTCTGTTTTTGGTCAGTGTCCTTGTTCGTGTTAGTCATCATTCATCTGCTTACAGCTCATCAGCGCTTCCGGTACGATGTCCTGGATCATTCCAGCCGAGATTTTCAATACCGCGACTCGTGTGAAAGGTATCTCTCTCGCGACTATGGTATCCTTCGCGTTCAACACTATGATTGGTCAGGTGACTCCTGTGGCACTGGCGAAAATTGGATGGAGATATTACATTCTTTTCATTGTCTGCGATATCACCAATGCTCTGTTTTTCTATCTCTTCCTTCCCGAGACCAAGGGAGTTACATTGGAGGCAATGAATGACCTCTTCCAAAACTCGCCAATCATAGTGCCAGGAAGTCACTGGCAGCCTCCTCCCGAGGTCGACGTTGACAGGGTTGCTGGAAAGATTGGTGCTCATAGGCACGTTGAAGACCTGGACAGGGACAATGAGAAAATTGCTACACAAGGTCAAACTGAAGAGGTGACCACAGTGTAAAAGGGATGTGGCACTGGGTAACATTAAGGTAGGGTGAGAGAGGAAGGAGAACTGTTTAATGCGTGGGTTTATCATGTATTTTGGCGAAGTCTATGAATGATATGGAACACTCATTGAGTTTTCGTGCATTTAGATGACTTGCCTAGTGAAGCTTCAAAGCACTCTGGATATTCTATGGGAAGTCTGTGGATGCTTAACAACATCTATACATTTCATTTCTTCATTCAACTTGGTTTCCAGCAGCGGCTCAATGATTATCAGAAATGAGCAAGAAGCCTCAAAGTGTGCAGCGATCTATAAAGAACCTGGCTAGTAGTAAGAGGTTTGTTTATGAAGAAGTTTCTGAACATCAATATTCTTCTTTGACTTCTGCAACAAGGCTGATATTTATACGGGACCCAATTCTCATAAATGCACCTTCTCTCCCACGAGTTCTGCATCTTATCTAATATCCATCGCGCGACGGAATTTATACGATCATGGTAGCAAGAATCGAAACAATTGCTGTTACGACTTCGTCTAAAAAGACGAAAAAGGACATAGGGAAGAACCTGGCTACTATAACTTTCATATAACATTTATCACGATGTAAAATCCATAGTGTGTGGGTAAAGTGTATAGTTGATGATGATCGTAACTAGCAATGTAGCTATACAGTGTTTATCACGTGACCGTAAAAACACTCAAGCGTGAAAATCTACTGGATCACAACCCTAATAACATCGAATCTAAGTACATAGCTTATTTCAAACACAAAATCTTTAAAGCTTCCTGGAGTGAAGTTCTTCCATCTCTTCTCTTCGCCTTATCTTCAACCTCAACCTCTTAAACACCCGAGCATAGCGCCAACACTAATTATCCTTCCACAATAGATTATGCCTCAAACCTCTCTGAAACATCTTTCTCCAAGTTCCAACAAATCTCCTCGAACGACGCTTTATATCGACAATGCCAAAACCTCAGCAGGAAGTTCATGATCATAGACGATGATAGGAGGTTCCCGTTCATAGAGTTCCATATGTTCTTCAGCTTCGAGGGTGCCGAGAAAAATCTTTAATGTTGGGCAAAGAGAAGGAACGTCGTTGAGGGGCCAGCTGGAGCAGAGACGGCGTTGTCCAAAGGGAGAGGAGCCAATTGAACAGGAGGAAGCGGGTGAGTTTGCCGCTTCACAGGAAGGAGATTAATTTTAGTAGACGAGTGGGGAGTGGAATGAGCTTGGTGGTGGGAGGGAGTGGTTGCTACGGGTGCCGAGAACTATTTATGCAGATATTTCGGGGTGTCCACTTTGTAATGAGGGAGGTTCGTTAAGTCTCTAAGCCCCTGACTTGAAGTGGTGTGGCAGCTCGCTTAACATTGACTTCGTCTTACCCCCCTTTTTGCGACTCTTACGCGAGGAAATCGTGAAAGGGTGTTTAAAGGACGTTTCATAACAGTGCAACTCCACGACGTTGTAATCCTGTCGTGGAATTTGCCGGATTGGTGGAGTGGCGCTTGCGAGGTCAATTGCCGTCAGAAGCCGTTAGCGTCGTCGGCTCTTAACCTGTGGTAGAGTTAAACATTCAATAACACGCACACCTTCCTTCCATATCTTCAAATGACTTAACTTCACAACGAAATATCAAGGATATCCTTCTAAATACAACAAAGGCCAAAAAATCTAGATTCCATTTGGAGTGAGCATGGTGGACAACAACATTGCTGGCAGGCTTGCCTTGATCACTGGTGCATCAAGCGGGTATGTTCACCCTCTCCACACTCTATGCAGTTAATTGATAGCCTTATATAGTATCGGGGCAGCATGTGCGAAAGATCTCGCAGGACGAGGTGTCCATCTGGCTTTGACATACTCCAAGAACAAAGAAGGCATGGAGAAGATTGTGTTAGATATCAAAGCCTCAAGCCCCGAAGCCGTGAAGCTCCGCATCTCAATTCACAAAGTTGACGTCGGAATTGTGGATGAGATAAAGAACATGTTCGAGGAGATACAGGACCAGCATCAAACGCATGTTGATATCTTGGTCTCGAATGCGGGGTATGGGAAGAGAATTGTGGACGTCTGGTCTGTCTTTGGCTCACGTGATCATAAGTAGAGAAAAAGCTGATAGTAAGCAGGGACATTCCATTAGAGGAGTTCGAATACACGCTCAATATTAACTTGAGAGCATCTTTTGTGCTGGTCAAAGGTGTCATTGAGGGTATGAAGGTCCAAAAGTGGGGGAGGATAATTTTCATGTCTTCAATCGCAGCTTATGGTGGCGGAATCAACGGTTGTCGTAAGTCATTTTATGCACAGAAGGATCATTATTCACTCTGAACCAGATTATGCAGCATCGAAAGGGGGCTTGACCGGAATGATGAAGAACTTAGCTGCAAAACTGGCAGCACTCAACATCTCAGTCAATGATGTTGCACCAGCTCTGATCGGCGAGACTGGCATGATCAGTGGACCAGACATCATCCCTGGCGGTACGAGCACGATTCCGATGGGAAGGCTAGGAAGTCCTCAGGAAGTTTCGAATGTGGTCACTATGCTTGCGACCACCGGATTCATGACTGGGCAAAGTTTATTGATAGCTGGAGGTCTAAAATGAGTCTTCCAATGTGGTGCTGCACCTCAAGAAAAACACTTCCATTATAGATTAGCATTCGAGACAAGATGAAAATAAGTATTATTATCTTAGCACGGGGATAAATAGGAAGCCTTTGGATAGAATTCGCTTTTGAGCAAACATAAAAGGGCTAGTATAAAATGAAGGGGTATCACTGAGGGGAAATTCCCTTTCCTGCCTAGTAGACTTCAAGAAATGTAACCATTCCTGCAGGATAGCCTCCGGCTCCGTACCAACTCCTGCCCCTATTATCATCTTATCATACAGCATGTAGAGAGAAGCCAATCATTCACCTCATTTCTTCATACTATTAAGTATCTCCAAAGCATCAAACTTCCTCCTCTCAAAATCAAGATCCTCGCTCCTCGCATATCTCGCCCTCACAACTCTCTGCGCCTCCTCCGTGTATCTCATCAAAGCTCCAACAGCAATCTTGAAACCTTGATCTGTGTTGTTCGCAAACTTCACCATCTGCCGATGATCGCCATCAATACCACACCTCTCGACATTCGGAATCATCAATGGTGCAGCGCTGTCTTGTTCCACTATGTAGTCCGTCGTAACGCCTATTTTCGTCTTCTCAGTTTCCCAATAGAGTGATATCTCATACTTCGGCATGAGCGGTGCGAAGTGATCGTTAATGTTTTGAAGCGTTTCGGACTCTTCTTCGAGTGATTTCAGCAAGCTCGAGGAGGAATCCACTACGGATTTTGGGACAATAGACACCATCTTCTGCAAGCTGTGAGCTAGCTTGGCTTTAGAGGATCCGAGATGCGGTGTGCCGAAGAAGAGGATGCCGTAGGTGCAGGTACTGATCGAACTGTATCTCATGTTTCGAGTTGCTGTGCGACTTTCTGCATATGCTAATGCCTGTCACCGAGATTCTGTCAGCTTTTTTAGGCAATCGTTTATCCTTTTGGTCCAACTAACTCTCTTGACAAGATTTCCTCCGAGAGAGTGGCACACGAAGATGATGGGTCTATCACTGGCTCGCTCAAACTAAAAGAGATCAGCACAATACCTAATATGTTTATACAGCAGCATAACTCACCTCTCGATCAGCGCAAAGACTTGAAATAAGCGTATGCGCATGATGCATTACTCTCTCCGAGCTCGTCGTCTTTCCTACTACGGTAGCATTATAACCCCAAGTCATGACACGTGACTGAGGGACATATTTTGGCAGAAAGTCGGCATCTCCAAGCCAGCATTTGCCGTTACTCGCTGTCCATGTTGAGATAGCACCTCCATTCAAGCCATGAATTGCAATGATGCTAGGCGCAATAGAAATTAGAGGATTTGAGTCTACGCCGAAGTGATGGACAACTTACTCAGCTTGTATTGGCCCGCTTTCTGGGCGGTACAATTCGCGAAGACCATAGACTGGTTGCTCGTTGTCTTTTGCCATTACGATCTCTTTTTAGCACCTTCAATCACTTCATCCATCTGGAATAAAGCATCTCGAGCTTCTGTTTTGTTATATTCCTACCTAACCTATACAGCACAGCCACACAAACCTATGTAACTACGGCCAATTGTTTGCCATGCCACGCGATTTGTGAAACATTGATTTGCATGCCACGGCCCCACTATTTTCCATGCTGCTTTATAAAACAAGATCGAGGTTCAACAACAACAAGTATATCCTCACACTCTCTATACTTAACCCTAACCTAACTCTAACACCTAACCCTTCTCATATTCCCACCTCGGGGGGCTCTCGCCGCCCCCCAAACCCCCGGGCTAACCCTAACCACCTAACCCTAACCTCTAATCCTAACCACTACCCCTAACCGCGTCGTTATTCTTACGAATTATTACTTTTCTATTTTATTCTAGCCTCGAGTGATGAGAAGGAGGGAGAGTTGTGTTTTACAAAGCGGCGTTGCGAAATTGGCAGCGTGGCATGCAAATCAAGGTTTCACAAATCGCGTGGCATGGCAAACAATTGCCCATGTAACTACCTGCATTGTCAGAGTGGCTGTTTAACTCACTCATCAGGCAGAACTTGGTTGCAACTTCTGTAGTGGCAACCTATTCATGCGTTCCGCAATGTTGGGTCGGACATATTGCCAATTCAGGCAGCTGCAGTTGGTGTTCGTTTCAGCTTTCATGCATGGAATAGGAGTGATTCGGTTTGCATTCATCCATTTTTGCCGGGCGCCTCGGCGCAGCATTGTGACCAAACTGTCGGGTCCTCCTCGACTCTTCGGCTTTTAGCCATGTTCGCCTTTCCCGAGCGCTTGCTAGGAACGAGAAAAGCCCTAGAGAATGCCTTGTTGCGTAGGGATTATGCCGTCATTTCGACAATTCTTTCAAAGTACGACATATGTTACTGATTCTACAAGGCAGAAAATTCTGATAGTTTGCAATACTTCTAAAGAAGCCAGTGGCATCCATTCATTTCCGAAGCTTAACCAGACAGCCATCTTCACTAGACAGTACTAGAGTCAAACGTTGTCTCTCCTTCCCCGTTAGTTGAGCGTCCAGTCCAATTGGCAGTTCTATATCCCGAAAGGTCTGCAGCAACCTCACAATAGTGTAAGATACTTCCATCAGGGCAAAATCCTCACCGAGACAATGCCTGGGCCCGCCGCTGAATGGGAAATATGCCCATCCAATATTCATAGTCGAACGAGTAAGACTCACAGCGTCCACGATAGACAGCAGGCTGTTGTGTCTCTTCCAGCCAAAAGCACATTCAGCAGTTGATCCCTCAGATCTTCAATGCCCTGAGATTCCTGAGCAACTTGGTCTATGAAACCATATGATTCTTCAGGCTCGTCTTGATTTGTCCCAAAGGCAAGATTTCTTTGCTGTATATAACTCTCAATAAATTGATGTACTTTCGAGCACGCCTGCCGAAAACATGATGGATTGTATAGAAAATGCCAAGGAGCAATCCGGAAACGTTTCGCTAGGCCTTCTTGAGCAATGTTAAAACTCTCTGCGAACAATTTGTTCTCCTTGTCTTGATCGAGGTTAGCTCTGAGGCTATATACTGACTTGCTGAATAAGAGTGCTGTTGCTGTATCCAAGGTTAAATTGAAGAACAGTGGCTGCATATCGACGACTCCTTCTTCAGGCAGACAATTGATGAGATTGTCGACATGTTCGCGAAATTGGCCCAGATTTTGATATTGCGCTCGAACGAATTGCTTTCGCAAAAGTTCCCGTGAGTGCTTCCACGCAGCGCCTTCTTGAGTGAAGATGCCAGACCCCAGGAGAGGCTTGAAAACGTATGGTCTTACTCCGAACGAATATTCTTCCGCAATATGAGCCACCGCGATGTAATCTTGAGATCGAGGCAAGCTCACCTATGAAGTTTGTTGACAATATAGACTCAATACCTTCTGGGATCAGGACGTTGTGTGATCGAGGTCCGAACAAAAAATATTGCGAGACCATATTCCGCGGCTCGTAGTCTTTTGCGATATCGCAGAAGAATTCGAGTAATCTTCCTTCCGCATTTGCTTGCCAGATTTGTATAATTCTGTCAAATCCCAGAGGCCATCTCTTTGGTAGCTCCGGTGCTGGTTTGCATCCATGTTCACGAGCGAAGTCGATATCAGCCTGTATGGGTGAGGAAAAAGCTAGTCTAACATTGAAAAGGGGATAATCATACCGAATACTGAAAGCGTAATGCCAGAAAGTATCGTATGACATGTCCAATTAAAAGCACGACGACAAGCGTGCGGAGTGCGTGATCTGGAATGAGGGGTGAGAGGTGTTTGCTACCCTGCATCCAAAGCTGAGCGACAGCCATGCCGCTTGCGTGAAGGATGTGAAATGGAGAGAGGATTGGAAGTTTTCAATCTCCAACTCCATCTGTCCATGGGCGGCGCGTAATGTGCAGGCATATGTCCAGCGCGGGATGATGAAGAGGGATACGCGACGGCAGTGGATGATATTTCGGCTCGTATTGTAAGCGCCGCCATAAGGTTGCCACGACGGGGTGCGGCCTTCTCAGGGGCTTATCATTGAGCAAACATCGTTTCTCCAGGGGCGTGCCGCAGTGCATGCAGATCAGGTTTCAGGGGCGCTGCCGTGTTCCCCGCTCATATTAGATCCTCGGCTTGCCGGGAGCTGTATTTCGGGACGAATGTCGGTTGGGGACATTCTTCTCTCTTTGCGTATTTCTTAATCAATTGCTTTGTGGATTTCAAGCTGTACATTGATGTTCATCGCGCATCCAACGATCATGCCTACAATATGGTTTAGCTGCCAATATCGACATTACCCCATGCCGAACAATGACTGGCCTTGAGTGCCTGTGGCAAGATTCTAGGTATCAGAGCCACCAGGCCGCAGTCGAGTAAGTCTCGCCCTTGGTTGCCTTGATGAAGACGGACAGTGAGGCTGCACAACTGACACATCGCAGCATTGTAGCTGTCCATGGGCCTGGAGGGCATCACAAGCATACCTGGACAGATGTTAATTCGAAGACGTTGTGGCTGCGAGACTTTATCCCAAAAAGAATCCAGACAGCCCGGGTCTTGAGTTTCGGATATGCTCTGCGAGGATTTTTTGATCATACAGCACCCACCAGTCTCGAAGATTCAAGCAATGCTGCTCCTCATACCCCCAGCGAGAATGTTGCCATTCAGACTAAAGCTCGGCGCCCAGAAGCAGCCGCCGACTCTGTATTCTCAAGGAAGATCTCGAACATTGCGAATACCTTGGTAACGGAGTTATACACAGACCGTGGATTCAACAAATGTCAGCAAAGACCTATCATATTTATTTGTCATGGCTTAGGCGGAACTGTTGTGAAAGAGGCACTCGCACAGTCAGAAGGGCACAAAACGTGGACTGATATTACAACCGGGCACTCCATTTTCGTTTCAGTTCACGCTATTCTATTCTTCTCAACTCCTTTCGAGAATATCGACTCCTCAACTTGGGCCGCATTAAAAAGAGCGCCGCTCCTGGACTCTTACATCAACAAGAAGGCTCTCATTGTCCGCGACTCTAAGCTAACAGAGGAGCTGCAGAGCGAAGCCATGAAGGTGTCGGAGGTCATAGTAGATACTGTCACCCGCTTCACAAATCTACCCCTATCAAATCGCCCACGCCTGTGCTTTCTTTGGGAAGACCTTGAGACAGACTTTGGCGACCGAGAAAGAGTCGTCGTCCCACAGGACACAGCAGCGCCTATTCAGATCGTTGCTGAACGCTGCGGCATCGATGGAACATATAACACAATGGTCAAATTCAACTCCGCGGACTCTTGCAAAGTAGTTCTTTCTTTCTTAGAACGCTGTTGTGCCGACGCTCCGAATGATGTGAAGGGTCGATGGCAGGTGGCACAAGCGAACAACCAGAACTCTCGCAAGCAACAAGCAGCGGAAATGTTAGGAACTAGTTTTGAGCCTGATCCCCAATCTAGTTCTAGTCCAAAGTTAAAAGGGCAAGGAATGGAGGCAAACCTATTCAGGCCTCCAGCTCAAGGAACATGGCGATTTGTTGGCCGATCAGAAGAGTGCAGAAAGATTGAAAAGGCGTTGCTCCACCCAACAAGGGACAATAATCAAGCAGCACAACGGCGCTTTATTATCTATGGTATTGGTGGATCTGGAAAGACAGAAATCTGCAGGAAGTTCGCAGAGGATAACAAAGATCTGTGAGTATATTGTCCCCTGCTAGTACGAACTTTATGAGCTAACAATCTACCCGAAATTAGGTATTGTGCAGTATTCACGATAATGGCCAAATCAAAAGAGAGTGCCTCGGACTCTTTTGCAAACATCGGAAAGATTACGGGCCTCTCGACAGCTGCTACCGAGGAACAAGGCAAAGAATGGCTTGCTACGCAGACACAACCCTGGCTTTTGATAATAGATAATGCCGACGACCCAGGTTTAGATTTAGAGCAGATGTTTCCCAGCGGCGGCAACGGACACGTCCTTGTCACTACAAGGAACTCAAATTTCAGGAAGTACGCTAACGTCGGACATCTTAATCTCGCTGGCCTGGAAGAAGAGGACGCCTTGCAGGTGTTGTTAGATCGTGCTGAGATCCCTCATCCTTGGGATGAGGTGACCAAGAAAGATGCAAGAAATATCGCAAGACGAATGGGCTGCCTGGCACGAGCTATTGTGCAGGCTGGTGCTTCGATAATGTGTCACCAATTCTCACTCGACAAGTATCTCACTCACTGGGAACTGTACCGAGTCAAGCGTCAGGAGAGAGAAAGCACAAATGAAGATGAGGATAAAATCTTTGCCTCGTTCGATGTCTCCTTTGAGTACCTCGAACAGATCGACAGAGAGGATTGCAGGGACGCCATTGATTTATTGAAGATACTCAGCTTCTACCACTTCGATTACATACCAGTGGAAATCTTCTACCGAGCAATGAAGAATAGGCAGAACGTCGACACCAATGCTGATACCGACATTTCCTTCACCAAGCAAGCCATGAAACGGGTCCAACCTCCTCCAACCCTTCCCCAATTCATTAGACAGGACGGCCAAATTAAGAATGAATTCCGGATAAACGCTGCTATCAAGATGCTTTGCAGTGTTTCTTTTACCGTCCTTAATCCAGGTGGTGCCGGAATATCCATCCATCCTCTCCTGCGAGACTGGGCCCAGGACAGTCTGGACAAGAGGATGAAAAGATTTTGGGGAACCATCGCATTGAATATCTTGGCAGAATCCGTACTTCTACCACCTGGTGATGCTGGAGAGAGCCATGGTGAGTTTAGGAAGCAGCTTCTTCCCCATCTTCATACCTGCATCACCGATCCTATATTTCTACAAAACCCGATTGAGGTACCTGATTATGCGAGGTGGTGGGGTAAACTCAAACTCTACTCAACTGCCCTGCTGCGTCCTACAGCTCTGCACTTCATTCGAGAGAAAGGGATTCTTGTTGCTAAGTGCGGCTACATCTATGCGAGTTGTGGCAGATTTACTGAATCCTTGAGCTACTTCAGGCAGGTCAAGGACCTTTTACTTCAAGTCCAAGGTGATAGAAATCCTAGAACCACGGCAGCAATGCTAGCTCTCGCGGGCATCTTATGGGGCTTGGGCGAGCGCGCCAACCTGGATGAAGCGATTACACTTCAAAAGCGCGTCGTCGATGCTCGTAAAAATGTGCTTGGAACGGATCATCCCGACACTTTGCGCGCTATGAACCACTTGGGAAAGTCATACTGGCTACGAGGCTATCACCAGGAAGCGCTGGACCTCCAGCAAGATATCGTAACTCGTATGGAACGACACTGTGACATGGGCCAGTACCACCCTGACACACTTGACGCATTAGACCAGTACGGAGTTACGCTGGGGTCATTTCTTAAATTCAAAGAGAGTCTCGATATACATCAGCGAGTGTTAGAAGCAAGGACGAAGAAGGTCCAAATTCTTCGTCGAGAGACATTGTCGCTCATGGATCAGATGCATCTTGAACGGCGATCCATTAGTTCAGCTGGCTCCAAAACAGGGCCTGGCGACGTCAGATCAACGGACCAAGACCTCGATTTAGTACTCGGCCTCCTGAACACCAAGCAGAACATGGCAATGGCTCAGTTAGACTGCTGGCTCACTTCGGGCATGTCATCCGACAAGACGCTGCTGAACAATGCCTATCAAAATATGCTCGAAGTTCTGCAACGGCGAAGACAGCTTCTTGGCGAGGAGCATCCATGGACACTATGGGCAGTTTGCAGCTACTCAAAAGTGATCATCGAGCTCGGTAGACTCGACGAAGCAGAAAAACTTCTATCAAAGGGTATTCCTGCAGCCTATCGAGGCTTAGGACCAAATCATCCAGGCGTTTTGATGGGTTGTGGTGAGCTTGGCAAAGTCTACTCAAGACAAGGAGAACTCTCAGAAGGGAAGAGGCGCCAAGAGCTATACTTCAAAGCCGAGGAGCAAGCTAAGATCACCATTGCTCAGCTTCAGAGCGCAAGTGGCGAAGATCATCCTGATAGTGTATTTGCGACTTGGAAATTATCAAAATTGTACAGTCGGCAGCGCAAATGGGAAGAGGCTGCACGAGCTTGTGAAGAAGCACTCCGAAAAGGGGAATTAAGGTTGACGAGGACCTATCCTTTGTGTGCAAAGATCGAGCAAGATCTGGAGGACTTGAAGAGAATGCTTCCTCCAGACTTACCGCTCGCGATTCCTGGCGCGAGGACCGATTTGACTCCTAAGAAGGGCCCTAAACCGTCACTGAAATTGTTTTCAAGACGGACGTTTGGCCGCGGAAAGATTGGCACATGGTAAAGATAACATGACGCAAGGGCCTCATAGCTAGACTCAAATTGCACACCCTTAAACCTTCATTTATCATTCTGACGCAACAGCTACAATAGTACGCTTTCGATTCAAGCCATTATGACTTAGTATCTTCGCCCGTATGGACTGTTCGGGGATTGAAATGGGCTGACGTGACTGGGAACCACATGCCTCAACAAAAGTCCCCCTAACTTTCCGTCGGCTCTTCGCATCAAAGCATTGAATTTACCCATGTCGCTTCGGAGTACTTCGAGTTTCCAGCTAGCATACTTGGCTAACCAATCAAGCAGTTCATCATCGTCCGGAAGATGCATCAGTGCGTAGTTAAGAGTATCAAAGATAGAATCGACCAGATCTGCTCTGTTTCTCTGAGCCAATTCCAGATAAGCCATGATCTTTTGTTGTGAGAGCGCTTTGAGGTCTTGGATGAGATAGATGTTGGCGAATACATAGATCTGAACATTGAGGACCAGATAGTGAGGAAGGGTTCCGGGCTGAATGTTCGTCTTTATCGTCTCCGTTGAGGTAGCTTGTTCCTGAGCGCTCTCGATTCCATCGTCATCTAGCTCTCCAAAAGAGGAAGAATATTTACTCTTCTTCCTCAAGGCCCTTGCTTTAGCAATACTTCTCAAGCTAACTGGACCGGGTGTACCGATAGCCTCCCCTGAAACTTGGGAAAGAACACCGACAGTCTCCGTCTTATAATCGCCAAGATAAGCCCAGGTAATGAAGCATAGCAGGACATATTCTGTCACATCGGCTTCATCTCCGACATCATTTTCGAGAAACTTGTGGATTCCAGAGTCTGTCTCGGCCCAACCACCCTCTGAGGTCGAACGAAATGCTGGAGAAAGCGATTTGAGGAGAGCTTGGTGTATCTTCAATTGGGAATTCGATCCGCTAGGAACAAGAGTAAATAGCTCTGAAGTAAGGATTCTATCATGGTGTGAGTTATGGTTGCGAGATAAGTATGGTGACAGACTTACTGGATCACCTCTGTCGGACTTGCATCATTCAGGGTTGGCATCTTGTACTCATATATCTCCAAAGTTCAGGGCTCCTTGTGTCCTAACGAAGCGTATGGCAATCCTAGAAGACTGGAGATGAGAGCTTGTGAATCGTGATGGCTGTCTCCGCTTCCAAAGCTCTTTCTACGATGGAAGCCTGATGCGGCTCAGCTGAAACAAGTCTGACTGTGAGGCTGCATTTTCGCCAATCATTGGAAGCCGCGCTGCAGTTGCAGCTGCAGCGACCCGCAGAAGCTGACCAATGAGTGGCATATCCAGCTGCAGCCTTGCAATAGCTAAGGTACTAATACAGCAAAACACGCTATATATCTTCTTGAAAATGAGCGCATATTTCCTCGCTTCTGTTTCAACTGCTATTTTGAGAATGGATTTTCTCTTGAACATCAAAGGCATGGGTAACTCGGTACGTCTTCAAATCGAAAAGTTAATTTGATAAAATTTCTAGATATGAATGAAAGAGCTCAACGGCTTCTGATACGCGGAGATTATTCTGATCTAGGCGACCGAGTCTATCAAAACCTCGAATTTCAGGACATGGGGGAAGTTCATATCAACAGCATCAAGGTTTGGGCTAAAAACTTGATTATACCTCATCGTGCCGTCTCTTGGGCCGACTGATTCGCATTCATAAGATTAGGAACAAGGAAATTTTAATTGCCCATCATAAAACGAGGAGCGGGATAGCGAGCACGTCTAGGCTAGAAGCACCCAAGCACCCTCCTTTAATCTCTTAGCTTACTACTGATCTCAAAGGCTATTTTTATTTTATTTTTAGATATACGAAGGTTTCATCGTCTGCTGTTATAATCAAACTATATGAACTAAATGGGGACCTTTTCCACCTTCGCTATTAACAAACAAAAGTTGCCTATCTATCTCTGAGAACTCTAGATCGTCCCAAGCAAGTGCATCGACATCGCCCTTAGCCTGTATCTTTTTCCCACCTTTCTTGTGATACTGTGCCACAAAGCATCCAATCCTCTTGTATTCGCCTTTTGCCTGGTATGTAGGCTTTACGATAAGTCCTTCGAACCCTCCACTATCGTCCTTCCTGATTGGCAGATAATGGCAGGGCACTTTCTCCGTCTCCAAGTAATCAAAAAATGATACACGTCTCATGAAACATTTGTTGAACCTGATCAAGGTCGGGGTTTGACCAGCAACTGTACCATGAAACAAACCTCGGCATTGAAGCTTCAAGACGCCTTTCCGAATCTCTCCCATGGGGTTAGAGCCCGCGAGACTTATCTCAACGTCTAGAACCTTCGCCACTAATGGATCACGGATGTCTTTATACTTGGGCGCGGCCTGTATCGGATGAGCAGTGCTTGCCCAGGACCAGCTTGGAGCCATATACTGGTCTTGGGGTTTTTCGCTTCTCGAAGTAGTCGTCCAACAAAGCTGTCTCTCCAAGTCCTCTTTCCACATGCCTGCCACATACTCTCCACCTACCGCATTTTGTCTCCTCTTCGCGACGCCGGAGATAGCAATCAGCTTATCGCTCCAGAATGTAAGTTTGCAAGCTGCATACTCCTTTATAGACTCGTCCCAATAGCTCTCTGCGTGAGGTGGTGATTGGACGTTAAAGAAAGAGGACACTTTGTCTATGCCTTCTGTCTTCCACTCCTCGCCGCCCCAGGATTTGCATTGCCATGCAAGATGCGTACTCGTGAAGAAAAGGACTCGTGGGGAGAGTCGACGTTCTTGGTAACACCATCCTCTTGTTGATAGAACCAGACGCGAGAGCGCCACGTCCCAATGCTCGAAAGGAATGACATCGAATGTTCGAGTGGCTTCCGAATTGGCGAGATGGAGCTGACAGAGACGAGGAAGTGGAAGTTGTCTGTCATAGAAACAGCCCTTGCTCCCGTCCTCAGAACTTGAAGCAGCGATTGTAACTTCGGAGCAGCCATACACGGCAGACATCTTCACTGCTTCTCGCTCCCAATCTTTAGCGTCGTCTTGAATGATACAGAGACTGTCGATCCAGATGTATTCAAGTCCCAACTCAGTGATGACTTGTAAGGAGTCTCGAAAAGTCTTACTGAGTTCCGATATTGGTATGCTGGTCTGAAACGCTTCGAAGTTCTCCTCGAGTAATCTGAGGATTTTGATTTTGCCCCAGCAGTGACTTAGCGCGGCATATTTTGTCATCGTCTCTAAACTATTGGTAGAAACAAGTCTTAAATTGCCGTCTCGGAATTGAAGAAGCCGTGCAGGCAGGGATCGTTCGACTTCTTCACCGCAGCTAGGATGTGAGTGCTTGCATTTCGTGAGCCATTCCCTAGCTTTGTTCATTGCATGCACACCTCTGGTTGAAGAGCCTCGCAATTTCAGTGCTGGTAGATTTGCTTCACGTAACAGTCAGTAAATCTACTGAGCAGAGATTGTGAAAGTTCCTACCAGGATCCAACATCGTCGCAGGCGTAATTTCCATAGCAGATCTCCATTCTTCGTACTCACCGGCGTTGAAGAAGACTTGCCAACTGGGCCCTCTTCGTTCAAAAGAGATGCCAACAGAAGGGTCTGATTCGTAGTCTCCCGATATTTTATGGGAAATAGCCATCCACAGCAGAGAGCAAAATGGACATCCTGCGGCAGAAGCACCTTTGACCCGATCGATGTCCGTGCCGTAACGATAATAGTTGTAGTTGGTATCCTCGATATGTTGACCCCAATCAGGGAACGTCCACTGGCAATCCTCACAAAATGATGTATCAGTCTTTGCAGTATATTTCTCCCAGTCTTCTGCAACATAGTAGGACATAGAGGCGTGAATTTCCGTGGCTTGCAGTGCGGGACCGTTCGTTATGCCATTCTCCTGTTGCTCGTTTAATGTCCCGGATGACTTGGACGAGACGACTTTCTCGCCATTCAAAGTTATTCCACGGACCTCCTGCACAATTCCAGCCATGTCATGACCTTCAAGCTGATTTAAAGAAACGTCCATTCGAGATCAGTGGCTATCCACTCTATATGTCGTCCTTCTAGTGAAGAAGAAGCAGTAGTATTGAGAGCAGAAGGTCGTAAGTAGTAGGCAAATGCAACTTTGTAAAGGGTATTTCCACGACCTCAAACTTCATGGATGTCTAACCAATACTCAAGAGTAAAAAGATACACAACGTTAAAATTCAACAGAATCGACAGTTGGGGAGATGTTGCTTTGCAGATGCTGAAACACGTTAAGAGCATAGTTGTCGCGCGGCTGTGTCGTGCCGCAATACAAAACCCACACGGATTAACGACCCAATAAAAATCTGTCTATCGCGAACCTGTCGGAGATTTAGATAGGGCAGTCTGAAAATGGGCCCTGAAGCTTTTTGAAATGTTGAAGTGCAACACAAACGGAGTTTTTGCAGCTGAGCTTGAGATATTCGGCAAGGTCAAAAAAGGGGTTTAATCACGTGACTCATCCTAGTCTAAGCACACTCACAAAGTTAAACAGTTGAACTGATTCTTTAATCGTCTGCAAAAAAAATAAGTCTGTGAGATTCTTGAATTTAAAAGCAGCTCTAGCAACATTTTGAAGGTGGTCTGGGGGATGGGAGCGGGATTTTGAAGGTTTGATTCGTTGCATGTTCGCTTTACTTAAGCAGTTACTTCTCAATGAATGAATCGTAACTTTCATTCTTGTCTTGTTGTTTGCTTCACTCTCTTCAATCTACACCTTTTTTTCGTTTAGCTAAGCAGATGGATTGAGTTTCACAAAGGGTCATTGCTTATACCCTGTGGTCTGACAACACGTCACATTTTTGGATATAGGGGTCTGGCACTCTGCTCATATAACCATAATTTGGGTTTGAGATGGAATGTAAGAGTTGATAAATAAACCATAAGAAGAGGCAACGCAAGATTAAGAGCTTATCCCTTGAAAACTCAGTGGAATTGTCACGTTCACGTTCGCTTGATGTTCAAAAACATGCCAGACTTCGAGGATGGAGGAGTATCAAATGTTCCAATGCAAGGCTGAGTGCCAAGGTCCGACAGGACTATCAAACACCTAACGCCCGGCCCATGTGATGTACCGTACAAGAAGTCCAGAAGAGAGCGTTATGCTCTAATGCACCCACCAAGGTAGCCTATAAACACCAGCCCAATGTACAATACAATGCGCAATCCTATGTTCGACAAATTATATACCAGCAGACAGCGATGACAGCTCAACTCCTTAATCTCTGCCGCTCTGACTCGTCCTCGCTGTCTGCTTCTTTCAAGGCGAGGCGTTCCCGTTCGCTAGCACTTGAGCTCCCGACAATGGTGGGGCTGCTCTCTCCATCAAACAGAGGATCGTAGTCTTTCTTCGGACTTCTCCTTCCAGGAACACTCTTGCCACTACTATCCCCTCTTTTCGACTTCAGCGAGTTCTTTGCTTTCCCCTTCTTCACCTCATCTGCTTTGGCGAGTATCTCGTCATCCTCATCCCCGGAATGTATCTCATCACTACTGCCACTGGCCGGATCCTCGTAACGTCCGTCGTGATCGTGATCAAAACTATCATCTCCATCCCCATCAGGTATCCTCTCATGCTCCGGCTTTTGATTCTTGATAAACGAATCTATGATGTAGTATTGCGTCGCATTCATGATGACTGGGAACACTAACATCACGAAAATGACTTGTAGGACTTCGTCGCCTTCTGTCCATTTCAGCGCCCAGTCGCCGATTCGTGATATCCAGGGTAGGAGGAGGAATATTATTAGGACGCAGATCTTCATGCCCATGAGGCCGATGAAGTAGATTATGGATTGTTTGAACCACCACCATGCTCGTGGAGGGTTGCCATAGTTTCCAGATTCAATAGATTCTCGTGGGTTTCCGACAGGTGTCATAGCGAAGAGGGCAGTGAGGATTCGGAGGAGGAAGATAAGGATTGGGATACCGATTGTAGTCTGTCGTACATTAGCTGATGTCGTACAAACCAGACCTCGAAATACTTACATCGATTGCCAGATTCAACAGGTAGAAACTACAAGGATTGGGCTTATAGTTGCCCTGCGAATCGGTCATCCTTCTCTGTATCCCTCTTGTTGAAACACTCGCTGGATCAAGTGCTATGCTGAATTGTCCACTTGACAACATGCTCATGAGCAGATTCGCGATGTGCACCAACACACTTCCCACCACTTGTTTCGATACATCGAAGGACCAAATCTTCAGCGGTCGCTGTGGCCTTTCTCTCCATCGTTTGTATACTAATGCCAGCAGAGCCAGCAATCCTAGTGCACCCTGTACAAATATAGCAAAAGGTCCAAGAAGTCGACATTCGCCATTGTCTGGTGAAGGTGCGGGTTTATCGTCGTGAGGATCTGAGAGAGAGATAGCTGTCGCGGCTATCGCAGCCGCAGTCGTTGTGAGTGTAGGCATATCGACACCGACATAGAGAATAGAGGAAGTGGTAGCTATCGCCGTTGAGAGGAAGGTGGGAGTGGCATTTTCGAGAAGGGAGGCGACTGTGGGCTCCAAGCCCGGTGGGGGAAGCATGAGCTATTTGGATCCTTCAACCTGCAAGTGTTTTGTTCGAGAGTAATGGGAGCGTTTGTTTGGCGGCTTAGGTGTTATATTAAGAAGTCATTCGTTGTTGCACGGCGGGTTGTTTCGTGTGATATCTGAATCAGGGTTGTCTCGATGGGGCGATTAGTGGCTAATCCGTGACGCAGGCAGCTCCAGGTCCAAAGGGCTACTTCGAATATCTCGAAGCGAAGGGATGCAGATGTGGTGTTGTCAAAAAAAATTAAGTGAAGTCGGACGCAGGCGACAATGTCGATGACATGCTGCAAAGCTGTGTAGCCTGGATTGCGGCTATGGTGCTGAAGGAGTGAGGCTTGGCTTTGGGGTAAACTAGTGTTGGCTTTTGGAGGCGAATCGTGGACCTTTTCAGCCTAGCGTGACACCTTAATTTTAGAGTCTAGGCACGTGATGTGCGATTTTATATGACGCCTGCACCGAGATAGTGTTTTCGTAGAGCAATTGTTTAGCTCGGGACAATAGCATACCCTGCATGTATTTGAACTTATCATAGAGTTCATCGAAGTTTTTCTTCTCTAAAACACAGAAGACAAATATTTTCTATTGAGGGTACCATAAGGCGTAAGCCGAGTATCACCGGACCAGACCAGGCAGTGCAGACGCGGGTAATTACTAGAAGGCGACGAGTAAGAACACTGGTCTCGTCGAGATGATTTTTTGTGGCTTGTATTTTGTGGATAGTCTGGATCACCTGGGGCAAAACCGGTCTAAAAGCCTCATCGACTGCAGAAGTGGGGAATCACTTTGGACGCCTCTACGCATCCGACTATCAGCTCACATACACCGGGCACAGTATTATCACAGCCTCACAAATAAGTCAACTAAGAGCAAGAGAATAAAGCATCGCATTGATTCCATAAATTCATGCGTCATCACCACCAAACTAAGCACAACTCCCGCCAACCTTCCCGATCCCGATCCCGCTCCCGCTTCCCATGCTATCATCCCCAAAGCAACATTCATACATAAGCCTAACCCATGGCCACGTAATAACAACAACGTATGAAGAGAACGTCTAGCCAGTTCATCCACCCATCGCACCCATCATGTCAAAGCCTCCATGCTTGTTGCATCGAAGTGGAAAGCAGTCGAGATGCCGAGGCTGGGAGATGAGGGATCTAGTTGGGGCAGGACTATTGATGTTTGTTAGCTGTGGATAATTTGAAAGGTTCCAGAGAGTTGAAGGTCAAAATGAGGATACTGGAAGGAGAAAATAAAGTTGATTGGAAAATAGGCTTACAGCTCCGCAAGAAGAGCAAGTCTTGTCGCTCTGGCCGGTGGCACCGCACTTGGGACAATCGGAGCCGTGCATGTTTGCTTGTAGTGGTTGGACTTGAAGTCGTAGGAGGTTCTTGTGCTTGATTTGAAGTAAAGCTTTGTTTGGTTTGTAGATGTAAAGGTGAAAGGTTAAAGTGACTTAGTAGAGAGAAGGAAGAGATAAGAGGAGGGAAGATGAATGCGGGGCTGACAAGAGCCTAAGCTAGCCGATAAGCCAATCTTGCGTAGGCACGTGTGTGTAAATGGTCCCATGAGCGGAATTGCCACTTCGGGAGAATGATAATCCCACGGATAATCCTTTGGAAGGCAGGGTCCAATTGTCTGAGATGACAACCGCATATTAGAGAGATGTGGGTTCTTTGTAGTCACTGAGTATAATCCACTTGGAGACTCGCTTGACACGAACGAGTTGCTGCAACGGGCCAAGTCGAGTATCACGCTCATTGAACGTAGAGTGATGTTTGGTGCTTGTAATTGCTCTGCCCCAAGACAGTAACAAGTGTATCAATTTGGCAAGCTATCACGTAGTGATGACCAAGAAAGGAAACCGTAGAATTCCAGGCAAACTGTCAGTGAGACATCCGACCGCCATTCATACTGCTATTCGCAGTCCGAATCCGTCCCCTAACGCCTCATTTAGAGAACCAACCTTTAAAGAATGCAAAGAAAGATGTGTTCTGAGTAATAGAAACACTTGAACGTCGACGCCCATTATTCGCCCTTTTCCTATTGACAGAGGTGATAATGTCCTTTCTGTTGGACATATTCGTAGACGGGCCTACAGAGCCTTTTTTGTATGATACCGCGTTTCGAGGTCGTGAGTGAAGTGACCGATCCGCAGGCCCGTCTTGTTGTCATTCGATACCGTGCTGCCTCTTGAGCTGCTCTAAATTCTCCTTACGAGACTCGAGGTCTTCTTTCGATCGTACCATCTTGTCTGGCTGGTGGTAAAGCACTGTGGATGTTAGTGACAATGGTCGCGTGACGTTTCAATTCAACGTACCAACGAGATATCGGTTTTGAAAGTTGAAGCCGTTCAATTTATCGCAAGCCTGCTTAGCATCCATCACATCCTCATAGACAACAAATGCCGTGCCCTTTGTGTTGTTTGCGATGCCCTGGCGGATTTGACTACAAAGACCGTCAGTATACCATATGGTGCGACCGAGGATGGAGGGTGGTTGTTCAGCATACCGGATCGGCCCAAACTTGCCAAAGAGGTCGAAGAGTTCCTCTGGTGTGACGTTGTAGCTGTACACAATCAATACGCTGTCCATGTATGTATCTCCTCCAAATCTGCGAAGGCCGTCTGGGGGGCCTAGGTACGAACCTTAGATTCTTGACGAACAAAGCTCTGTGGCGCACACGTCAGTTCACCATCTCTCTGCTTAGACGCCCAACGCAGGGGCCCAACTTACCGATTGACCTCGGGAGCAAGTTTACCGCCTCGACTCATAGCTTGGCTACGATTTTGCTGAAATGATTGTTGTTGAGAGGAGAATAGAAGACCACAAATGGATAGCGGATGGGCTTGTTGATTATCAGAGTCTTGAAAGGAAAGCACCACGCCTTGCCTCATTCGGAGAAAGCGTTTCTGCCTAAGGAAACTACGATTCGCTCACCGGCTTTAACGCCTCGGCATTTTCGAACTATTTCCACAAAGCTTCACGTCACTTGCATCAAAATATCATCAGCCTTACGCTAGCAATGGTTGCGATTTGAGATACGTTCCAAGCCTCTTCGATGCTTTAGGTGGCACGCATGAGGCATCGGTGGAACCGTGACGACGTCCCAGGCGCCTTCCGCAACGGCAATCCCGGCGCGGCAATTTGACAAGCGTTGAAGAACAAAACAAAAAATAATTCTTGACTTCATCAAAAGGCATCTCTTCGATGCTCCGATCGAATCTATGACAACCCGCAGTCATGGATCTTACATCGTGCCCGGAGCCAGGTTAGACTAAGGCCTATAGCAGGGTATTCTTTTAGAGCTGCTCAGCTCGAACCTTTCGTTGAAGTTTCGACAATTTCTCCATCATCTCCGCTGTCAACATCTGAAAATTGTCAACTGAAGATGAGTCTATTGTATCGTACGATTCTTAGTGTTGATCGTCTATTTCATTTCGATATTTCTTTGCTTCAATGAACATAATCCATCCTCGTTTCGACACATTTTCCCGATCCGACGAACTCCAAGTCGGCGATATCCACGCTTATCCACGAACTGTACAAACCCACGTCTCTTTATCCTTCAAAACACAGATTCGTGAAATTTCTCTCCGGCGTTGAGTCACATTCTCTTATCTGCATTGTCTCCAAGTCGCATTCACCACATCATACTGAGCCAGCATACGAAGGAGATTCGATGCGCTGTTGCGATCTCCACGGTACACCTCGACCCCAACACTAGATTGCAATTCAACCAGTCACCATAAATTCACCATGTCGCAACAGTGGGCACGGGATCAAGCCAAAGTTGCACGACGGAACAAGTATAAAAGCAGAATCGCAAAGTCGCACCCACAAACCAAGCCGGAACTACCACCACCAATCAGTTACGCGCGATTGGAGCACCTACAAGCTGTTGCTCGAGCTCAACACATGACCGACTCGGATTCCCGCCTCCCAGACGATGTTCGAGAAGAACTTGAGGAGGAATGGCTGATGATGGTCGACGAGGCGATGGTCAGATTCGACAATCGTCTGAAATGTGACAGCTGCGAACAGAAGCATGACTGTCAAGAGATTGTAAAGATGTCATCAGATCTTCGGACGGAGATGGAGGAGGCAGATGTGGAAGAGATAGACGAGAAGGTCGTGGAGGGATTCCGAACGGGATTTGAGGAGATTTGGGAGGTTTACCTGGAGAAGATAGCCGAGACTAATTGTAGCACTGAGGAATAGTGGAAAGGTGTCAAAAGATTAGCGAAGAACACGCATTGCGAATAAAGGCTTCATTTGACTGGTCACATGATATGACCCTAAAGTTGGGAGTTCCAGCTGTCAATAATCGCTTTTTTCTCTGACTGCACTTGACGATATCTCCTAAGTGTTGGCAGCAAACCTTTAGCTTTAACATGAGACGAAGTACTGCTTACTCCGTCAGATGAGAGTGTATTACTTGAATCTCTCTACAAATCTTCAACATTGTGAATTTCAAATGCTCTAAAACAGGCACCGACATTCACAACGTATTTTCCTTCCTTTCAGGATCAGTATCGGAGCTATGCATACCAAACCCCGAAGCACAGATTATAGCAAGAACATTCATAGTCATTCGCATTTAGGAACAGTTTGCACTAAAGCGATTTAGTGCCTTGGAAATCATCGATCATCACCTAGCAGAAAGTCCCAACCTCAATTTGCAAACCTGCAAAACCAAACTCCCAAATCGTAGCCCTAGCACGCGCTCCTATCAAACCCGTAATTCCATACATCACTCCCTATGCCCAGCAACCATCAACAAACTCATGCGGCACGCCGCCTCACCAAGAATCCTCCCGCCTCGGACCTTTGTACTCTAACCTCGATCCATCCTTCGACATCACAACATGCTTGTAGATCGGAACAGCATAAGTATTCTCCGCGTCCTTGACTCTCCTAATAAGCCCTCCTTTCACGGCATCGTCTAGCAACCCGTCGATTCTCTTCACTTGTAAAGGATTGAATCTGCTAATCTGGTACAAGTCCATGAGGTTTTGGCGTGTGAGGATGCTAGGTTCTGCTCCTTTCTCGTCGAATTCAAGGCTGAAGTCGGGATGTGATGGCGCGAGTTGGACATAGGTGGCAGACATCGTAATTTTGTGAGCGTTATGTTTGTATTAGACTAATAGCCTTTCTGAGATTTTGCTAGGGTATATGTGGTCTTGTAGAGATAGTCTGTTGGATAATAGAGGAATCGGCGATAAGATATATGAGGTTTAAATACTTTTTGGAAGACGGGTTTTGTCAGTGGCTTTTCAGCGAGGAGTCATCGGAGCCTTGTGCAGCCTTGTGTGTTGGTCACGAGGACAAGGACATGCGCCTTAAACCACTTAGCACGAGGCAGTGCTTGAGCATAGTATATCCTCAATCAGAGTCTAGAGCGTACGTCGGTGAACACAAAAGTCGATTCATCAAGTCTTCGTAACCCTTTCAGCATGTCACAATGACTATTAAAGTCAAGAGGAACCACAGTTATCATCCTCAAACTTCTCAGCCCCAGAGATCAATATATAACCCATAAAAAAATCCCTGTCCCTTTTCATACAAGCAATCATAATACACCCTCAATCCACTAATGTTTCTCATTTTTCCAAACAGATCTAGATCTACATTGCTATAATCACCTTACATTTTAATGTTTCA
Source organism: Phialocephala sp. D728 (assembly GCA_003988865.1). Taxonomy (NCBI): domain Eukaryota; kingdom Fungi; phylum Ascomycota; class Leotiomycetes; order Helotiales; family Mollisiaceae; genus Phialocephala; species Phialocephala sp. D728. The sequence goes on from QYAJ01000059.1 coordinate 32,675, forward strand.
AATGCTGATACGAAGCGAAAATATGTGGACTAGGCTGCCAGCGCAATCGCCTAGTGGCACTAACCTAGCAGTTACAAGGAAGGATAAACTCAGAGCTCGGTGAACATGCGCATCGAAGGATTTGCAAAGTCGTTCGTATCTGAAGAGGCACAGCAACGTGCCAGAGGAAGTTGTCAGGGTCGTCATTGGTTCCCGAGCTTGCGGGGTGGATTCATCCGGCTGACACTCAGGTTGCTGCCTTGGTACTTATCATAGGTCCCTCACCCCATCTCTATCATGTCAACTTAGGGAGTGAATCTCTATCGTTATATGTAGAAATAATCATTCTTTTCACATCATTTGATCATTAAACCCGATCGTCACCTACGGTAGCATCAGGCCCAACATGAAACTTCTAGCACTGCTAGGAATAGTCTCGCTGTCGAGCGCAGCCGCTACCCCACACCACTCAGAACTAGAAACAGTCACTACCCGCCTCTCTCCCTCGCACCCCGCATCAGCCCAATTCTCGACCTGGCTTTCCGTCTACAATAGCGCAAACCTAACACTCCTCACCGCCTACCGCGCCGAAAACATCACCTGCGGCGACAACTGTCCTATTTCTGTGTCTCTCGAGCACGACGTTGCGTTAGTCTCCGCTGCTGGGCCCTTCCATGTCGCAGATATCGAATATGCGTCTGAAAATGGAACAACGGTTTCTGTTGTGCTGGAAGGTAAAAAGTTTCTCAGATATGTCAGGGTGAAAATGGTTGTCAGCGTCGAGGAGGAGAATCATCCCATTCAGCAGTTATCGTTCAGGTCGGTAAACACGCCGTTGAAGTTGATTCCGATAGGTGATAAGAGAAGGGAGATATATGCGAAGGCTTACAGACCGCTATCCGAGAGCTTGAGGAGGAAAATCGTGGATGAGTTGACGACATTGATTGAAGAGCGGTTTTGGAGTCGAAGTTTGGGTCGGGAGGTTAACGCTGCCCTGGAGCGTAATATAGGAGAATATCGAGGCATTACAGACAGCGAGGAGTTTGCCCACCGCCTGATGGAGGATATATACGCAACTAGCAACAACGCTCACATCTCGATCTGGTTCTACGAACCTCATTCTCTGGACCCCAAGAGAGATGAGGAGGAGCCTTTCCATGAGCCTTCGGTGCCCGAATTACTCGAGCACTTCAAGGAAGAAAATTATGGATTTGGTAATATTTCCCTCGACACAGAGTCGCTTCCTGGGAGGACGATCGCGACCCTTCCAATCGACGGATTTATACCAACCATGTACGCCGAAACTCGCGCCGCTATCGGGGCAATCATGAGTAGCGTCGCAGATTCCGAAGCCCTGATCATCGACCTCCGACATTCCTTCAGCGGCGGACCTGACCAAAATGTAGCCTTCATTCTCTCCTACCTCCTCGATTCGGCAGACCCGCTGCACATCTCCGACATTATCGATAAAGATGGATATGTCAATGAAACTTTCGTAACGTTGTCATCAGACCAGCTCCCTCTTGGCACGGCCCGTTTCGCTGCAGGGAAACCCCTGTTCGTCCTAACGTCTAATCAGACTTGGGGTTCCGCGGAAAGCTTGGTGTACAGTTTGAGGGCCTTTGGACGGGTTACTGCTGTTGTGGGAGAAACGAACACTACGACGGGATTCGTGGCCCCGTCTTTTGACCCTGTCTCCATTGTTGAGGATGACTTTGGGAAAGGGTGGTGGATGGTCAATGTCCCTTCTCTCAAGTCTGTTCATGCCTTGACGGGAGAGAATTGGGACGGCGTTGGAGTGAAGAGCGATGTCGTTGCTGGTAAGGGAGAGTGGGCTGATGTCAGTGACGCCGAGGAGATTGCGAGAATATTGGCTGTCAGGACTTTGGGAGGTAGAGAAGAATTGTAGATTCATGCCACTGTCTCTAAGATTTCACTAGTATGCGGACTCATGGCTATTGTTTTCTTTCTTCTTATGTTCTTCATACATGCTCTGTTATACTTATGTACTTGATCTTTGGTCGATGATTGGAGGTATAGCAATAGGGGGCATTACATCTCATTGAGAATGAAACTATGAAGCTATGATATATCAGTAGAGCAAATATAAAAGGCTATATACCCTATAGATAAGTCCCAATACTTGCTATTGTGAAAGACAATAAAAAATGAGCATTATATAAGACGTGACTACCACGAAGGTCAGACTCTATCTTATCCTCGCTAGTTGCATTTTAGTCTCCGGACGTGAGCAGCTGCTGCCTTAAACCGAGCCGTGGGTGAGCGTACCTAATCAGAGCCTGAACAGAGCCTGAGCAGAACCTCAGCATCCCAAGCTTGCCCCGAGTAATCATAGCGCGGGTCCCATTTTAGCATCTTATGCACCCAACTACAGTTTCCCAGCCGCGTTTACCAAGACACCCTACCCTGCACAACATTTCCATGCCATTTGTCTTCTTAAATTTTTGCCATCTTTTGCGTATCCAGTTCCTCGCTTACCACTTAAGACACCTCACCTCCACCATTGTCTAATCTTTACAAAAAATTCACACTTACTCGTAGCTAGTAGTTACTTACTCATTGTTCGCCGTAATAGATACTAGCTTAAAACCAGCCTATATAAAACCTTGCGTCATCCACGCCTAAAAAGTACATTCTAGGTCCTCCGAATAGATATTTAAGAGACTCGTGTAGCTATTAGCTCGCAAAACCTTAAATGAAATACAGCGGAACTGAACTAGCATAGCATTATGAGATGCATTTGTGAAGACGGTTGGATCGCGGAATGCCGTGTATCACGCAGGCAACGAGCGAGGTGACGAGGGAGGATGCGAGGGGAATAAGTAGTTTTGGATGTATATGGTGAATCTCTATGCTGTTTATTTAGGTGATAATGAACTATTATTTTTAAGTCAAATATGACAGAATTTTCCGAGATGCGGAGGTTTTATCACGTCTTTGATATAACAAGGTAGTATATAAAGTTAGTCATCACAGGAAGAAAATCCGTTTTTGCTAGGGGAGGTAAGGAGGGCTACTTTATTGGTAATATCAGGTGAGTTCAGGTAGGCAAAACTAGAAAGCAAGTGGCAAATCAATGAAAGCAACAGCACAGTGAAATGGGAACAAAAAATAACATTATTCATATTCATATTCATATACTATGACTTTTACCTCTCGCTTTCTCCCCCTTCCTCTCCTCCTTCTTCCCTACCTCTCCGCGCCCTCAAAAATCACTCAAGCAAGCGCTCCCTTAAGCGGCAAATTTCTCGAGCTGCTCCCAACATACACCGTCTTCGGGTAACTGCTCACAACCCAGTTCTGACTTGCCGAGTCCCAGTTGGAGATATCTCTTCGCGTGACGTCGTAGGTGAAGGTTTGGCTCTCGCCTGGGGAGAGGATCAGGTCGTCGAAGCCGCGGAGGACGATCTTGGGGTCGGTGGGCCCGCCTAGGGAGATGTACTTGTGGTTGTTAGCTGTGTTCATGGGCGTGAGAGGAATGAGATGGATGATGGAGATGAGGTTGGGGGTGGAGTTTGGGGTAGAGTGATGGGGATAAGTAAGATAGAAACGTCGGTTAGAGGGAAGGGAGGGAAAGGGTAGACAAGGCAAGTAAAGGAAAAGAAAGACCTACCAGCTGCGGGATCTCCGTCCCCTTAACACCCCCGGTATTAGTAACCGTCGCACTGACAACATACATCGTGTCCCAAAGCTGTCTGTTCCCGCCTCCTGATCCACCAGCCGGAAGTATCGGCTGCGGACTTCCATCCTGAGCACCCTTCGGCCAGTTTTGTGGCAATCCTGTCGGGACTGGTCCGTCGATGTACGGATACACGTAATCCTTAACCGCATGCCATCCCGGTGGGAACTCGTTATCAGCGACATTGAAATCAATGGTTCCATATGTTGGCGCTGCACTTGTCATCCCGGTCGTAGGTTGGTATGGTCCTGGGTTCTGTTTTTGGATCACGAGATTGGAGTACGAGTAGTTCGTGTAGGAAAGACCGAAGCCGAATTCGTAGCTGGGCTCAATGCCAGCGGCATCGAAGTGGCGGTAGTCGATAAAGACGCCCTCGTTGAAGTTCAGTTGAGGAGGGTCGGAGGTGGGTGTGTAGATGACGTCTACGCCCCAGTCCTCGCGTTGCTTGCCCCAGGTGAAGACTGACTTTGCTTGTGGGTTGACCTTGCCGTAGAGGACGTCTGTGATCGCATTTCCAGATTCTTGGCCGGGGAGACCGGCCCATAGTAACGCAGTAACATTGGGATGGTTCTTGAATGCTTCAACGATAACGGGTCCGACGGTATGGAGAACGACGATGGTGTTGGGGTTGATGGACGCAACATGTGCGATCAATGCGTCTGCGTTACCCCAGAGAGTGAGGTTGTTGCGGTCTCCCTCGTTACCATCAATGGTAATGTAATCCTCTCCCGAATCTGCATTTCCAAACACAATCGCGACATCTGCTCCCGTGACAGCAGCAGTCACAGCATCAAAATCGTAGTTATTCGACACGTTGGCATATTTTGATCCATCAGAAGCAGCTTGAGCCTTCAGCGCCGTATTTGGCGCGATCAGGTATGGGAAATTTGCAGTTCCAGAGCCCCAGCCCATAGCCAGAGTGCCGATGTTGCAATTTCGGTCGCTGCAGGAATTTGGTCCGCTGGGATTATCATGAGCATCTTCGCCAATGACTGCAACGGATTTGGGTTTGTTCAACGGGAGCGCATTGTTTGTGTTCTTCAGCAGAACGGTGGATGCTCCGCCAATTTCGCGGATGAGGGCTGCGTGGTCGTCTTGAACGTTCACGTGTTGGTTGATTTGGGTGTATTCCTCATTGGCTTCGGGGTGTTGGTAGCCGAAGGTTTCGAGCGACCAGGAGTTGAAGTTTACTGGGACTTTGGTCGTGTCTCGTCCGACCTGTGTATCATGGTTAGCTGTGCTCTGCATCCCAATGATCTAGTAAACGCACCTTGTAGTATGCTGACATGATTCGAACAGCCATATCATCGAGTCTCCATTGCGGAATGGTGCCGTTCAAGACTGCCGCTGTGAGATTAGAGCCCCACCAGGTGTTTCCAGATGCTAGGTTCTGGTCTCCAGCCATGGTCTATGATTTCCGTCAGATTCAGCGTTCCATAACAGTCTCTTGTGTTCATACCATGTCAAGACCGGCAAAAGCTGAGGCAACTCCCGTGTGTTGTGCCCACCAATCACTAGTGACGAACCCTTGAAAGTCAAGTTCATTCTTAAGGAGGTAGTTCAAAGTATAGCTGTTCTGCGACGCGTAACTGTTGTTGACCTACCGGACATATTAGCTTGAAATTACAACGATATTCCTTTTCAAGATCATACCTGGTTGTAAGAACACATGATAGCTCCGACACCTGCTCGAACAGCATCTGCGAATGGCCTGAGAACATGAGCAGAAATCCTACTTGTATGTGAGTCCAGACTTACCATAGATACAACTCATGCATGGTCTTGTCATCAATATTCGCACTGTATGCAAAATTGACCGTGTCGGTAGACTCTCGGTTGTGCTCCTGCTCGTTTCCAATGAAGTGCTTTCCGCATGCAATAACACCAGCGTCCTGGATACCTTTGATGGTCTCTCCCATAGCAATTCCGGTCAGAACTGGGTCGGGGCTGAAGCCTTGAGTTATCAATTAGCCACCGAAAGTTGCTGTCTCCATGAGATGTGAAATATACCTTCCCAGTTACGTCCACCTTCAGGGACACGACCAATTGGGCCAGCGACTGGGCCTAGTTGCACGTCGACACCCTTGTCACGGTGCTCACTTCCCATCGCATTGCCTCGGGACTTGAAAAGACGCGTGCTCCACGTTGCTGCGGCATTCATACCAGATGGGAAAGCAGAATTGAAATCCGCTGATCCTGCTGTCAGTGATTTTCCTTCATGAATCGGATGGGCAACTGACTGTCGCGTACTCCCAAAGGACTGTCTTGCAGACACAGACCCGGAAAGTTCAACCGAGGAATAGATCCCGTGTTACCAACACACGATTCGCCCTCCCATCCCACACCCGTCGTGAGGTTGACCTTCTCTAGCAGTGTAAGCTGGCTCACAAACTGTTGAGCCTTCGTGTACGCGTCTGCCCAACCATTCCCACCGCGCATCCACGGGGAAGGGTAGCTGGGAGTAGAAAAGGCATCGTTGAGCTGCGCACTGGCAGAACCTGCCAGCGCCGCGACAATAGCAATTGACGAGGACCACAGCATTTTTTTCGGACTTGCTGCTTTCAATTGATGCGAGAGAGAATCAAACAATTGACGACAACCAAGAACAGGAAAAAAGAAAATCCCAGCAGGGAAGCTGCGTCGGGTCTATATACTCCGCCGCCTTGGGTAGGTTGTACGTTATTAATACCCATCACCATGCAAAAAAGACCTTACCTGGATCACTTCATCTGCAGTGCAAGCGGGCACGACAGCGTGCCAATTTCGCATCGATCAAGCGTCGACATCCTGACTAGACTGCGCTCATCAGGAAGCTGGATCTGGGTCGGAATGGTTCCCCAGGAAATTTTGGATTGTTCAGATGGAAAGTTTCCCCCTAGTCTGATGTCACCCGCCCATGGGGGGTCTGGGGAAGAGCGGGGATTGGCAGGGGAAAAGCAGGGGCCAGCGAGCAGCGTGTGGAGTCGGTGGACGGTCGCGCACCCCAGCAGGATTGGTAATCGGACCGAGAGGCTCGTGGCAGAGATGAGATGAGGTACGGAATGTCAACTGACGTGCCTGGCCACCGCAGCTCGTCATGGTCGCCCTCATGAGATGATGGGTGATCGTGGTTCGGCTGCCTGCTGCGAGCTTCCCCTCATCTGGGGCGGGGTTGCGATGCTGTGACCGATGCTCGCCGTGGCCCAGCTCGGCGGCTTTCACTGATGCATCCGCTGGGGTGCGTGCTTCGTGCAGTGGAGTACGGGAGTAAGCACTTTCATTGACGGAATGGCCACCGCGTCGACATCGAATCGTATGTGCGCGTCAGGAACACGAGAAGGGCTCGGGAGGCGGGTACCCAGGGACAGGTACCGTGGTGGTGGAGGGTAACGTGGTATCCGAATCTGCGTGTTGTGGAAACTTGAAAGGAGGAGAAGAGCCGAGCCGTTGAAAGAAGTTAGTTAGAGGTCGACTTTAGGTGAGTGAAGCTAGCAGAGGAGCCGCCGAAATTGCCCCGCGCCGAGATGTGGATGTGCGGGTGGCTGGTGGCTTGAGCTTGATTCCACGTGATGCGGGGGACGAATCTTCCGTCCCCTGTCTCCTGCCAACGTCTCTCGAAGAGGTTGCACAGAGATCGGCGCACAACATCCTTCGACAAACGTGGACATCGTACCTCGGTCATTGGGCATCTCATGAGCTGGCCTAGACTAAAAGCGTCGATGTCTGTATTTAGCCGCTGGCCTACTTGCGTGGCTCGGAAGGCATGCCGAGCAGGCGACAATCAGGGCATGCTTCTCCTGCTGCAACCCTGATGGACTACGATTAGTGCCATCCCGAGACGGTCCTTCTTTCTTCCCGAGAAGGCCGCTTTTCCGAGTGAACACTCACCATGAGGGTCTGAGCAGGCCTTTCAGGAACATAAAAGAGGGGATATCGAAGCCACCGCGGCCGACGTGAGCCTGAAGCTTGAGTGAAGCTTGAGAAGAGCTTAGATGATGCAAACAACGAGAGCAAGAAAGCGGGGTATTCGGCCCTTATGGATGAAACTATTGTTGGTAGGGGCAGCACTCCACTGCTCTTGAAGGAAAGGATCACGGATCGTGAAGAATCACACGCGGGACCAGCGGCTCTCAACCGCGAGCAGCTCACTCGAACTAGAAATTCGAGGTGAGGGCGAGAGGTGGCATGTCAAAAATCAATAAAAGCACCTGGTCCTGGAGGGGAACGGGCCGTTCTGGTGGAGAAAGTTCTCCACCGCTTCCTCCTTGCTTCAATGTATGACGCGGATCTCCTAGTGTCCACCGTGTTCCGGAGATGCCTTTTGTATATGCTCTTTCCATATCTTGGTAGTTGGCTTCCATTGTCACTCGCCTTTGGGGGTGTTACACTTATTGTAGTACACTAAAATATCTCGACCGCCTGCAAAAACTCTAGCGTTGCAAAAGGATCATATTAATGTTGTTTTTAGAGTGGTGCTTCATGAACCAGAGCTTTCCTTCAGATCGCTGTTATCGCGGTGGTGGGGAGGGGGAGTCGCCGGTTTTCATTTTCTTTCCTGCAACTTAGGCTCTCCCAGTCAACAAGCTGCAGAAGCAGTGTTCTCAAAGGGTCGTTCCTCCAAGGATCGTGTCTACTCATCGACGTCGGCTGCCGAGGTCTTGCTAATGCGTAGTGTATTTGGCATGGCATATCTTCCAATAACATAGCTAAACCCTCTCTCATGACTATCAGCGATGAGTCCTCGACCGAACAAGAGCCTCCGTATCCAGTGGCGCGGAGAATCCGTTTGGGGACAGACCGTTGGACTCCAACTCGAAATTTCCAATACTGTTACTTACTCCATCGTTTTCGTATCTCAGATCCTATTTGCGTCAGAAACAATACCACAACAAATCCATATCTTGTATCGCTAGTGGATTGAATGTTGTTGGTAGATTATAATCAATGGAGGCGAAGCATTCTGCCCGGCTTAAGCTGTGGCTGCATTTCTTTGCAGCTTGCTGAATAAATGGGAATCGAGTGCGCGGCATTGAGAGGACTCTGCCATCTCGCGAGTCTTTGTTAGTGCAGCACAAGCGATGTGTAAATCCAGCTTCAGAGAAAGCCTTCCAAGGCTTGAGCAAAAGACTGTCAATTTATTCAAACGTCATGTGAAGCTGGAAGATTGTTGTGGCCAACGATGATGGACGAAGAGTCTAGAATTCCTATTGCTACGGAATCATTTTGTGCATGAACATGAGTCTGTTGCTTTGGTGGCGCATCTGCATCACAGGCCTATCGTTTTAGTGCATTCCCTCGTGTTGAGGTGTGCATTATTCCTCCTTATCGCTGGACGGCTGCGATGAAGTTGGGGAAGCACTTGCCGCGATGTCGTATGAGTCCAAGGCTTCAGTCACCTCGCTAACGCTTGTTTTAGATTGAGCTTCGACTCCTATCGCCGGGCTAATGCTTGTCTGCGATTGAGTTTCAACTCCTGTTGTCGCGCTAACGCTTGCTTGAGATTGAGCTTCAACTTTTGTCGTCGCGCTAACGCTTGTTTTAGATTGCGTTCCAAATTCTGTTTGGCTAACAATTGTCTGGGTCTGAGAAGCCCGTAGGTGGTTTGGTAAGAGGAGTTCTTGAAGCTGGCGAAAGCACTCGTTGTATCTAACCAGATCGTCGCCTTCGAGCAAGTCGAAAGTGTAGCGTTTGCGAAGGCTAATTTGAAAACTCTTTGTAACCTCGATCGATCGTATGAACTGGAAACCGGCATACCTTCCTATTCCATGAGATAGCTCTTCCATTTCCCGACTGTCACATTCAATCCGACTGATGTCGACGGTGATTTCAAGATGGGACAACTCCAAGACTTGCGGAAGATAGCAGCATGTTAGCCCAAAGTGATCAATGCTTGACTGAGAGTCATCCACCCAACCGCATACGACGTCTAAATGAAGGTTTTCAATTCCTTTGTGAACTTTTAGTCGCTCAGCCAAACATGCCAGAGGTCCCAAGCTAGTCATAGCCTCTCCAACGACATGGATTTTCGTGTGCGCCCAAAGCACTGCCCCAAGGTCGTTCCTCATTCCAGCGCTGACATTCGATAGTTCTCGAACGAATTTTACCATGAGAAAATCTTGGATCGGAGATCTGTCACTCCCTACTACTGACAGCTTGTCAACGCTTACAAAAATTTCGTACAGGACAGTCCTCTCGGGGTGACGTTTTACGTCAAATTGAAATGCTTCTTTCAGCCTTGCAAAACGGTCCTCGATCTGCCGTAGTTCATGCGATAAGAGCCTGTCGGCATGGGAAACGGAGCCTGTCCGAGTCTTATCGGACATTTCAATGTATTTTTCTACCCCATCATTGAAGTAGTACTCGTAGAGTTCGTTTGGATTCTGCTCGACGGAGAATTCTACCACGTCCTTCCCCGAAGCCGGGTCATGCTTGAAGAATGGGGTCAGGAGGATTTCAAGTATCACATATCTAATTTCCGGTGACAGATCGAAGTATTTAAACACTCCCTTTCTGATGCAACGCCGCCATTAGCCTAGCGCAAGCACATATATCTTAACACGAGGACTAGACTTGCCTTTCAAACGGCCTTTTAGACTCGCCCACCAGGTCCAGCTCAATGAATGGCTTATTACTAGTACCGGCCGCAAAGTCTTCTTCCGTCCATTCTTCCTGCTCACACTCATCTCTAAGAATGTTACTTATTTTCTTATACGTCCAATTTTTGTCCTTCTTGCGGTCTGCCATCGAAATACGGCCGAAACTGAAGTCCCCATAGCCCCTCTGGCGAGAAATTTGGACCGGAGCGGTGTTGCTGGGCTTAGAAGGCTCAGTTGCGCTAGGTTGGCTCATTGTGGTATAATGCCTGCGACGCGCCTTCTGTCAGCTTGAATAGGCAAAAAAAATCTTTCGAGACGTCTGGAGTATTCATCAGCAGAATCCCCTGTTCGTTACTGACCTGGAATACTTGCAGCAAAGCGTTTTGCAGATCAAGGATCTGCGTTACGAAGGTCTTTGGCTAGAATGCTTCCGTCGTGTTATAAATAAAAGCTGAGTCGAGGTATAAATATAAAGACCAATACACGCGCTTGCAAGTGTGAAGGTGCAGTCCCGATAATTCGAATATTCTTAGCAAAATACAATGTTGGAGCATGGAAACTAGTCTACGCGTCATATTGATCAGGAACCTGCTGTTCGCACTTGCCGCGGTGCTGTTGTTGGTTGTGGAAGTCGCAAAGTGATTTGAAGGCCAGAGATTAGTGTCAAAATTAAGCGAGCGCTGCCACGTGACTTTAAGGGGAGGACGATGACCGAGTTCGGTCTCAATTCTTCGTGCTTATGAAGAGATTAGCGCTTGAAAGACCTTCGTATACAGAGGCTTTGGATTTGGCAAAACTTATCGCCAAAAATTAGCAAGACTCGTGCATCCTATTTGGGCGAATTCCGTTTCCCTCGTCGACTTCAGCCCGCAGTGACCATTAATCCAGCAACGACTTCTCATGTCTAGAATTGAAATCAAACGGCTGAAGCAGAGCATACGCTCAATTCTGCAATCCACCAACATCCTTAGGCATCATCATCAATCATATATGCCATGCATGACCCCGAGTTGCCACCAGTGCTCAAAGAAGGATAGAAGTCCTTAAGAAATAAGAGGTTACCATGCTCTGGCAGGCTGAGGACAACTTGAAATTTGCTAGGTCTGAGACTTGTGGCGAGGGAATTGCAAAACGTTGTGAATTCTTGAAGAATCCCCTCTGTAGCTATGGACTGGAGGTCGGGGTCAAAGTCAAGGTCAAAGTCTGTGAGTTTAAGTTGGACGCTGATGCATTTGATTCTGACATGAATTGCCGGTCGATGTTTAAGAGTTCCAAGATGCATGATGTCGCATGATATCTACCGGGACCAGAACCAATTGCATCGATACCAACTCTGGTTGGGAAGGGTACGGGTAAGGAGAGAGAGGGAGGGTAAATTCTAGTTTAAGACTTATTTTGCTAGTTATCTAAAGGGGCCGATGGTTAGATTTCAGGTGTGCGGGGTTTGAAAGTAGAATAGTGTTAGTGGACGGTAGTATAAGATACAAAGAAAGGCAGTAGCTGAAATAAAAGTTAGGAAGAAATCTTTGCGCGATTGAGTCTTCTGCATCAATGTTAACAGTGAGTGTCGCTGCAATTGTATATAGATAATAGGACAAGAAGATATCTAGATAATATACTTTAAACATTTGATTAGAAGGAAATTTGGGCTATGCAATATCAGAAAGCGCGCAGCATTGAAAGCAGTCGATACTTCGGACCCTAATCAAAATTCAGGACCACAATTGATTGTGGATATGCAGTGCAGAAAGATTTGCGGTACCGTTTCTACTTTGTAGTGTCCAGGGGTGTCGAACTTCACTGCAGAAAATACATGCATGCAGATCAGTTTAGAGAGGTTTGGAGTTTATTTAATTTCATAAGGAAAAAATCTATTTTTAAAGCTTTTATGTAACAAGGTTTTGTATCTTCCCGACGCAGATTTCATGGCAAGGCCGCATGTTGGAAGACATGCGTGCAGGCAAAGTTGTTGAAAATCAAGCGTTTCTGCTACTCCGCACCCCCAACATCAGATTGTGTATATAATTGGGCTGTCCCATAATGTATTTAAGAATTCCAATGAAGCTATCTACTACTCTCTGCACACCTATGATTCTGCTATATCCATCAAAAGTGAGGCGATCAGTGTGGCTTTGCCTCGAACGAACATAAGAGGAAGTTCAGAACCACAGCCTCATCAACTTCGTTAACTTTGGACTTCATCCACCTATCGACACATCTAAACCATTTTTCTCGAAAAGCTACGCATGCCCAGAGCAAAATAATCTGCCAGTAACGCGATGACCCGCCTCTCTCGACCCTCCTCGGGCTTGTAACCCTCGCAATTGCCTCATCAATCGATCCGACCTTCAAGATGACATGCACAGCCCCAAACACTACAATTAACTATGTTTCTTCTCCCGACAGCCGAGGAACGTTAAATATCATTTGAGGTTGCCTGTTTACTATTATCGCATGTCCGTTGACAATCCAACACGTTTACGTCCCAGAGCAAAGAGACTGCCGTGAATCTAGGTTGGTGAGGGGACGTGAAATGGACGACCTCCTCACACTTTTGGGCTTACTGCAGCCAAATACCCAGAGGGGCTCATCAAAGCAAAGCCGTTTTTAAGGAGTACTCGTATTCGTTTGACTAGAAAGCAGTGAGCATATTTAAAATAGGAAAGTAGTACTTTAGTGTACAGGCCATTCGATACGAAGGAACCCTAGCTATTGGCCTTAAACCCTAGGATACTGATTTGTCAACTCAGCGACTTTGTCCCTTATAGCATCTCTATCCAGCTAAGAGAGCGATTGAGGGAGCCGCAAGCGCAAATCGCTTCGCGTTCCGTATCTCGCTCTTACGGCCCCCGCATTTTTGCATATCGCATACCGCATTTCGCATATCGCATTTCGCACTTCGCATTTCACCATTTGGTATTATGAAATGACTTATAGGAGCGAGGTCTACCAGCGCAGTGGACGAGTACAAATACTGAAACATCACTCACCTACCACTGCATCACTCACCTACTACTACATCACTAACCTACTACTTCATCTTCTCTATTTCTGCTACCGCAATCATGCGCTCAGTAATCTTTTCGGCGGCGGTGGCACTGGCAACAGGTGTATCAGCTACTCCCGCAACTCAAACAACCACGACCCAGACTAGCTTCGCGGACGCACTATCTTGCTACCTCAAAGGCTTCCAGAATCCAAGGATAGATACTTCGACAGGAGGCCAGGCGACTTGTATATCGGGCACAATAGACGTCACAGCATCCGCAAAGAACTTTAACATCAACATGACAGAACCTGTAAACCAGACTGAGCTCACCCAGTTTCTGGTCAATGGCATCGTCGCCAATTCAACGAGCAACAAGGATCTCCTTCTTGGCTTGACCAATGTCACCGGATCCTATAGCATATACTCGCAGCTCTGCTTCCCGAATAACACAACCAAACTACCTTCCACGGTTCAATTTCTCACACACGGTCAGGGATGCGATCGCAGTTACTGGAATCTCGCGCCGAATTACTCCTACATTGACGCTGCTGCCGAGCACGGATACACGACTTTCTTGTACGATCGTCTTGGTGTTGGTCTCTCTGATCATCCAGATCCAATCCAGATAGTGCAAGGCGGGCTCGAGGGGATTCAGATAGCGATCGCACACGAGCTCGTTCAGATTTTGCGTACAGGCGATATAGCAGACCACGCCTTCAAGCACGTTGTCGGCGTGGGTCACTCGTACGGCAGTTTCCAGACCTATGGCGTCACAAGACAACACCCAAAGGATTTCGACGCTGTGGTGTTGACCGGCTTCTCGAAATCTACGGCCGGCATGCTCCCGGGTTTTTCCGCTATAGATTTGACAATTGCCTCGCAGGAACAACCCCTTCGATTTGCAGATCTATCCAGTGGCTACGTTACTGGTAGTGGGATTCAAGGCACCCAATTCGCCTTCTTCCACGCGCCAGGCTTCGATCCAGCACTCCTCAATCTTGCCGAGACAACTAAGCAGACTATTACCATTGGCGAATACCTATCCAATCCCGGTTTTGGCAACGTTACAGAATTTACTGGGCCGATCGATGTGGTGGATGGTGAGTTCGACCTGCTGAACTGTGATGGCAACTGTTTGTACCCAGACAATCTAGCTGCGACTTTTCAGGCGCAGTTCTATCCTAATGCGAGCAACGGCTCTAGTTGGTATATCGGGCCGGGTTCTGGACATTTTTTGAATCACCACTATGCGGCAGCTGGGGCATATGAGCATATCCAGAACTTCATCAAGAAGAACGGGTTTTGAGCACATATAGGGTAGTCAATAGAAGACCAAGTCGAGTGAGGATTGGCAGGACGTATTTCTTTTGTTGCGAAAAATAGATCTGTTTCTTTCTTTCTTTCTTCCTTTCCTTAATGAAGCATTGGCTTGAATCAACAGCTGCTAAGATTCGTCTTTAAAGATCTATTATAATAAATGAGATTCAATAGAGTAATTAAAATAACTCAATTCTAAATTATGGATATTTTTAAAAATTGTTTATATATGAGTATTAATATAGCACGTTACTTTTGCATCATTATAAAGACCCTCCCTCCGATCTACTCAAAGTCTATAAGGCCACGATACCAGACCCGGTTGTACCGATGCCAACTCTTGTCCAAAAGATGTTTTGTAGCTCTTTCTCAAAAAGTGCGCTGACATTTGATAAATTTCTCAACCACTCAAGATAAAGATAATCGATAGCCGAGTCAAATCTTCGAGAGGTCTCCTGCTCAAGATAAAACGTCAAGTCATATCCGGTATTTCTAGAGGGATGGGTGGCATACTCGTGGATGTGGGCAGCCTTTCCTTCGTGTTCCTCCGCACTGATGTCTGGCTCAACTGCAGTTACTTTATCTAAATTTAGGCGAGCAAAACCATCGATTCTTTTGAGCCTTGTAGTATTTTCCCTCGACTTCTCTATCATTTCGTGGCTTCTCCATTCGTCGGATCCAGGCACGAGAATAATCTTGCAAGCTCTTCTGCCCAGCAAGGTTCTGATAATACTCTTCGTAAATGCCAGTGTATCTCCTAATCAGCTAATTTTCAGCCTCGACTTGAAAATGTGTATTTATGCTCATATATCTGGGAATACGATCGGCCCCGAACATGGGATACAGCTTTTGCTGTCTCAGCTTTACTATTCTCAGACTATTAGTAGAATAATTGTGCTAGTTCTATAGATTAGGATATAATAACTCTTCTGGAAGTTAAATGCGACAAAAGGGAGTATAATTAAGTCATTTTCAATATTTTTGAATTACTCATTTCAGACATTGAGAAATGCGCTCTCTTTTGTAGAGAACTACTCCTTTTCGCCGTACGCCGACTTGAGCCGAAGTCACAGCCAAAAGCTCAGAGTTAGAGTTCTGTCTGTTCTTGTCGTATATAGGAACATCGAAAGCTCTGTTCAATCTTCCTGCGTGGAGCATTTGCCGCCATTTCTATTACAAATGGGGTCATAATATGGAAATCGGCATTGGGCTAATATCTGCCTCAAACCGAGGGTCGGGAAATAGCACCGTAGGAGCTCCATTGGCACATCTCATTAATATATCACAGAAATTAGGCAAATAGATGTTCAACTAAACTTGCATTCAATGTCTAGGTTGTTCGTTAGATTTAGATTTTAAAGTACAACAGAGTTAATGCCACTATTAGGTTTCTTGCCAAAGTAAGGCTCAGAGTTCAACTCCTGGCGGGATATTTAGGGCAGCGATGTGCAACGAAATGGAATATCCTTCAATTCGTCTCCTATCGGATTCCTGGTGGTTTCGCTGCTCTGCTGAGTCAGCATCGCTTAGCAAATAGGAGGCGAGATGCAGATTGCAATGCAGCTGGCCGAAACCCGACTTCGAGAATTGATGGATTGTGAGTGATGCAACGAAAAACGTTTCCTTCGGTCAATATGTACAAGAAATGAGCATTATAAAGCAATCCAAGACTGCCAAGCATACCCTAAACCGTTATGCCTTTACCAGATTACTACTAGCATAAAACTCCCTAGCCGCAATCCTCATCTTACTAGCACCTACATCAAAAATGTCACAAAGTTTTTCTGACATGTATCTCTGAGAATATAAATATCCTCTTCCGCATCAATTTTCCACCATCAATATCTGAAACACAAACATCGTTTCCATCCTCATCTGTACCAGCAAGCAATATCATATCTAACAGATTAGTATAAAAAGTGGTACCATTGATATTGGACCTTATTCTTGGAGCTTTCGCTTTGCAGTCTACAGCATAAGCACCCTCATCGACGTTGTAGATAGTAGGAGGGAAGAACGGGAGACCGCCGAGAGCGAGATAAGATTTGGGAATAGCCTTATACTTTCCTAATTCGGGTTACGCGCCTTTTTACTTAAGGCATACCCTAAGCCCTATTTAGATCTCGTTTAACTCTTACTCAATTTCTTGTCATTACGCTAGTATGGCCGTATACAGTCCGTACAGTGGTACCGTATTATATTTTCATTCGTACGTATCCTTAATGATATATACTACTTCGTACGTACAATAGGCCTCTCATACGGCGCTAAAAATACCACTGAATACTATTTGGAGCACTAGGGAGGGTTGCTTATAGCGCAGGATATACTAGTCCAATGAGACTGGATATAGTTTCATCACCTTCCCATGCGGTATAGTTGACGAGGGAGACAGCTTGGTTGACTGAGATGCCCCCAAGAGTGACCTTTTCGTATTTAATGATGCTTGTTAGGAATTCGCCATTGTCGTAAGTGATATTGAAGTCCTCAATCTAGAATCTACAAAAATGTATCGGTGGCATTGTCGGCTGGTCTGAACTCGAAATGCGCTTCGAACTCATCAACACCTGTTTCTAGATCTATGCACGAGAAACTGCTCTTAATTACCCAGGTGTCACTCATCCAGAATCGACGATTGATTATAATGTCTCGGTACCAAAGATGATATTGGTCGCAAATCCTTCGCCATTGGAGAGTGATTCGAGAATGGTGGTATGATTGGACGTAGCTATTTTTCTTGCTCGAGAGAGGCCGAGAAGGTATGCGGCACTACACGCATTACATCCTTTAGCAGAGGTCTTCCGGCTGAGAGTGAGAACATTAGATGATAGAGTGAGCGCGTTAGCTTCCTGGGAAGCTGTTGCAGCGGAAACTGAGAAACTACTCGCTGTTGGTCATGATTGAACCAAGCGGTGAGGACAGTTTTTAGACATGAGCCATCTTGGCTGGGAAGCTTTGAGCTCCATGAGTCCATGATTGAACAGTCCAGGGCAAGGCCAAAGACCTGGGGGCTCCGTTGCCCATGTTGAGGATAGCTGTGGCCATCATAAAACCATTTATTATTTGTGGGTCCACCAGAGATTCTCTCCTAGAGCATATTGTGTCCACAGCAATTGTGGTCGTCAAAAGGAGCAGATCTCCCAAGAAACTGCTACATAGGCCTGGGATATGTCGAAGAAGGGCATGTGGACATTACGTTGCGTTTTAGCTTAGAGACTTCAGTCCATGTCTCGCAGTGTTTCCCAGATGTCACCTTGTTTACTCGTTAGTGGCTGGTAATTACACATGGCTGGATTACTGTATTCAGCCTCACAACTTACCAACCTGCGAACATCATCAATCCAAGTTTATTATATACAAGTTATGACTTCAACTTTACTCAACTTCAATATGCGCACAACTGCCCTGCCATGGTGGGCGATGAATAATTCTGTAGGATTGTTTTGAAAAAGAAAAAGTACGAAAAATAGCACTACATACCTTGTCCGTCAGCGTTCTGGAGCCCTTCGAGGCGTTCTACCATTCATGTAAGATGCAGTGCAAGATCTTTAGTGGGGGAGGGGGGAGGGAGGGAGGGGGAGGGAGATGTGATTGTCACAGGGTTAGGAGCTGGGCTGAGATAATTCTGCCTTAGCTTGTGCTAAATCTCGCTGTACCTGCACCACACCACACGCTGGCGCGATTGATCATCAGCCGGTGGCGGAGCTGCTTCAAGGAATCGTCACATTAAAGCTTCCTGATTCATGCAATTAAATTGATCCCGCCAGTTAGTCTATGTGAGGCAAGCACAAGCTGATATTGGTAGGAGATTATGCGTGCCAGTGACCTGGGAAACCCAGAATATATCCCGGAGGAAGGAGTTTGAAGGAGATAAACGCGTTGACCTTACAACTTTCTCAAACGTAAATATCTAATGCTTAGTAGTTCTATCAAGTCGGATCGTATAATTGAAGTCTGGAGTAACTATTTAGCATCCACTTATCTTCCTTTATTGATATCGAAAACAAATTTGTATTCTGGTTTCTGTTGTATGAATCATAAAACTTATTAAAGGAAGTTGATGCACAAAGGAAGACCATGGTTCTGCTGACATTTACAGAATCTTTAGGACTAATATTGGGGAATACGATTTTCCGGAAATGAAAACGAAGAATAAATTCATCATCCCTGTTATAATCAAAATATCACGTTTGAGGTACAATGGATGTAAAATGGACGATTTATGATGGGGGAAATCTAATATCGGGGAACCTTTGTGGTACTAAAAGTAGGACGTATTGGAGGAGATTGAGGGTGAGAGAAAGGTTGAGCAGAATTGGGGGGCGGATGATAGATTGTGGATTGCGTGTGAGAATGTTGTAGAGTTTACTGTGGAAGGAGTATGAAAGATATATAGATTCGGACCGAATTGTACATGCCGCCTAATATCTTTCCATCTAAGCTTGATTAATAGGGAAATAGCTGCTCTGCCTTTTATCTACCAATTTGTCGACGCCTTTGCGGCAAATCAAGCTCAATTCTAATCGCTGCCAACAATTGCTTTCTCCTAAACAGGTAGTCATACCGAATGCTTACAATACGAGAAACCATGACTTAGCTCTTCGACATGTCTGATCAACAGCACACTGAAAACAGCAATTGGCTCCTCTCAAGACCGTTCCTATACCTGAAGCCCTAGGTTCCGACATACGTATGTAATGGATATCGTGTAGAGCTAGCCATCTTGCAGCTTTGTTTCCAGCCGAGAGAATGATATATATCCTTGCAGAATTAAAAATTGAGACCATCACGTTTGACCTACAGTCGTACTCAGTTCTGTTCAGCATCACACAGTCAGGAGACAAAACCAATTCGAGCAGGGATATTAAAGCATGGTCGCATCTTTCCGTCTTGTGGATGGCCCAGCTGGCGTCGGATAAGAGTCGAAAGCCTGTTACATATTTCCCACGTTTATCGAGGCCAAGATTAGAAGGAAACGTGATCTGGAGGTTGACAATAAAGCTGTCGTCCCTATCTCCAAACATGGTACGCCTATGATAATATATCAGCTTTATGATCGCAATTTTGTGGAGTAAAGGATGGAGGTGACGGGACTTTGAAAAACTTACCCAAATTTCAAAGGTTCTGAGCAACTGAACGCCCCCTTGATTGTCTCTTGATCCTGGATTTCTACAGGCCATCCTTCAATCTGAGTGCTTCTGAAGCCATCAATGACGTTATGTTTCCAAACCCCGTTACGACAAGGTACACCCCTTTTTGCTACCACAAATCCTTGATCAACGCTACTTGGATCGAGGGAGCCGAAAGTGCTCACATAGATACTCCAACCTCTTCGACAAATGAGAGAGGTTAAAGGTTCTGTTAAATTATACTGTGTTGCTACGCCTTCACTGCAACGGTCCATTAGAATGGAAAAAACCCTGAACCACGTGCTTGTTGAAATAGGAATCAGATCACTACCATTCCAGGATTGTAATTGCTTTAAAAGTGGATGACCTCGGAGGTCTGGGTCGTGTATTAGGGGAAGTCCAGCGCATGCTTCAAGATCTCGGATCTGCGTAAATGCTAAGAGAAGGACTGCAAGGTCTTTAGCAACAGAGTAAAGATTTCTCCAAGCCTTTTCAGCATCATCTCCATTGCCGTCGAGAGCGTTCTGGATAGTTCGTGGAGCAAGACTAAGTGCCTGGATATGCGTGGCATATTTTTCAATCCCCTTTAGATTGAAGTTGGACGGTTTGCCTGCCCTGTGGAAAAGGAAGGTAGCTGCCATCAAAAACCGTGTTTCGGAAAAATCGAGACGAACCATATTGTCTTCTTCTGGGATATCGATGGGATTGTATAATCTTGATGCGTCATAAAAATTGTCGGGCCAGTTACGTTGTGTGGCCGGGCTTAAATAGATGTGCCTTGACATATGTAAAGCGAGGCCACATGATATGGATGCCAGCTGATCCAAGACCGTTACTCGCGCTTCTCCCGCGAATTCTGTTGCCTCAAGGACTCTCCAACCGTATCCGTGTGCCGGTATCATAAATAAAGATTCTATCTCGTCCTCTTCTTGGTCCGGGCTGATCGTGAGTGTTTTTTCATCTTTTGAGGCTGATAGAAGGGTTATAGTTGGCTCAGGTTCTGCGGTCGCTTCATGGCCATCGGGGCCTGCAAAATCAATAATAATCGAGTCTGGTTTCAGCGTCGGCCCGAATCTGAATTCTGTGGCCATACCATCAAGATCTCGATATCTGACGAGGGTGGTAAGACCCAGAACATGGTGACTCCAAACGACCAATAAGCAGTAGCCGCAGTTCCATCCAGGACTGAATATCTGGACCATGTGCTCTTCTGGAAATCGTTGAACTATGGGAAACATACTTAGAGCTCCATGAAGTATGTGAGGCATCAACGGCTGAGAGACTCCATGATCATCATCATCCATTTCGAGGGATCGCGCTACTGCAAACAACAAGCCGCTCCAGTCAAATGAAGCCGTTTGGTCCTGACAAGCTTGTAAGAAACCCATGATTCCCTCAACTGTTGGAGCGATCATCGATGACTGATTATCGGGACCGTCCTCGATTTGCCGCTCAAAGATATTTCTCAAAGCCGCAGCAAGACTTCCCACAGAGTGGACAGATGATAGAAGCGAACACTGAATAACCATGGCAAGATATGGCGCCGATTCCTTTTTAAAAGCTCGATTTACAGTTGGTCCTGGTCCACCTAGCAAAAGAAGTGAGTCAAGAAGAGGCGTAGATGAGGCCCCTCTTCCAACAATGGTCTTGAATGATGATTCCATTTGGCGCTCAATCAGAACTCGACCAAACAAATTGACGAGATCTTCCTCGACAACTATATTTGATCCCGAGCCCTATCGAGAGATCATTTTTAGTTTTCAGAATTATCAAATTGGCGCCTCTTTACGTACCTGGAGATCCCGTGCTAAGCTCATTATCGCTTCACCAGCTTTTGAGGCAAGCAGCCCAATCGGGACGAACTTTGTGAGCTCTACCGTCGCAGAAAACTGACTGGTGAAAGCCATGGTAATTGTAAAATTAATACCGGTGTGTAGATGTTTGTTGTGCGAGTTTGTGCTTGGATCAACACAGTAGGAGGGTATGACGGCGTATTAGGTAGAGGGCGAAAACTTTTTGTCTGCCTCAGAATCAGCCCAAAAGCGACTTTACTAATTAGGTAGCTCTATCCTAGTAGTTTAATGCAAGAGTTATTTAACAGGGCGGTGGAAGACAGCTTGTGATTGGAGCCACTCTCGCCCTGCTGCGTCTTGTGTAACATGATGCACTTATGGTAGGCTTCTCAGATTTGATCCGACTTCGGCTTTTACCCCGGCCGAACTTCTCTATTCATTGCATCTCTTCGTCCCCAGAGGAAGCTCGGAGCCCTAGGACCACGATTGGAGGCGCGCCAAGCAATGTGGTTTCGGAGGAAAGAGCCCGCTGCCGGTCTTATGTGGGGTGGGCTCCTATTTTCCTCAATATGATTGAATATGCCTTCTCATTTTGGCCACAAACATAATCCACCACGATACTGCCTTCATCTCAAACATGGAAGACCTCGCGAACACGTTGAATTCAAATCTGCAGATACCAGCCCGAAGGTTCCCCGCCTCGTCTTCCAGGTTCACATGGCATGTGAAGAGATTAGTCCTCTGAATAAACATCCCAACGCCAACCTATCCCACGATATCTTGTCCGTGGCTTTGGAAATGATGGGGTTCAAGGCAAGTGCCTCTCGTTAAAAGTTGATGATGTTTAATGAGATAAGCATGCAAACCTGAGCAGACATAAGCCCTTCGGCTTATGCCGGGGCTGAGCTAACCTGAGCAAAGGCGGCGCAAGATCACATGAACTTGATGGTTGCGAGGTGTCGAGATTCCGGTCAGGAAACACTTGAGTTATCTTCGAGTAACCCCACCTACAGGTGAACTCCAGCGTAATCTAACAACAGAGCAGCTCTCAACGATCTTCAGAAACGCCAATATAAATTTGTCCAGCTCTAGAACTCGCGCGATGCCGTCCACATGACGCAAGCTCTCCTTGCGAGAGAAGAAATGTCTGTGGTAGTGACGACTTGCGAACGAACACTGCCTCATCCGCGCAGGAGCAAAACAAGTTGAACAAGGCTACGGGCAGAACAGACAGCAGAGACGCTTTGTGGCCCACATTCTATCATTATTATCTCAATGCGCATTTAATTACACCGCTGCACCGCCCGATGCCATACCAAAAGTTGCCTCCCATCGAAGCCCTTTCCATGCCCTCGAATTGTCGTTCATCAACTCCGTCGAATATACAGGCATAACCTTCACGGCAAATGACAATAATGCCTAGGAGGAGAGTAGCCGGATGCTGTCCCACGTTTGCACGAACCCTTCTAGCCTGTTCATGCTGGTACAAGATATGAACAACGACTACATACTTGTACATCGCACAGACCGCGCCTATTCCACAGATTTTGCAATGCTCTGCTATTGTTCCCTCCTGTTCCACACTATCCTACGTATCTGCAGCGCTGCTATTCCCTCGTTTCGAGAAGATCGTGGACATTGGAGATGTTACCCGCCTGGGAGGACCTAAGACTGTCAGCAATCATGAGCACCAGTCGAGTCGATAACCTCCCTACCTTCTCGATATCGGCTACTCGAAGAATTGCAATGAGACGTAATGCTCTTCAACTAGGATGGCGGTGCTCAAAGTCCCTGTGGTGGGGTCTGTCTCCATGGCAGTCTGCAACAAGTAAGTTTCCGGATCCAGGTGCCTCCAGCTATCTCGGTCTCCGATACGTACCTAGAATAGATGAAGATGGACATACAAATACAGTAATATGAAAGCAGAACGAATTCTATACCCTGGAGGTATACTTCGGCACCTACGCCGGATCAAAATGCCAAAAGGTAACTCCCCGGTGACGCACTCAGAGTTGGACTGGTTCCTGATCTGTCGATTTGATCTTGTTTGGTATCCTACCCAGGCTTGTGGACTTCAAAAAGAGGCAAAGTGTTCAAGGTTTGTAAAAGGTCCTGCCACTGTGGTATCCTGCCATGGCCAAGCCTGTTCAAATTATTTAGTTGCTCGTTCCTAACATTATAAGGCATCTAATGTATCAGGAGTGTTATTTATTCCTCGCTCATTAACTAGCGGCGCCGAACCGAAACGTATCGCGAAAGTATGGAAATTTTATTGGGGAAATCCGAAAGGCCTTCCTGGAACGTATAGTCTATCCTTATTGTAGCGGAGAAATAGTACCAGCAGAAGTGGAGGATAGATCTTGCAGCGTTGAGCGTGGCGAAGATATCCACTTCGGATTGCTGCGGAGCTGGTGATTGAAATGCTTACTAGCCCAGCAAGGGCATTTCTGACATTTCTGATTCCTCGGCTGACAATGGAACACTGACAACGACGGAATCCAAGGAAGGTGAGCCAAGGCGGTCTTCTGAATGTCGAAAATGACCGCTGTGTACACCAGCTGCCAAGTTTTGGGGATATGGCCCGTCCGATGAGGATTGAGAAAGTCCATTGGTGAAAAATCCTGCCCGGCCCATACTCACCACTCGTCGAAGGGCAACTGCCGCAGCGTTTGAGTGTTCTTGCAGGTCAATGTCACTCTCGTGAGTGCTGAGGCCTTCCAGCAACTCGAGTGCTGAACGACGATCCATTCCGGTGACATCATGGCTACGCCAGTCGCTCAATTCTAAGTTATCGTGTCTAAAACGGTTCCTCGAGTCTGGTTCAGCAGGTTCATTTTCCACAGGAGACCTATGGAAGTGGTAGCGACGGCCTTCTTCCATAGCAACATAACGGTTGATTGGCCGTGTGAATGACTCATGAGCTTTTGGAAGGAAGTATACAGTTAAAAGAACGAAGAGCCACACAACCATTGGGATCCAAGGCACCAAGTCTGGAAGTGGAGTGCGGGCAGAGGAGTAGGCTGCAAAGCCGAGGAATATCGCGAAGACCAGGGTGAAAGGTCCGTAACTAGGACTCGTCAGTTAAAGTACTACCTGCCCAGCTCTATGGACGTCTTTACGTCTGCATTTCGTCCAGATGCTGCGCCACGAATAGCCCAGTGGAGAGGAAAAAGACCAGAACCGTACTATCACAGTCAGCAAGTCAACAAGTGTGGGCTTGTTGGGTGGACACTCACGTCAACCATAGCGCTCGATACTCAAAGAGTATCGGCGATGCAATTGCTGCTGGCGACATGCATCCCAAAGGGATCACAATCTTGATCATCTTCTGGAAATTCATGCTCATCGATGTCCGTGGGACGGAAACGCTGGTCATGGCCTCGGCGAAATAATCCTCTCGGAGGTTCATAGTCTCAAGAAACTCAATACAGACCTCGGTCAACTTTCAGCCAGTGTTTGCGGGTTGGATTTCAAGGTTCTTGTCGTTGGATCTCAAGCAAAAGTGGGTTCGTCTGAATGAGACTTCGAAGAGCAACTCGCGTTGGGTGGGAATGGGCCTGGGGAGATGGTTGGCCTTATGGTCCACGAACGATGCCCAAACCCACTCGAGCTTAAGAGGCTCGAGGTGTTTTACGGATCTCGGCCTCTGTTTATTCCTTGAATTAGGTATCAATACATGATATGGCATTCTTAGGGGCTGACTGCTCACGGAATCCACCCTCGGCCGCAGAGCAATCTCATTGGCGTCAAGATGGCCAGGCCAATCGAAGCTGTGAAAGACTATGATTCGAGGCGTCAGGATAGCTTGGAGATCCCAGCTCATGCTGTGCCAAGATACCATGGACTTCTCTCAACTTCTGAAATCGTCGTACATTTGCGAACAAGCAGTTTGCCTTGGGTCGCAAAATCAGCCTTGCTGACCGTGCATCTCGACTATCGCTTCTGATTGGTCAATTTCGGTGAAGGAGCTGGCTCACCACCACAAATGCTCGTTGGGCATCAGCCTTGCAGAATGCCTGCACCCGTCTTGCGGCCTGACCGGTCTGCCTTGGCCGAATCGGATGATGCGTATCAGCCAGCCGATCGCAACCGATACATCTCCTACTTTTGCTCACCGAGCAAGATGAAACTGGGCCCCTGCGCATGACCTCGTTACAGGAAGACCCGCAGGAGGCCGGTCCTTGCGCCCAGCTTAGGTGCATGATGTGCATCGCCAGCCTTGTGAGGCAATTATCTTCGCTCATTGAAGGGTGTAGTGGGATGGGCGATAAAAATATGACTGTGAGCTGCAGCCTCTTTCTTTATATCAAGCGACCATCAGCCTCAGCCGATGCTGAAGCTTCAAGTGGGCTTCTCACCGGCTCCAGAGTTATTAAAGAGCTGATCTCTTTCGGTGTTGAGCAGTTGTGCCAGAATCACCATGTCCAGCGTTTTCTACTTTACAGTTGAATCATCAAGTCGTACAGCCAAATGCTCGCGCCATCTTCCCGGCGCGCGTGCGGAATCGTTTTCGTCTGATCTTGTTGTCGAATTTCCCCGCAAACGTTGTCCACATGGCGGCCTTGCAACATGCTGGGAGCTCCTTTTCGCATTCTTCTGCTCCCTTATCTGCTCAGCCTACACTCTTCGATATGAAGAACGAGTCCGTCCCCAAATCGTGGAATCACTCCCTTTCCCAGCTAATAAGTTGAGCAGAACACCATTCTTCCCGATTCGGTGCCTCAAATTCAGCTTCCACCACCAGGTGATAGTCATTTCAGCTTCATGCTCGACCCACCACCCGCTCTGATGCTCGGAGCATGTCTTCTTCTCGGCTGCTCGGTATCCTCGTTCACCTATCGCCGCCAGGAAGAAGATAGATACCAAATGCTCATTTTTTGCGTTGTCCTCACAGCAGCAACTATCTTTGGCATGGCGCTCAATGTGACCGCCAATATCATCATGCTGGGCTTAATCCCTTGGGCGTTGTGCCTCGCTATGGTCTTTAGCGTCGCTGCGCACTGGCTTGTGAAGCGATGTAGTAAGGACGGTATCTGCGCCAGGATCCTGTGTTGTGAGCGCGGCGAGAAAAGCATGGCCGCTCCATTGTGAGAGATGATACAGTGGCATATCTCTGGCATATGCTGAAATCACCCTCACTACCATTTTCTGGTCCGATCCACGTTCAAAGTTGCCTCCTGGAAAGACATTCACTGGCTCCGACCATCATCAGCTGTTCTGTTGGATGTTCGACCCTCAGGACTTTCGTTCCCTCAACGGGTCATCTCGTCCGCAGCACGGGGGACTCATACGTTTCGTGCGGTTGTTGCCATTCTCTATGTCGCGAGTGCCGCCTCGCTCAATCACTGGCTTATGTCAAGATTTGATGGCCGAATAACGTTCCTGTAGGTGTAACCTTCGAGAAATCGGGTTGTGTGATGCAGGCAAATTTATAAAAGTAGAGTGCTTAGTTATGTGGAATTTATGTGCTCTTTAGGTATCGTTGTCACTGCTGGTATATCATCCCCAGTCCTCAATTAAATTACTAGATAGTCTAATTATTGGAGATTTGCTTTGTTAAGGTTCTTAAACGCTCATGCCAGAGATCAACATTCATTAGCAAAGTGATATATTTACAAAAGCGCAAAAGCAGAATTGGAAATTGCCTATATGCCCCCAATCACAACTGTATAACATATTCAAACACGATCTTAACACTACTCTTCATCTACCTCCATTATTCTCGGGCCCTCAATTCTCATTTTTCGCAGATCCAAGTTCGATTTAGTCCCATTCATCCCCAGCGCACGTCTACCGCTTCCCGAACCACTCGCGTCCTCAATCCCTTGACTATACGCCCAGCCCAAGGCAGCCTGGCTCTGCGCCAGATTCTTTTTTTCGTTCATCAATGACATCCTCCTCTTATACTCCGCCTCATTCTCGTCGTTCCGCAACTTACTCATCGACGCCGCCTGCCTCAAAGCATGCGCGTCCTTTGCCGCTTTGACCTTCATCCTATCATTCTCCTTCGCAATATTCGCCTCATGCATCCTTTGCTCATGCGCCTGCCGCTGTCGAAAAATCATATCTTCTCTGTCCTGTTTAGCTTGTGCAGCCTCCTGCTCTAATGCGATCTTTCTCCTCTCTGCGGCTATTTCCTGCTGCTGCTTTTCGATCTCGCGGCGCAACTTTTCTTCCTCTTCTCGCTTGAACTTTGCGGCTTCTTCGCGCTTCCTCTGCGCTAATTCAATGTGGGTGGGTGGGTTCATCATTTCCTCGAGCGGCTGAGGGCCCTTGTTCTTCCAGTATCTGTCGATACATTTGAAATCTTTAAGCAGTTTGATGACGCTTTGGGACTGCGTCTTGTCACCCCTACATTTGCCTTTCTCCACGTACTGGGTTGGTGAGTATGTGTATTCGCCATCGGTGAAGAGATTGAAGTCTTTGTTGATATCTGTGAATTGTCCACATTCCAGGAATGCTTTGGCCATCAAATGAGGATTCGAGCTGTCGAGAGCATGAATCAATATAGAACGATTCCCGGCTTGCGGAAGACGATCACTCGTGAAAGCTCCTCCATCGATCAAAGCTTGAATTGCTTTCTTTGCCCGCTTTTCCTTCTGCTGAGTTGTTGCTTGCCCTTGCTTGAGGAGGTCAGGAGCCTGGAAGCATAATTCGAAGAGAGGAGGCCGGCCCTCAAAGCGAACCAATGGGAAATTTGGATCGTGGCCATGTTCTAGAAGGAGCTTGATGGCATCCACGTTCAGATTGCGAGCGGCCTCGTGCAAACTACCATCGTTGGAAGTGGCTGAGGCATCTAGCAACGCTTTCGCGGAAGTCATATCGTTCATCCGCGTTGCTAGACTCAGCGGCGTTATACCATTTTCATCGGCAAGATCAATGTCCGCGCCTGCGTCAATGAGACATTGAACGATTCGGTGACGGCCACTCTCGATAGCGAGGTGAAGCAGAGACTCGGAATGGTTATGCAAATCGGCTAGGGCGGTCATGGTTAGCTTGCAATCCTACAGTGCGATGGATAGAGTAGTAAGAGAAGACCCACCACCTCGACTGATCAAAAGGTCTACGACATGATCTTCAATCTTCTTGCCTTTCATGGACAACGACCAGTACAAAGCTGTAAATTTACCGTCCTCAGAGGACATCGTCTGGTCGACATGAAAGCCCGCCTTAAGAGTCGACTCGAGAATCTTCACATTAGTAGGAAAGTGGTTCAGGCAGAGAAAAATGGGAGGTTCGGGTATGGTGGGATGCATGAATTCTGGGTCCAGCTCCCCTGGCGATAGTTCCACAAATGAGTCTATCACAGCCAGCGTGCTCGACTCTCCAAGTTTGGAAAAGAAAGCGAAAGGAAAGGCCATAGAAATAGATTCGCTAGTAGGGTTCATCGCCAGCATTCTTCTCACCAAAGCAGGTTCACCTCGTTCTGTGGCGATCTGTAGAGCTTCACCAGCTTTGTGATCGATATCGACACGATGTTGAAGTAATGTAACCTCGAAGTGTCTTGCGTTCGGCTGGCCGTCGGCCACAGCTTTGATCAAAGCCTCATTGACCGGATTTCCTTCTGCGCCATGTTCGAGCAGGATCGTCAGAATAGAAAAGGATTCCCGTTTTCCCCAGAAAGAGTCTGTTCTCATCATGGCATTGAAAACAGCAGATGCTGCTGAATCATCCCTAGAATGCTCAAGCAAGAGACTTAGCAGCGCCTTGTTGAACGTTTTAGCAGCCGTCACTAGTGGGCGATGATTTTCGAAGTGCACTGAGGTGCGGAATGATAGGAGAACCTCAATGGTCTGCATATCAGGCCGCCGGTCTTGCACAAGGGTATCCAGCGCTGCAGCTACTTGATCGCTAATCGGCATGTTAGCTTGCAAAATCAATTCTGTGGCTTCATGTCGAAGCTTCGGATCCAAAGTCTGTGAAGATTGAAAGATCCTTGATAAAACTTCTTTCGATGGCTGATGAGGGCCTTGTAGTAGCACTCGTAGAAGCTCGAGGTCACCGGAACGTGTGCTGATATCGAGGGCTTCGCCTCCTTGAGCATTAATTGAGGCTCTATACTCAAGAAGAAGCTTACACAGGGGTAGGCCATCAAGTCCCTGTTTTGATGCATTCACTAATGCCACATCTAGTGATGGTCCTTTCAAACCAGCGTCAAGGATGAATCGAAGAAGTTTCATCTTTTTCGAAGATGATGACACCGAAAGAGCAACTTCGAAAGCGGGGACCAGACTGGCGTTTTCAGGTTTCTGGTACTCTCCTCCAACCAATAGTTCTAGTAGACCAACGTTCTCAGACAAAGCAGCAGCCGTTATGGCAGCCCCTCCTTGGAAATCCGGAGAAGCTCCCTTTTCCAGGAAAACCTTGCACAATTCCTCTTTCTGGCTCTTGACCGCAATCAGTAGGGCTTTGGAACAGGAAGTTTTGACAGGGCCTGCCCCGACAAGAATATGGCAGTATTTCAGCTGGTCCCGAGGATTTCGTAGCCTTATTGCAGCTGCAAATGCATTGTCGAAAGTTGTCTCGCTTGGACGCTTCTCAAGCATTAACCGCAAATGTGCCTGGTTGTCGTTGGTAATAGCCAAACACAGCGCATGGCCGTCCTGGAAATCAACGGACGCATTCCGGAGGATGAGCTTCAGAAATTCAACGTTTTGGTGCTCCGCCGTGACAGCAACTGTGAGTCCTTTGTTGACTTCCTCGCCGATTGCACCTGCATTGATCAATTTCTGGCACGCTTCGAATCGTTTTTCTGACTCGGTGTGGTTTAGAGCAGAGGTAAATGCTCGACGGAGAGACGAGGCTTGGGGACGGCGCTCAAGCAGCATGTTCAAGCTAGTCATGTCGAATAGCTTGGTAGCTTGGAATATAGCTTCGCCTCCAGCATGGTCTATACCGGCCCCCTTGCTAAGAAGCATGCGAGTGAGTCGTCGGCGAGTCTCTGGGTCCCGGAATGTAACTGCTAGTGGCAGCGATGCTGATAATGCTGGTACGGAAGGTCGACCTTGGAGCAGCATATGCAGCAAAGCCTCGTCTCCAGCAGTAACAGCTGCACCAACCGTATTACTGCCATCGGCACCTTTCATGATGAGTATTTGGATCATCTGATCTTGCCGCATGGTGGCTCGATCAACCGTAGCGCCCCGATTGCGTAAAGCAATCTCTAGCGAGCTATCGAGACTAGTTTTGTCCGAGTGTTTAGATAGAAGTTGTACAATTTCAACACTACCAGATTTTGTGGCCTTTTCAAGTAGCTCACTCCGTTCATGGCCTTTCTTGAAGATACTTCCGATAGATTTCCTCTCGGGGATGTAATTGATATCACCCCCTTGCGCAATATACAATTCCTGCAGAACATCAACAACTCCGGGTCCTGCCCTTTCTTGTTCGTCTATAATTGACGAAAGAGCTCGAAAAATCTCCCTCTGGCTAAACGTGGTGCGTTTGGATTTCGACATCAAGGCCCGCGAAAATCGAGAGCGAGCCTCGATCTTGGCACCTTTGTTGCGAGCGAGGATGTCATGAGCCGTAGCCTCGTCTTCAGACGTGCGAATGCTATGTCCAATTCTAGAACTAGTGCTTGCCGGATTTGGCGACCCTTGCGTACCATATGGATTCATAGGTGAGCCGTGGTGAGCCGCTTCATCGTAGCCATAGTATTCGTCGTCCATCTGATGCGTGGTTTTCTTAAGATAGACCTCAGAGATAAGGCTGTGGTGTCAGGGGAAAGCTCGGGGCGAAAGGTTGGAAACTATTGAGAACGCTTGCAGGCAACAAAATAATGAAGAACGCATATAGGAGACAATCGGCTAAGATTGAAGTTTGAGAACTGTGTCATACCAAAATGACATCGCTCTCGATGGGAGAATCAAAGGCGCGCCACGGCTGCGAATGTCGTATCTTCAATGGGCATATAGAACGGAGCTGAGGAAGTGCCTTGAGATTAGAGCGCCAACGCACAAATTTAGGCACGAGTGCACGTATCCCGCAATAATTGGTTCATGTGACCCGTCTTGCGTCTTCATAGCGCCAGCCTTGCTGTCGGGGTATTTTTGGGTCACTTTGGGGGCTTTGCCTGCACGCGGCCCAAAACAGACTGGGCGTGTCTCAAACGGCTCAGCCGCAACTCGAGATTGAAAACATACCGCTCCGACGGTTTGAGAGGGTTAGTGGGTTCTAAATCTTTCCTAATGGAGTCGCTATCAATGTTAGACTTGAGTACGGGGGTTACTCTGATCGTTCAGGACTTTACGGAAGGCTCTCAGTTGTTCAAAAAGTGGCGCAAGGGACGGGCAGCAAAGAAGGCTGTGGGACAAGAGGAATTGGACACCTCGCTCTTTGAAGGCAAAACGTCTATTGAAGCAGTATTACACCACTTCTCAGTCAAGCATGGACCAAAGTTTAAGACTGGAGATAGTAAGCTTTCCTTGAGCTCCGGTGTGGGTGATGCTGATATCCTGGCAAGAACAATCAGTCAACAGCATCATCAAAATCCGAACGGGATTCCGCAAGGGGCTGGTCGATGCGTTGCAGAGTTCTGTAACCGAGAAGGACAGAAACAGCGCATTAATCGATCCTATTGCACTTAGATCAGTCTCTGAAGCGACGCGGAAAGACACGCTCCAGGTGATGGATGAGCTTTCGCGGCGGCTTGACCTCGAAGCTGCTATTCCTGTATTCAGACAGCCGGATCCAGGGGACCTTTTACCTCCAATGCCTCTTCGACCTGTTCGACCTCCTCAACACAGTGCAAATTCAAGCCAGACGTCATTTGCAATTCCGTCCCAAACAAGTGCAAGCTCAAGCCAGACATCTTTTGCAAACCCGCCTCAAATAAATGCGAACTCAAGTCAAACATCGTTTGCAAGCACTGCTCCGCCGATTCCTCCGAAAATTAAGGAATACTTGCCACAGCCAATATGGACTGCGTCTATCTTTGATGGCAGAGATCACATTGGTGCCTCTCAAGCCATGGTCCGTAAAAGCCCTTCAAGGTCTGCATTATCCCGGATGTTCGCACTAAAGCCTCAGCCATATTACATGGTTAAGCCACATTCGCCACCTGCGCCTGTGATACCAAGTTACAAATACACTGAAGACGGAGGCAAAATCTTGGACGAAGGAAGAGAATCTGTGGCTAGGTTGTGGGCTGCAGCAGATAGTTCTCGAGATCGCCTTCAGGTTGACCAGCTCCGAGTCTATCCGCACTCTGCTCCACTCCCACAAGGACCGTGGCATACCCTAGAGGAAGACGAAATTCGCTGCAGCACACCCCTTCCATATACCAAATTTGCGACACCACCTTCACCCGATGAGCCAACACCTCCACGCTTGCAAGTTCCTGTACCTCATGAAACTGGGCATCCGTCATCTCAACCTGAAAATAGGGTTCGCAGCGAGCTAAAATTCACCTTTTCTGCTCCTACACCACGTTTTAGGAGGAATGTGAGTGGACCAGATGGCCTGGAGGATAAATCTACTAGGTTGTACGAACTAGGTAGCTAGGCATCCAGAAGGATTGGCGAATAGAATTGGAAAGATGTGTGCTTGTTTCTCAAGTCGACTCTCGCTCATAGGTGGTTGGCTTTCGAGTAGTGAGAACAGTTGAGTAAGTGAGGTTCGCTAAGTCTAGTAGGGGGAAGCTCGCTAAAGCTTAGGGGGATCAGTAGCGAAATGGATACTAGCCTGTCGCCCAAAATACTTATACTAGCTAAATTATCTCGGGCCCTGTATTTACTTCAATTTATACTACATAAGTACTAATGAAGACATTACCTACTAGAGGCGCTACTCCTCAGTCATGCGTCATGAAAACCCCTAATAAAAGCCCTTCAAGCTGCTGCACGTTTGAGGTGGTGGAGTGTAGAATATTCTGCCAATTCTTACGCCCTCCTACCTTCTGAACAAGTTATCGGAAAGGAACTCGATCGCGAGCAACAGTGCTGGGCGAGCAGTGAGTTTTTGAAGAAGGCAGGTAAATATGGAAAAGCATGGTCAACACGATGATGATTCAAGAAGTATACTTGGAATTCTTTCAACTTGATTGCTTTGATTGTTGATGAAATATGCTGTGGTTGAAGAATTAAAGTAGCAACCTGATTTCACACCCAAAATCATGTGTAAATATGGAATTCAAATCACGCTTAAGCAGGATTTTCGATCCATACTCATGTGCGTAGTGTACTATCAATGTTCCTCCAGGTGTTGATGAGAAGGCGTCGGCACGAAAAATTAAAGTAGTGCCTAACGCCAAGTGTGTTAAAATCCTAACAGTAGTCTTTGCAATGGATAGGTAAAGCTAGACAAGTGCGACTAGAAAAAGTGAAACGATGCTAAGGACACCAAAAATGCAGACGCAGACGCATGGGGTATTTGGTCTCTATTCTATGATTCTGGTTCTGAAACCTTTAACTTTTGCAATGTCTCTTCTGCACTTGGTCCAACAGTGACTTTTTCTGCATCTTGTCCTTCGACATGTCCATCAGGTTGTGCAACAACAGCTTTTCGAGCTGCAGCAGCAGCGGCCCGCTTCGCTGGGTCACCCTTATCCTTGGCCTTCTTGACTTTGACAGGTGCTTTTTCTGGTGGGTAAGCTTGTAATGAAATGGCCTGCCACTCAGGTGATGCGGCATATTCGGCCACAATTGGCTTTAGGAGTTCGTTTAGGTGATGTGTGAGGGCAGATTTGAGGAGTTGAGGAGTGAGCTGAAGTTGTATTAGCGGCGACTCGCAAGACTACTCTTGAATAACTTACAATATCTGCCGCATAGTCTTCCTTGAGTTTCCCAATAGACGTATAGACAAGTGGTTCTGCGTCTCTTCGCTCTACCTTGAAGATAGGTTCGTGATCAACCTTCAAAGCAATGGCTCTGAAAATAACATGCTCGACGAACGCGATGACTCCATTGCCCTCGACCTCTTTTGGTACACACTTGGCCTTCTTCAGCTTCTTCTCTACAACCGCCGGCTCGTCCAGAAGATCGATTTTCGAGTCCGGGTCACTAGCACTCATTTTGGCAGCCTCTCCTAATCCTGGTACCATCGAGTTCATCAGATGTGCCCTAACATTGTAGCCAATCTTTGGCAAATTCTCCAGCGCGAACGTGAAGATTTTCCGTTGGTCTACTCCACCAAATTGTGCATCGACATCGAGGTACTGTTCATCCAGCGCTTGCATGAGTGGGTAGATCAAGCCTCCGAGTGTGGGGTCCTCCGTTTGTTTAACCACTTCTGCTCCCGCCTTTTGCGCAACGTTGATTCTTGTGATTCCCTCCAGCTTGAATCTGTCCATGGTGTAATCTTTGTTCAATTGGTAAGAGCTACCAAGCACGAACTCCAGACGCGCCAGATCCACACCCACAGCCTTCAGCAGTGACTTAATCACTAATTCATAGTACTTCGCGCGGTATTCGACAAGGTCAATGGGGGCCTTCATGTTATCCAGGTAGCCATGAATATCTGCGAGCAGGATCTTAACGTGACAACCTGCTGCAAGCAGCTCTGCAATCTTCATACATGGCACGAAGTAGCCGCAATGCGGTCTGCCAGTCGTTGCGGTTCCCCAGTAAACTTTCAATGGGCGTTTCTCTTTGAGGATGACATCGTCGATGATTTCGGGATTGAGAACTTCGGCGAGATTGGCTTTGATCAGGGCGATCGAGTCCTCGGGACTCAATTTGGACGCCATGTTCTGCTGTTGCGAGGAAGAGGTAGTGGGAGGTTGACTCATATCGAAATCTGGTTGGAATTTTGGAGGGGTGGTGATCACGTGATGAACGACTGTTTTTGGTATCTCCCATTCCTTCTTTTCGAAGAAACAAACATAACAGCTCCATTAGATATGAACAGTTACCGTAGCTCTCAAAATATGTACGCAAATAATCCTATATTCATTGAACTCGTTCAAAACCAAGGACGGCTCGGCTCTATTCAGCCTACCATGTCAGACCTTAGATATTGATCTAAAACGCCATCGGATTGCCAATAAGCAGAATGTACAGAGGCACGAGACTATGGTACATATACTTCTGTTCTACTTAGACGTAGCCTACATAATTTACAACTTCTCCTGTCTCCCTTCTCGCCTCCCTTCAATGCCCCAGCTACCCACCAAACCCATCGCTTTCTCTCCTCCATGTTCCAGCCTTTCATCTCTCAAAACATTAGAAAGACATTGCCATGGGTCACGCGAGCCTCCAAACCTCAACACTTCCCTTTGAAACAACTCTCCGTGTTCTCTCATCACGGACCCACCCTGCTTTCCTGATTTAAACACCTCCTGCCATACCCTCTTCGCCAGTACCCTGTCGAAAAGATAGCTATAATACGTTCCTCCATACCCAAACAGATGCCCGAAGAATCCCTGCCAGCTTGTTCCCGGAGGATCAGGTGGCAGGACACCATGTTTTCGCTGAAGCTCATGATATACTTGCGTCGAATCGAAACCTGGATCCAGAGGAAGAGAAGAATGATAAGCTTGATCCAACATCGAGAGGATAATCTGATTCTCTGTATCCGCTCCTTCAAACTTCTTGTCCAGTGCTAACTTCTCGGCAACCATCTTGTACGGTAACGGCTGATCCGTCTCATAATGAGTTGCGAAGAGAGATAAGACCGAGGGATCAGCCGCGAAATGCTCCATCAGTACAGATGGTAGTTCTGCGAAATCGGTAGCGCAGCGAGTTCCCGAGACGTTTTGGAAGTTTGTGCGGCCAAGGATGGAGTGGATGGCGTGTCCCATCTCATGGAAGAGGGTTACTACTTCGCTAAAGCTGAGGAGCGAGGGTTTAGATGAATTGGTGGTAGTGGCGAAGTCGCATATGAGCGCAATGGTCGGGAGTTGCATTACACCGGAGGATAGAGGAGGAGAGATAGCCATACCATCGTTTGCGGCTTGCTCGGCGGAGGTGAAGAGTTGGTTAGGTATTGCGGCTGCTTCTTGGATTTCTTCGTTGCTGATGAGGCGCGAACAGCGA
This sequence comes from Phialocephala sp. D728, assembly GCA_003988865.1. Classification (NCBI taxonomy): domain Eukaryota; kingdom Fungi; phylum Ascomycota; class Leotiomycetes; order Helotiales; family Mollisiaceae; genus Phialocephala; species Phialocephala sp. D728. The sequence continues at coordinate 69,132 of QYAJ01000059.1, forward strand.
AGAGTGAAGTGTGCTGGGTTGGGAGATTTCCCGGGCCGGGAAAAGAGGTCACAGTAGAGGACTGCAACGTGACCGTCTGTTTCGGAGACAACGTCAAGGCGGCGGACATCCGAGTTCCAAGTTTCGCCCGGTAGAGTCTCGTGTGGTACGAATCTAATGCCATAGAGACGGGAGAATAATCGAGATAGGCCTTGCATGACTCTTCCTAGAGAGAAATATGAAGATAGGAAATCTGCGTTCCGCGACCTGGATTGCAGTGATGCAAGTATACGTGACATATAGTACTCTTTGTCCCATGGTTTCAGCAATGGCTGTGTTGTAGAAGTGTGCGCCGCTTTTGCTTTTAGCAGACCCGCGATTTCGGACTGGACGAACGAATTATTGTCTTTAGATAATTCTCGGAGGAAACCATCAACAGACTCGGGCGAATTGGCCATTTTATCTTCCAAAGCCATATGAGCATAACTACTAAACTTTGAAAGCTTAGCAAGTTGCCCTCTCTTTTGCAACAGCGACTTGAGCCTAGATAACGTTGCTTTAGAGGACGTGCGACTTGCAATGAAGATTTCTTGTCTAACAGACTCGTCTTCAACAGACCGCAAGGCCGCGCTTGCGGGCCCCCCGATGGTAGGTAAAGAGACCTGACCCCATTGTGTCAACCGTCGAACGAGAATCGGGTCCATGCCCTTCATCTTGCTGCTTGGAAAGGTCAAATAGTCCTTCTCTGGTGACATATAATCCACAAACTCGGGTCCAACCTCACTTATCTCTTGTGATAAAGACACGAAGCGTTCTCGATCCCCTTGCGGCAAATCAATGGCTGATTTTGCAAAATCTCTTTTCAAGATTTCTGCTACCATCTGCTCTTGCTCGTCCCACGTTCCTAATTCGGAGCAATGCTTCATACCAATATCAAGTTGCTTTGCCAGCCCCGTCGTCGTATTCAAGACATTCATGTATTCAAACATTATGGAATATGCCCTCGTAGCAGCTGCCTGGATCTGGGGATCTGGATGTGTAGCTCTGACGAAATCCGAGAGGTCTATGACCCGGCATAATAAATCGCTCAGCCTATCCAGATCCCTAACCACAGAGGTGTATTGTTCATGAGTTGAGGCCTTTAAAACTTTCTGGACTATCCTCTTCGCTCTTTCTAACGTCGTATTCGCGAACTCCTCGAAGCCTCTTGGTTCAGTGAGGTATCGGTTCTGAAAGAGTCCGGTATTTCGTGAGGACTTCGAAGATTGGGAATACTCTTTCCAGAACGCCGGAGAGTCGAAGATTTGCCGCAGGGTTTTGTCGTCATGCTGGGCTCCAGGAGGTGTGATATCAAGAGGTCGTTGTCGAAATGTAGCCTTGAAGCTTGGATTGTCTTGCGAATTCTGAAGTTTCGGCGCAACGGCTTGTGCATGGTTACCTCGAATCTGCCCTGGTAGCTGGCGACGGAGGCATCGTGAGCATACCCATGGTCGATGAATTGTACTTTTGAACATTCCTCTCGCCTATGTGAAGTCTGTATTGCAAAGTTCCAGATGTGCGAAACTCGGAGGCATTCGAGATCCTCGGTCGTCGAAGAGTCTTATGCAGGGCCGCTTATGCAAGCTTGCACAAAAACACGCGACATTCTCAAGCTTTATCGACCTCATATCCAACTTCTTCAATCAGCAATTGAGCGCCCTACTTTTCGCCAGTTGAGCTATGGCTGCGAGAATGCTACTGCGCCAGGTTCGTATACCTTGTTCCTCAATTAAACCCCTGCTGACGTTCTGCAGCGCATTGCGCCCGTAGCTACTGGTGCCATCATCGCAGGTGTAGCTCTCTTCCCAAAAACCTCTCTGCATGCAGAAGCTCCAGAGGATCCCAATGCAAGTCGCTCCAAACAGATCTATCTTCCTAAACTTCCATTGACTCTGTGTACAGTCAAGAAAGCCCATATACGATGACTATGAGAGCGAGCCTGCCCCTCCGAGCCCATCAATCCCTTCCTCCGAACCAACCCGAAATCCTACAAAGTCGAAATCTCCTACGCCAACTGACCGCTTAGCTGTGCAGATTGGAAAGACTAGATTGTTCCTCTATGCCCGCGTTGCAGCAGCGGAAGAGAAAGTCAACGAGTTCATGGATTCGGCGCTCAACCTGGAAGAAAGCTTTACCAGCACAGTTGCATCATTAGCACCGTCACCTCAATCCGGGGAGAAGTTAATGCCAGGTACTCTATATGTTCTAGTGGCAGCAATGACTGGAAGTATTGTGTCAAGAAATCGAAACATCCTTCTGCGAGCTACCGTCCCTCTAGCAGTTGGAATTGGTGCTGGGTGGGTTGTGTTGCCAGTCACCATGCGAAACGTTTCGGACTTGTTGTGGAAATATGAACAAAGATTTCCGGCTATCGCGGATGGGCACATCAGAACGAGAGAGGGCATTGAGAAAGCTTGGAGGATGGCGCGAATTCATACACAGCAAGCTGTGAATATTGTGGACGAGAAGGTCAGCTCTGGAAGGGAGGCTGTAGAAGATTGGGTCAAAAAGGGGAAATAAAGGCAACGCTGAAGCTGTGCGGGCGCTTTCATTGTACAAACAATAGAATTCCTTTTCATCCTGTCCCTAGTCGGGACTGCAATGGGTAAATCTAGCGAGCTAACAACTGGCAATACTGCTATTCGAGTGAGAGCGCCTATTTCTGCAAAACATTAGTGTCAATAGCTGCTATCTTAGACAGGCTGCCGTCTAGTATTTTATCAGCCACCTGCAGGCCATCTCGAAGACTTTTATCTCGGGACCACAGTCCCCTTTTCGCCTCTCGTTTGCTGAAGAACTCATCTAAGATATAGGGTTGAAAGTGTTGAATGCACATTCTCTCGAATTTGTTCGCGTTTTCAAAGTGTGCGCGAACCAACAAATTCGGTCTCATTCTAAAGTCATCTCATTCCATACAACAGACTAACTAATAATAAACCATTACTCCTACCCATACCTTCTCATTCAGGATATCTACCAGCAGATAAACAATACTCGCACAACCAGCGATGAAACAACACCCACCACAGCATGCTTCGAACCGGGGCAAGCGCTGACACCTCAACCACCTGCTCATCCATTAGCCTTTCATTTTCATGCGAACTTGAGATAGGTAAATAGCATCGCTATACACCAGCCGAAACGAATAACCTCAGGTTCGTCGCGACAATTGAGGCACACAAATTGCGGATTTGAAGCTGGACTGGAACTGGAACTATTATCGTTGCACATTTTGTGATTATAGTAGTTAAAGTGCTGTGCTAGTGCTGTGGGACGTGAAGACCGGACCGTTATGAACAGCGTGAAGAATCATTGATCATGCTGATTTGAAGTATGTGTGATTGCAAAAGTGTTCGTATTTAGCTCGAGTGGAGTGGTGCTGGTTGAAATCCCTGCCGCTGGATGTGCCTGTCTTTATATCATCGAAGTCGGGTGCCCTGAAATCGATGCTTCTCGACAGGACATAATCTATGTTTAGATTTGCAAATTTTGTCGTTCAAGTCTCGTCTGATGTCAACCTCTGACCTATATATCCAAAAAATCTGAACATTCTGTATTGCATTTCTTTGTCCGATGATCGCCTGCCAATGGTTTTGTCATAAATCTAACTTCTATCAATAAATACCAATAATTTTGCCAACTCTCCCACCAGAATTTGCCCTATCATTCTTTCCTTTGTACGCCCAAACTCGGGCGACAAGGTACATCAGGTAGTGAAGAAAGAATGCTGGTGCAGAGGTAGATGTCAGTGGACATTTCATGGTATGCTGTATGGATGCGATCCAAATCGCTGGGTTTTTTCTTGTTTCGTCTAATTCTTTGAGATCAAGAGAATTTGCGTCTCATTTCTCGCTGATCTCATCAGATCTTGCAATATTCTCTTGTCCCCTAGCAATAAACCGCGAAGTTGGTAACTCGGAGACAAGGGTTTCAATAAGAAAAAGCTAGAAGACAATTAGTTAGACCGAGGTCGTTTTCCTCGCCGCTGGGCGTGTATTGGAGGCCACCAATAGAAGTCCCGCATCTGCAGCTTACTAGGAAGATTCCCAGGAATGAATTCCTTCGTTTCCATGTACCGAACATAGGAGAGACGAAATTTGGGTTATTCTAGCAAACAGGTCAATTGACTTGCAAGCCATCGTGGCGGCCACCAATCCCTTCTGCAAGTGGCAACCTTTTTAGGTGCCTCAAATCCGAGTTTGGGTTTCTTCTACTACGCCCGAGAGGCGTTCTCCAGGTATTGCATGCACCTGCCGTTCTGCCTTGTTGCAGGCATCTACAATTGGTGGCCTCTGAGCGAGGCGCACAGGCCGCCCACACCGAATATGCCAAACGCACTTCGCAACGCACAAGATGTGGTTGGAGGCCTCCGAACCAACTGCATGGTCAGACACGGATGCCGGGCCTTGTCCTAAGATATAAGTCAGCATCTTTCTCTCCCCATTTTCCTTGTCACCAAACACTCAAACCGACACTACTCCTCTGGAACAGCAAACTGCCGCCGCTTGCGCGGCTCTCAGCGCCCGAATAGGCGCACAATCTCTTCGTTTGCGGGTGTAGCCGCTTTTCCTGGGCGGCGTGCACCTGCACAGCTACAGCCAAATCCTCAACTCATTTTGTCTTGATTGTTATCTAACATCAGACAACCCTCCTTCCGTGGATCCTCGATCCACACTCTTTCATAACCCACGTTATGAATTAAATACACCCTCTCTGAACGACGTTTCCGAGTGCTTAGGGGATATTGCATTGCCCAATGTCACTCGGGGAGAAGCTGCCGTGGAACGTCACGACGCCAGCCCCGACTCGGTTCAACGCGACCGCACCGAGTCGGTCTCTGATGCAAGCCAATACGTCGCAGGTGGTTGTGCAGTGCGAAACCTATCCCCCTCCGATAATTCCCTGGCTTCCACAGTCTCAAATTCTTCACTGGATGACGAGAGTGGGAACCACGCCTCCATATCACCCTCTCCTCAAGGGTCGACGATTTTCGAGTCAATGAACGAACCAATGTCAAGCCGGCTTCCGTCCTTGATACCGTCACCTCGAAGCACGGATGCAGGCATCCAAATCGTCGGCCCTCAATCACCCCCGATAGCTGGTAGACTCACGTGTCCAAATTGTCCAAGAACCTTTGCTGGACAAACGAAATTGAGGTTTGCAATTTTGTCCCAAACTCTATCACTTTATAGTTCTGACCGTTCTCAATAGTCGACATGTTCGGACTTATAGGCATGTTCATGCTTGTAAGGAACCTGGTTGCCCATGGAATTTCTATCTCGAAAAAGATTTGCGGCGTCACTTTGCTCAACACAATCCTCAAGCACCTCGATATCGTTGTCCAGTTGCCAACTGCAATGCGCGTCGTCGTGGATTCGATAGCAGCTTTAGTCGTACAGATCTCTTGGCTCGCCACATGGAGAGATTTCATAGATAGCCACTTCAAAATGTGGTCTCCCAGCTTTCGAGGATCCTCTTTCTTTCATTGGTCATTTGCAAAATTCCTTTCCTTCAGTGGTCATTTGTAAAATCCGTTACCCTATTTTTTTGGACACGCCATAAAAAAGAGTAGTGCAAGCTCATGTGTCAGGGGTAGTGCCCGTTCTTTCCACCGCGGTCGCTATTGTCAGCCTTCACGTACAATACTGCACAATTTCAATATGTACTGTGCAATATATAGATTGCAGTTCGATTGCAATAGAACTACAATCTGTATATTTTACAGTACATATTGAAATTTCGCAGTGTCTAGCTTTTTCATTACTATCTGGCAATAGGTGGGATTGGCGCTTTAACGCTTGGTTTTATAGCCTGTATTTATAGATGGTCAGCAAATGCTCTCATAGGATACACGATATGCTCTCATAGGATTATGGAGTTGTTTTATGGAGTTGGTGCTAGTGCTTGTGATGATATTTTAATGAGACATAATTTCACTTTGTAAATTTGTGCAGTTGCAGATCAGTTCAACTTCTATCTCTCGGAAGGGGTTCTCATCCTCATAAAACTCCAATAGTCGTCATACTAATGATAAATCGCAAAGTAAACTAGAACATGATTCATAGTAATAAAGGCGGTCAACACTGTTGTTGGCAGCTCTTGAACTCGCTTCACGTTTATGAGATTCACTCCCCTTTTCTAAGCGAGCAAGCCTCCATTACTTAAATGGCGAGTGCACTACGTGGTGAGCGGAATTATATTTGAAGCCTGGACATGAATATTGTTTTATGTAAAAGCTCTGTCCTAAGCGTCTACCCTTGGCGGACAAGGCGCTTCATCCCCTTCGCTCTCTCCAAGAAGCAAGTCAGGTGACACATTCGCAGACAGTTCCAGAGTTATGAAGATACAAGACAGTGAATAAACAGTAAGCGACTATGAAGTCAGCACTGCTAGATATATTCTAAACATCATCTAAATCGTAAACCCAAACTTTCAAGCGAATGTCCTCAACATCGACTTGCATCCCGCTTCGCAATGTAACTCATCCACACCGTCCTCCTCCAACTTCTCCCAAAGAACGCACTACCAAGCCAGCGCACTCCCATCCCAAGCAACAAACTCCCCACTCGTCTCCTCCCTCGTCGCCACATCAATCCTCTCCACCAACCCCTTCACCCCCTCCTCCACACTCGCCAACTTCTCCTCCAACCCCGCCAACTTCGCACTCGCAGTCCCCATGTCCGTATCCAGCCACCCTGGATGCACTGGAAAGATGCACACATCCTGAATCTCTCCATGTAGCTTCCTCGCGATGTAATTGAGCGCTGCTTTCGAGGCGCCGTATTGTGCGCAGTCGAAGGGCAGTTTGATGTGTGCGTTGGCGATGGAGCCGACGGGCGAGGAGACGAAGACTACTTTCGGCGTTTGTTTCTTGATGGTGGAGGAGGCTTGGAGGAGAGGGTAAGAGGCTTGGAAGAGGAGGAAGGGAGCGATGGTGTTTATTTCGAATGTTTTTGCCCATTCGCCGACGGGCATCTGCAGGGTTGGACCGAAGTGATCGCAGATTCCTGCATTGGCGATTACGAGGTCCAGGTGAGTAATTTTATGTTTGGTTTGGAGGGTGTGGATGGCGGCCGAGGCATCGGTGTCGACTGAGCTATCGATCTTGACGAGGATGAGTTTCGCTCCGGAAGCGGTAGGCAGGGAGAGGAGGGATTGTGAAGTGGGGTGAGAAGGGTTTCTGATGCCGGCGACGACGATGTAGTTTGGGCGAGAGAGGTATGTTGTGATGAAAACTTTGCCGATTCCTAAGGTGATTAAGTTAGTATCTTATCCTTTCAGGTTGGGTATAGTTAAGGGACTTGCCTCTGTTCGCACCGGTGATCAAGACGTTGGTAGTCTCTGCCATTTTGGAAATGATGGGATTGGTAAATGCTATTATTTTCGGCGGATTTCTGATCTGATGTTAGTATTCTCGAGGAAAAAATGGTTGATTCATATATCTTTATAGTCGGGTTCAAGCCCACTTTTCTTTGAAATATGTTCGGATTGATGATATATCAAAGAAGCGTCTGTTCGCAGAAAGATTCTTCCGTGAGATTGACCCTGTCCACTTTGCATACTGCTTTCGATCCGTTGGACAATCAACTTTGCATAGGCTATTACTTCGACAGTCAGCCAATAAAGCTTATTCATATTAATTAACTTGCAACTTGCAAGAGCAAGCATTCTATGTTCAAGACCAGTCAGAGATATTGGGGCTCTATAGCTTCTCCGCAGCCTTCTAACCTCTAGAAGCACGTTCTTGACGTGCTAATTGGAGAAGTCCAATAGCAGGTAGGCGGACGGCGGACAGTTTGGCGGAAACCCGCCGCTCGCCCGCAAAGACCGCAACTAGTGACGCAAGTTGTTAAGAACCCCAGTTACACGCTGCATGAAGCTTTGGAATTAATTGTTTCCGAGAAATTGATTGGTATTTTCTAACTTTCTGTGGGGATTAAAAGATCCTTGAACAATCCATTTTTGGTATGAAAAGCAAATGTATGCTATGACCTACGATTTAGATTTTGTGATTAGCGTGAGAGGAAAAGTGATGGACTGACATCACTTGTCTCTTATTGGTCAGCGAAGCCGAGGCAGAGAGAAGTGAAACGTAAAGATAGTAAGCATGCATTGCGAGCAGTCTTGGGCATGATTTCGGTTTATTCGGTTTTTACCGATAAACAAGTGTCCGGGTACGAAACCGGTAAACTTTTAAAAATCGAACGTGAAATTCGACAGGTTTGGATAAATATTCAATAAAACCAAGTTTTATACTATAAACATATTTTAAGTAAAAAAGATATATTTTTTTTTGAAAAAAAAAGATAAAAGACTAAAGTCAAGGCCCCCGGCTCGGTCGGTCGAGTGCTCGGCCAAGTCGGTCAGGTTTTCAGCAATTTTAGCCCGATTTTTGATTAAGTTGGCCGAAGACTCTCAAACTTTAAGCTAGAATTCTATCAGCTTTCGGACCGGATTTACTATTTTATAGGTTACGTAACTGAATAACCTGATATTTACCTGATACCGTCATAAACCGAGTATTTATTTATTTGGAAAGGTACGAGTTGAATATTTATTTCACGGTTTAAAGGGGTAAAACCGTGCCCAGATCGACTGCGAGTGAAGAAAGGATGGGCTCGAAATTTTCAATTGTTGTTAAAAGGCTAGAAGAATAGCGAGAAGCTGTAGTACTCATGCCGAACTTAAGAAAAGCCTGTTTCTTTTATTGATAGAGATAGTGTTATTAGCGTCTATCTAGGGAAGAGACGAGGTGAACAGATATGAGTAAACACGGTGGCATATAGACTTTGCAAGAGGACTATTTTGTAATCTAGGTGAAGTGAGAAAAGAGGGCATACGATTCTTCGGAGAAAGAGGATAGTATATAACCCCGCTTTCGGGATTTTATTTTTCATGTGGCTTATGCTGTGATGTCTGTTAACGTATAGCCGCCTGAGCTGAAAATTGTGTATGAACTTCCCAAGCTGACCAGTTTTCAGAGGAACATCGTTCGTTAATCGTTACCTATGGAAGCACTGCCCGCCTGATTTCTCGCAGATTGAGGAAACGTTATGTTGAATAACCATCCAATTAAACCAGACTAGCCTATTACATAGCATATCCTTTACATGCATGTCAATGCCAGTATTGAGAATGGACGGACACTTGCCCAAATTCAATGAAAGATCGAAGTGAAGGCAAATAGCGGGCTGCACCGCAGGTAGTCGTTCGTCTCAAAAGTATCACTAATCTATGTCTCACGAGGGCTCCAGGCGTTCACAATTATTACAGAACGCCAAGGCTGGACTTGTTAGATTGGTACAGTCCATTGATTGGATCCTAATCTTCGTCCATCCTGTCAGGACTTCGACTATCCCGATCTCGATCTCGATCATGGCGTCGATCAGGACTCCGTCTACTATCCATGCTCATATCGTCTCTTGGCGTATCATCATATCCATCACGGTCCTCGATCTTCACATCGACCATATCAGCATCGATACCATCTTCTCGCTCAAGCTTCAATCCGTTCATCCCACCAATTTCTGCGTCATCTTCGGGCACATTAACCCATATCTTAACTGTGCCATCAAGACCTCCGCTCACCACTTTAGCATCTAATCCAGGTGAGGTATCGACCCAGCATACAACTCCTTCGTGAGCTTGAGCCGCTCTTTGTACTACGTCTTTCGTTCGAACATCCCAGAAGACGATGTCTCCGTCCTCACTGCCAGATACGATAAAGCCATCTGAACCACTAACACCAAATGCACCACCTAAAGAGTATTTCTTGTTGACATGTCCTTGATACGTCTTCTTGACTGTACCCGAGACATAATCCCAGAGACGTACGCAAGAGTCGAGTGTGAATGCGAGTATATATCGTCCATTAGGAGAGAACCGAACTGTTGTTACGGGAGCGTTGTCCTCGTGCACCAATGTTCGGAGACATTGACCAGTGGCCGTATCCCATACTCGGCTAAAGTCCAAGTCAGTCATCCATACTCAACAACATAGAGTTGAACATACGTAAGACCATCCGTAGAACAACTACAGACTAATGTTCCGTCCCGTATAAAGTCTACCCCACCAACAGGGTCTGAATGGGCGGGTAGACTTCGCATTAACCGTCTCGCACGCAGATCCCAGAGAAACACAGCTTCATCATAGCTTCCACTGACGAGCATATTGCCCTTCGGCGAGAAAGCTAAAGAGTAGACATAATTGTGATGTCCCGAAAGAGGTGCGGGGTATGCCTTTCCAGTCGCCCTATGCCATAACCTTATTGTCTTATCGTCCGAGCCAGAAGCTATCGTATTCGAATCTGAACTCCAAGCTATCGTCGACACACCAGCAAGATGTCCTTCTAACGTTCGCATATGCTTCCCGGTCTCCGCATCCCAGATCTTGATTGTGCCGTCGGCCGAGCAGCTCGCGATCCACCGACCATCTGGTGAGAATCTTACTTGGGCAACACCTTTGCGATGGCCCTTGAGTACGAATTTAAGCCGGTAGTTGAGCTTCAGAGGTTTGTATGCGGGAGGTGAGGGAGGACGTGGGGAGGAATGCGACGAGTCTGGAGTCTCTCGGCTGGTTGATCGGTCTCGATTCCGTTCATGATATGTGTGATCTAGTTCATCAACGCTTCCATCGGAAGAGTGGGCTCTGCGACGGGGAGCTGAGTCCCTACGTAGGCTTAGCCTCGACGAACGATATGGCTGATGGTCGGCAAGCTCATCTGGGGAGCTGTCGCGCGGTGTTGACGCTTCGCTGTCATCGTATCTGCTGCGCTTCTTGGTTCGGCGGTGCCCCGAAGGCTGAGGCGTATCAGTTGGTGAGTCGAAGTCTGACATTGCGTCTTTGTATTGTTCTTAGGGGAGTGCAAGTTTACAGGCCGCGATATATTTATTGGAAGACGCGTCAAGCGCGCGTGTAAATAAGCTTTTATATCTCGCAGGACAAGCTGACTAGCGTCAACAACCCTGGCTGATCCCCAGAAAGAGTGATGGAACATCGGAAAAGGAACGTCATCGAGGGATTCGGGGCTGCGACAAATTCGGACATCTCAAACATTTGATCTTCATAATATTCCACATTCATCCATCCATATTCAGTCGTTGCCTTATTGAGACTACTATTGCGACAATGTGTTCATATACCTCCCAATTTTAGAATTCAGCTTCTCCTATTCATCTAGACTCCTGCCAACCTATATTTTAATTAACAGCAGAATCTCACACCATCTCCATGGACCAAGCAACATCATCGGCGGCGATGGACATACCAGCGCCAACTGAGATTAACGTTATCTCACTTAACTGTTGGGGTTTGAAATATCTTTCCAAGTTCCGGCATGAACGTTTACTGGAGATTGGGAAACGCATAGCAGCCGCAGATCCAGCTCCACAAATTGTCGGCTTACAGGAGTGCTGGACTCAGCAAGACTATCGCAGCATCCGCGCAGAAACGAAGCACATTCTGCCGTATGGAAAGTTTTATTATAGTGGGATATTCGGTGGCGGACTCGCGATATTGTCAAAATGGCCGATCGAGGAGAGTAATATGTTTCGGTATCCTCTGAATGGAAGACCAACCGCTTTCTTCAGAGGTGACTGGTATGTGGGCAAAGGAGTCGCATCTGCGAGGATAAGGTATGGACCTGGTGAGAAGGATATGATGGAAGTCTTCACAACGCATGTGAGCAGTCCAAAGTTTGAAACAAGACTCAAGCTGAACAATCTAGCTTCACGCTCCCTACGAACGAGAACCTCACGATTCATACATGTGCCATCGAACCGCACAGGCTTGGGAAATCGCGAAATTGATGAGAGGTGCTGCTGAGAGGGGTCATCTTGTCCTTGGACTCGGCGACTTCAACATGATTCCACAATCGCTCGCACATCGCCTAATCAGCACACACTCTCCAGTGAAGGATGTCTGGCTTCTGCTTCATCCCGATTCTTCGGTCGGAGCAGCAATAGATCCAGTAGAGAAGGCGCGTCGACGACCAATACCTACGGCAGACATTAACATTCATGAAAACGGAGCTACATGCGACAGCGTTCTTAATACTTGGAGATGGAACAACGGTCAACAGAAGCGTCTAGGACCAAATAAACCACATATCGATGTCCCCATGGATAGAATTGATCCAAAAGCCAAGCGACTCGACTATATATTTGCTAGTACTGGCTTCGATGCATCCCACCCCGAACAAGGCGGATGGACCATAAAGGATGCGAAAGTTGGCATGTTAATGCGACACCCGGAACTCCAATGCTCTCTCAGTGACCACTTCTCTGTCGAAACGAAACTCGTTCATACTCGAGCTCTCCAGTCAGACACAGATAAAGATGAAGACTCAGCGGTGGCAGATGGAGTCTACCTTCAGTCCCCAGCTGCCAGCGAATTCCGTCGCTCATACCATTCTCAATTTCGCAGACCGTCAAACGCTCATCTTCCCGTTCAAACATACGACGAGATCCTCGCTATGGTCCACAAGTACAATCATCGAGAGCGGCAGCAAAGACGATGGCGACTCTACCATTTCGTCGGCCAGGTAGCAATCAGTATTGGATGTCTAATTGCTGTGTGGTGGAGCCCGAGGAATTTCGTAGCCTTCCTCTTGATGCTACTAAGCACGTTGGGATTGGGTGCTGGTGTTATCGATGGTTTAATTGGGGGCTTATTTGTTGGAAGTGAGATTCGAGCCTTGAAAGAATTTGAGTGGGAGATCAGTAATGCGAGGATGGCGGCAGGTGGTGAGCCATTTGCGATGAGCGATGAGGGAGTTAGGGACTGGTAGAGCGGGGTTTGGCGCGAGAAGGATATAGAAATTAATGATGAGCTACTATTGGAAGGTTTCATATCATGGACTCTGGCTTGGGTAATTATAGTGCCCACTTCCTTCACATAATGCTGCTAGCTAGCTGCCTATTCAATCATGAACTGATGACTTGAGCAAGTATCCTTCTCTCCAAGTATACTTCTCTCCGAGCATCTTCAGAACGGAGAATCTCTACCAGGCAGAATTGCCTTTGCCGCTAGAACTCATCTCGTCAGCTCGGTTCCATGTTCATCTATCAATAAAGCCTAAGTAGGTGCAGCGTAACTCCTTTCTTGCACTGGAGGAAAAGGGAGAGGAAGGGAATACACACCCAGAAAACTTGCTGAAAGCACCCTCGGCAGCGCTAGTGACTGCGTCGTTCTGCTCCTGGCTCAATTGATGGCCGGTCTTCTGCTCGAGGAAGTTGAGGCCTTTAGCATTGGTAGAACGATTAGCATGGCTTTCTCTTTTCTCTGAAGGTAGCAGGGATGAAAGGATGAAAGGATGAAAGGATTGAAGGATTGAAGGATGAGAGGATGAATGGGTGGAAGGCTGGGTGGAAGAGGAGAGGAGACGTGACATGCCTTGAGAGATGTAGCCCGAGGCTCCGCTGCTGTTACCGCTGCCTTGTTGCTGGCCTCCCTGTTGCTGGCCTCCCTGTTGCTGGCCTCCCTGTTGCTGGCCTCCCTGTTGCTGGCCTCCCTGTTGCTGATCCTGTCCTTGGCCCTGCTGACCTTGGTCCTGTTGCTGCTGCTGTCCACTCTACAAGACACAATTGTTAACACTGTATACGGAATGATAACGATAGACAGACAAGGTGAGGTGAAGTGAAGTGAAGTGAAGTAAGGTAACAAACCTGCTGCTGCTGTCCCCCTGATCCACTCTGTCCACCATACCCTCCCGACGACTGGTCACCCGAATTACCATCTTGGTTATCGGAGCTGCCATAGCTATCCTGGTTCCCACTATTTCCAGAATTTCCGCTTCCGCGGCTGTCCTGGTCTCCTTTTCTGGAGCTACCATAGCTGTCTTGATTGTCGGTGTTGGAGTTGGAGCTTCCGTAGCTGCCGGAATTGTCCGAACTGCCATAGCTATCTTGTCCTTTCTGGGAGCTACCATAGTTGTCTTGATTGTTGTTGTTGGAGCTACCGTAACTGTCCTGGTTAGAGCTTCCATAGTTATCCGAATTATCCGAACTGCCGTAGTTGTTTTGGCCGCCTTGGTTGTCGGATTGCTGGTTGGAACGTCCTTGTCCGGATCCGGAGTTGGAGTTGCCAGACTGTTGGTCGCCGTAACTGTCCGAGTTGTCGGAGCTGCCGTATGAATCCATTGCTGGCAATGAGAAGAGGTAAAATGAAGAGACGTGTATTGAAAGAAAGAGAACAAAGCTTGATATGGAAACGAGGAAGGGTGTTTATCTGGTGAGGAACTGAGGTGAAGAGAAAGAGTAGAGAGGAAGGTGGAATGAAGGGTCTTTATCGTGGGGGAAACAGATCGGATCTTGGAGGGGCCGAATGACACTATCGCTACCCCTCCAGATCTGAGATCCAAGGTTCACCAGGTCCAAGCTTGGAGATGATGGTGTGCTCGCGGTGGCGGGGCGAGTCTCCACTCCAGCTATACAAGCTCCAACCTTGGGGCTGGGGGTGTTGTTGGCTGAAGATGGCGCAAGTTATCTGTTGTGAATGGAGAAGCTGCCCCTCCGAACTACCTCGTCATCAGCTATCAAGCTCCAACCTTGATGGAAGTTGTGATGGTGCGGGCATTATCAGTGGGTCTAAGTGAGACATATCCATAGTTGTGCAACGGGCCGAGATCGAAGAACACGAGAAAAGCAAAACTAATAGTTCTGTTCAGCTGGAGCGAAAAATTGTCTCGCCGAATTTTAACCCCATTGGATGTTCTTATGCACGGTGTTTTGCTTCTGCTAAGCATTCCCCGTGGCGCGCCAATTGAGCTGAACCTGGCACCGGTGAAGCCGCTCGATGAAAGCCAGCTGAAGATTTTCGTAACTTCGTGTTTCGGATACGAAAGATAATATTTGTTTTTGCGGATAGATGTAGCCATTGACTCTCTCGGAAGATTCAAGCTTCAGATGTCTCAGTTGAGATAGCCACGTGATCTTGATACGTTAGCGGTCTTGAGGCCTTTCATTTGCGGAAGCTGGATGGTGACAACTAGTTCCACAGTCTTCTATACGTCAGACTTGTGACAGAATGGAGCGAGAATGATGCAGTTAAAGAAAGAGGACGGTGTTGACTCAAGGGTATCACGTGCAGAGGAGACGAGCGTGCCTTTACCTAGGTACCTATACAATTCCAGTAACGATTCCCAAAAGCAATAGCTTCGAAGCTTACAAACTCAGTTTTGTTTGCGCAAATGTTGCCCCTCTGCAGAGATGGGATTGATGCTGTGTCCTAGATTTTGATTTGCCTTTTGAAGCACTGCTAAAAGCGTCTCAGTAGCACTACGGCGGTTTCATTTATCCAGCCTGACGAACATATCGTTTTTGTGCAATTTGTCGGTAATGAAGATCTGGATGTCTGGCACTGTTAGATTTTCTACTCGAAGGGATAGTTGGCGCTGGAAAGCAGCCTCGAAGACGAGCCAGGGCCGGCTCGCAACGCTGAGCTTAACATTTGTTCGTGATGATATAAATTTAAATATGGAGGCTACGAGTTCGGCACAGTCTCCATCAAATTCATCTAGGCCGTCAATGAAGAAGAAGAAGAATTCTGTCGACTGGTTCGAAATTAGAAGCTAGAAACCTTGGCCCAGTTTTCTCATGAACTAATCGTGAGGAACCCCTCAATTTTTTTTTAATAATATTCTCGCCTGCGAGAGAGAATGCCCTAAATAACATCGGCATTTGGTTGAGATCGCCTCACATAGGAGTGTATGCATCAATCCAAGTCTCACATTTGCATTGCGGCGCCTGAGTTCCAAAAAAGATAACCCGCAACGCCGAATGGGTGCCTATCGATCTGGGGTCCAAGATGCTCCAGAATTCGATCCCTGTTTCCGGCTTTAGCAGAATCTTATTCGGTAGCAATAATCCTTTCATCCGATCCTAAGAAACAGCTTGCCAGCCTAGCTGGTGTTTGGATGTCACGTGATCTGGATTTGGGGTCTCGAGGCCGAGTTTGACATGATACCAGATTGCTCAATACAAGCAGGCAGGCTATTCTGGCCAGCTTTTTTATCTTGGCTGCAGAATTTTAGATCACCTAGTGGCTACTGGACTCTTACTTCCCGCCTTGGGGCCGCTGCTTCTCATCCCATCTGCCCCGCCCAGGCTCGCGATCGTCGTGGTCGTCCTTTCTTATCGGCCTGATCATGAGTATAAAGCGAATAGCCATGCCAAAACTCCTCCAATCCGCTGTGGCTAGCTCTACCCTAGTCCTGTTCCTGGTCAGCCTGAGAGTGTGATGGCTCAGTAGAGTATGTAGGCTGCCAGGCCGTCTACGGCGAGGCGTTGGGTCTTCCGTCGTAGATAGTATGTTGTTCAACATCCCGCGACGCTTAGTCGCATCTCCTCCCTGGTGGACTAAGAATATCGCAAGAACTGTGCAGTCGAGCTGCATCCGTTGACTTTTAATGTTCTAACTCGTTAGTGTTGCTAGGTTCCTAAGGTTAATAGCTTGGGTTTCAGCGAACAAGGCGGAATCACTATCTAGACGCGAGTCCTTTTCAATCTATTACGATCATTGTCCCTTACTTGTGAGCCTTGGCGCTCCAGGGCCCCACTGTCCGAGACTGGATTGGAGTGTCGGCCATGTCATGTCGTGTCAAGCTTAGGAGTTCAGGCTCTATATATTTCTGCTGGTCTTCAAACCATCCATCAATACAAGGGCAACAATTGAAGTTTTAGAGTAGAGGAACCTCAAATGAACGCTGCCACGTTTTTCTCCGCCCCGTAGCAAGAGAGTCGTATCTATGAGTCTGCCTTGCAGTGATACTGATTGCGAGGTTATAAACGAGGCATCATTGCTGCTGTATGCCTCACCTATTATATTTCAAAAACAAGATCCTCTTCACCCCTCATCCTCCTCCATTTATTCGTCGCCTCCAACACCTCTTCACAACCTTTAAAAAGCCACTCCCATTTCTTCAGGAACCCCCGAGATATCTCCCACCCACTAATATCCCATGGTGGAGACCAAGCAATCACACCCCTCTCCTCGATGCCCGGGCTGGGGTTGTCATCCCAAAGTCCGCCCACAGTGTCATTGCAGATTTCATCTGAATCGTATTCCTTCTGTGCGAGGATAAGGTTGTCTCTCCAGACAGGATGCGGAATAATGTCAATCCAAGGGTCATGTATGATGGTGCGCTGGATGAGCGTTGGTTGTAGAAGCGGGGGTATGAGTGGCTCGCCGTTAGGTGAAGACGGCGCTGGTTCTGTGACGATTTGGATAACAGCGGCGCCGCATTCGGCTGCTGTATTGTTGGCTTCGATAAGGTTGAGGAGTTTGAGATTGGCGAGACTGGCGCGTAGGACGTTGTATTGGATGAGTGTGATTAGGTGGTCAGAGGAGAGCGGGAACACTGTTGCAGTTGCTAAGCTATGTGTAGCGTCCCTTCGGCCAGGGGCCAAGAAATGGGCTGGTATGAGTGGCTGAATGTTGTTTGAGAACGAATTGGCAAACCAGGTGGGAACGCCGCTCACTACCATTTGCCTGTCTTCATTCCACCAGGCTTTTTGGAGTTGATTTGCGAAACCTGTTGAGGATAGTGGTGCAACTGCTTGTGCCTGTTTTGATTTTCGTAGACCTGAAGTATTCTGTTATCAATTGGGAAGTGAAAACGGGGGAGACAGGAGAACGGAGCTGTGAACTCGGTAGGGTCAAAGATGCGTTGGTTTGTTAATGCCATCGCTAAATCCACCTCACTTACGGTATGCTCTAACATTCAGCCTATTCTGCCTCTTTCTCCGGGCTGCAGCGTCTGTAAGACCAGTCCAATCATCCTCCTTGTCAAACGCCTAGTATAAGTTAGCAAGATGCCACTAAACGAAGAAATCAGTATGGCCCACCAGTGCCAATTGAGACATTTTCGTGAGCTGTATCTCCGGCCTATGAGAATATGCCGCCATTGTGACCGTTAAACCCTAGGGCTGAGCGAGAGTAACGAGGTGCACAACCTTGGAAGGTATCGAACATGTACGCAGCTTACAGCTAGCATGCCCGCTTATTTCAAAAGTTGGGATAGGAGTGGGCCGTATCAAAGGGGCCATGTAATCGTCAGTGTTGTGTCTTTTTTATGGGTTTGTGGTGATGGGAAGAGGAAGTGAAATCATCCTTCAGCTAGGCATAAGAAGCATCTGTCGCTTACGATGGGGGTTGCGGTCCATCAGCCAATAGAAGCTTAGTATTCATAACAAGCAGGGTTTCTTTTCATACTAGACCTAGAAAAGCTAGCCTCATGCAGCTGGCTTACAGCTCCTGACAATGCTCTAAACTCCGAGCTTCAACCTCACAATTTTCTTTCTCAAGTGAGACAGACTCAGGCCCATTGTCAATCCGAATACATACGCATTCAGGGGAAGCATTTGGGTATAAAGATGGCGAAGGCGTCGCGGCAGAAGTTCTCTTCGACGTCTCCCTCAGGAACCTGGAAGACATCTTTACCTCGATCTTTATAAAACGTATCAGCACGCTTCTCTGCATCTCCAATTTTCCGAGTTCTTCTCATTCTTAACGTTTAACATTTTCCTTTTTGAGCTGCCACTTCGTGGTGTATTCCTTCCTTGATCACGGATCTTTAAGATGACTTTCCATCCCGATTCTCTGCCAGATCTTTCTGGCAAAGTATACATTGTTACTGGTGGAAATTCTGGGATGCCAGTTTTCAACCCCCTCTTCTAGTACAATACTTATATAACTACAGAGGTTATCACACTGTAGCCCGTCTCGCGGAGCACGGCGCCCACGTCTATATGTGCGCACGCAATCCTACGAAAGCCACTACCGCCATTGCCTCCATCAAAGAGCTATACCCAAAAGTCAACATCTCCCTCCTCGAAATGGACCACATGTCTCTTCCCACCGTCGTGGCAGCCGCGAAACTGTTCCTCACGAAAGAAATTAGTCTGCATGGTCTGATCAACAACGCAGGAATCATGAACACCCCCTGGGAGCTAAGCAAAGACGGGCACGAGGCACAATGGCAAACAAACTACCTTGCTCACTGGGTCTTCACATCTTACCTCTTGCCTCTAATGCTTGCCACCTCGAAAGGCCTCCCAGCTGGGAGTGTACGAATCGTGAACTTGACATCTGGCGGGCATATAATGGCACCGAACGGCGGAATCAACTTCGCCGACACAAATCTACCCAACAAATCAGGCATGAACCGATACGGACAGAGCAAGCTCGGTAACGTGCTGCACGCAAAAACCCTGAATAAACTCTATGGGCCTGATTCACCTAGTGCGAAAAGTGGCGAGGGCGAGATTTGGACAGCGGTTGTGCATCCTGGTCTCGTTGATAGCGAGTTGGAGGGGAGGATTGACAGCGTATGGATAAAAAGATTGCTTATAGTGATTAGGTGGTTTGGTGGGTATACGGATGGGGATACTGGGTCTTGGACTTCGGTTTTCTGCGCGGCGAGCTCGGAGATAAAGGCAGAGCAGAGTGGGACTTATTTCCAGAGGATAGTGAAGGCAGGGAGGGAGAGTTCTTATGCGAAGGATATGAAACTTGCGGACAGATTGGAAGTTTGGACGAAGGAGGAGATGACAGATGAGGGGTTTGTTCAGTGAGCTATTCCTTGGGGTTGGCTGATTGGATGTTTCGTGTGTCTACAGTATCAAGTTTGTTTGGTTCTCTGACGGAATAGTTGCTCTGTTGGCAGCTTCTTATGTGTGTAATATTGTTCTTCGTATCGTGGAAGATTTTCATTTCAATTGCACCCACTCGTGACTTCTCTGGTTGAAGCCAACGTTGCAAGAAAGATCTCGACATACACAGTACCACCAGGGCAGTTTTTAAATTAGCATCCGTACTCGCCTCTTACCCCTTCTTTCTTGCAATGGCACGGTAGAGTCAAGGACTCAAGGACTCAAGGAGGGGTCCGGGGGTTGTCTATGGATCAGGCATCTGAATAAAATATGTTTTGGAGTCATTTAACTGAATTTCTAGAAGGTGGTTGAAAAGGGTGCTCGTTTAGGGCATTGCACTATAAGGGTTGTTGCCTACTAATTACCTATTGAATCTAAATTCTTGGCACAAAACGCGAATCACAACAGACGCACAGGCTATGCACGCAGCTTACAAAATCACTTATAGGTCTCCGATGCATTTTCAGGCTCGACAACAATTCCATCCCAATGATGAGTTCCTTCTCTAGCAAATTCTTCTAGTCTTTCTATCATTCCTCATACGGCACACGAACTTTACTCCACTATCTACTCCAGGATTCTGAACAAATTCACCGTTTCGAAAATGACAGTACCAAAAGACCTGAATCGTTTTGATCTCTTCGTCCTCGGTAGCCGCGAAGCAGGGAAATTCCTCGCCTGGACACTCGGGCAGCAAAACTGGCGCTGCGCAATCATAGAGCGGAAATACGTAGGCGACTCCTGCCTCAAAACCGCCTGCCTACCCAGCAAAAACATAGTCGATTCCGCAAACGTCATACACACTGCTTACCACAGACACGAATTCGGGATCCAGGATGTGCAAGGGTTGCAGATGTCTGTTGTGCGGGAGCGGAAGAGGGAGATGGCAAGGGGATTGATGGATATGCATAAAGGGCGGTTTAAGGATCTTGGCATAAGCTTATTAGTCCGTCTAATTAATAAAAGGAATTCGCGGCTTACCCAGGGATAGAACTTATATTTCAAAGCAGAATGTTACGGGAAGTAGAAAGATATCTTTAGGGTAAAGTGCGAAATGTGGTAAAAGCTTGACCACCTTTGTGAATAGAGAATACTCTTAGGACTGTAGATATCATAGGAGAATTGAAGAATTCTCATATGACCCCGGAGATCTTAAGGGAATGCTCTTAGGGCTATAGCTATCATAGGAGAGTTCTCGTAGGGGGCCTTAGAATTTTGGGAGAAATCGCTTAAGAAATTTCTCTAAAGATTTCCTTCTCAAGCGAAATCTTGGAGCGGAAATACTATTATCTTAATCAAAGCTAAACTCTTCTTGGGTTATGTAGCAATGGAAATCTTCTTGCCCACCCGGGAAGAAATTACAGTAGAAGTAGATAAGCAAAGGCAACGAAAACAAGTATGTTACATAATCCCTGAAGTTCTGTTCACGTGATGATCTCAAACTGACTCAGCGTACGTTGGCACTTCTTCCGTACGCACTCGCTCTTTTTGCGATGTGCAACAAAAAAGCCTTCACAAAGCGTGCACAAACTACACGTGACCACGCTCTCTTGCCCACGAAAAAGTTAACGAGAATTGTCACAAATGCACTTTCGGAAGGAAAAAGCTAGGTCTCAAAATAGGTCGATGTTTTTTAAGTAGCTCGCAAACGCTATTAAAATCCACACAAATCTTGCATTAGCGCGCGGCTGCAGCTATCCTCTACTTGGTACTAGTTGCTGACCGACCCTGTTGGATAATCGAAACGACAAAAAACATTGGATAGATAGGAAAAGTACTTCTTGCGTGGCCATTTTGAGTGAATTGATGAGTCCCCTCTTTCTAAAAGAAAACCATTCCTCGAATTGACCATCCTTATTCCATCTCCTCACGAGACTTTTCTAAAATCGGCTCCGGCAAGGATCCTTGTATAGTTTGACAGGTGAGCGAGAAAGGATACCATCACGACGTCATAATAGATTAGAAAGATGGCTGTGTTCCAGACTAACAGGCATTAGCAAGATTTATATTTAAATAATATGGAAACTATAACCGATTCACTAGGGAGCCAGAGGTGATAGCCATATGCGCATGGTCCATCTAAAACGCTACAACAACAGCATTACGGATGTCAGCTTCAATCATGGCATCCAGAAATAATATTGAGGGTCAGAGCAGGTAAAATCAAAAGTATTTCCTATCGCGAAAACTTCAAATCTTTGATCAGTCTTTCAGTTAGCAAGCTCCTCTTTATTCACAAATGGCAATATCTTCGTTTCTCGCCATCTTCTACAGACGCTGCTGGCCATTGAAGCGCACTATTGCAGGAACAAGCTATTGAAAAGGCCCGCGTAGCTTTTTCACGACTACCAGAAAGCGACGTGATATTCCAACAATGCATTCATGATCAGCGTTCTGTTACCGACGTCATTGCATCCGTTACACAACATATTGATATCTTCCATCGCAAGCGGTCCTCAAGAATACTCCAAAACTTCCACGACAATACGAGATGGCTGGACAATATTTCTGGTGTGATTGACGTGGTGACTCAAACTCAAGCTGGGATAGGATGTCCACTATGGGCACCTATCAAATTTATTCTCCTGATATTGCTCTCTATTATTGCCGCCTGTGTGCTGTGAATGCTGACTATGACGGTTCAAGCTTCGAACAATCAAATCGCGGTTGTCAAGCAGGCTTCAAGCCTAGTACTGATGATGTCAGAATATCTGCCACAGTTCGAGATATATGGGAGATTGCAGTCGGATCCGGTCTTACATACGGCACTTCTCAACGTGTTTACCGATGTGGTGGAATTTTCTGTGAAAGTTCATCACTACTTCAGAAGAAGTCTCCTCGGTGAGTAAAGCTAACTGATCAACGCCCCTATCACAATGGCTGATTACATATGATTCCAGTCCGATTAGTAAAGGCAATCTTGCGTCCTTCGGGTGATGAATTTGGAGAGGCGATAGACAGCCTAAGAGACACTCAAATATTACTGATTCAACAGCATTGGCTATCGAGTTAGAGCGAGAATACAAATTCCGCGAAGGTAATATCCTCCTTGCCTAAATCTTATATATACATATGCATATCATACACAGATATATTACACATTTCATGTACTAACCTTGATCAGATGCGAAAATCAAAAACCAGCAAAATCAGAAACTTCAGTGCGCGAATTGGCTCAAGCCTGCTGATACTGAGAGAATCCTGGAAGAGCATGCTAGTAACAGGCTGGCTGGAACCTGCGACTAGTTATTGACAAACGCAACCTTCCTCGGGTGGAGAAATAACACTTCCCCAGCGAATAAAGATCGAATACTCTGTATCTCTGGTGGTCCTGGTTGCGGCAAAACCATACTATGTTCTTCACTCGTTGAACACTTGAAGGGCCAAGAGGTGGTCTTGTTCTTCCCGTTTCAAGGCAATGATCAAAGCCGACGAGATATAGGGTGCCTAATTCGCAGTCTACTATGGCATTCACTCCGATTCGGGGATGAGAAAAGCCTCGAAATTGTGCACAACTTGGCCTTGACTGGCTCACTGTCAAATTCAGGATTATGGCAGGCATTGAAAGACGTGATGGCGTTGTCAAGTGCCCCGGTCTTCTGTATCAGCGACGGAGTCGATGAGTGTGATGACTCAATTCAGGATTTACTCGATCACATTCTTGACTTTCTCGATTCGGGTATCAAGTTTCACGTGGCCTTATTCGGACAACCACGCCGACTTACACCAATAATTGAAGTTGCAGCTTGGAATATCAAGATTGATCCCACACTTGTTCAGCATGACATCGACATATATATCCAATCCCGTATCAACAAGCCAGGGGTTCTTAGTATTTCACGACTAAAGGATTCAATCTTCAAAGCCGTACAAGAAAGGCCTGGCTGCGTATTTCTCTGGGCTAAACTAGTCCTTGACGACCTTTGTAATTCGGGTACAATGGGAGAAATTATGGAGAGGCTCAGCCACCTTCCGGAAAGTCTCGAAGAAGCCTATCGACTTATCCTGTCACGCCTCACCAAACGCCTTGACTCGCACCAATTATCACGTGCTAAAAGTCTGTTGGCCTTCGTCGTGGTTTCGTTCCGGCCTCTTACTGTCTAGGAGATTCAACTCGCTTACGCTTTTGGGTATAATCACGGCCCTTCCCTCGAGAACAACATGCTTTTACAAGCCGATAACCAAATTCTTGATGTCTTAGATGGTTTAGTAACTATTTCGAATGGCCGGGTACAGCTTATTCATTTCTCTCTTCTAAGCTTCTTGACACGAGCTAGGGATGAGTGGATATGCAAAGGTGGCCAAGATAATCTACATTTCAGAGTAGGTCTGGAAGAGTTCCACCTTTTTCTTGGCTCTATTTGCATCGATTACGTACGATCGGGAGGCTACAGAATGCCGATGTTTCAGGTCGATACCTTTCAAAGCATCGGATCGAGCTATCCGTTATTGGCATACGCTACCAGGCACGGCTTTGACCGCCTTTCCCGCTCCGGACAAGCATCCGCTCCTCTTCTAAGCAAAATTAGTGACTTCGTCAATTCAAAGGAGCTAGTCCCTTGGATTAATACTTAGCCATGCTGTCCCTAGAGGATAATTCATATATCCTGCTAGGTAACGATCTCACCAGCCTTGCGTCTTGGCTCGAAAAAGCCGGCTTCGATGAGAGGAGGTTATGGAAAACTATATCCGGGCGAGCTCGTGAAGAGCTTTCGGAACGGATGGAAATTTTGGTGAAGAAGACCCTCGAACTGAGCGGTGTCAACTATTTCTCGATTTCCTCGAACTTATCAGTTTCACGCATGAAACCCCAGACGTCGAAGCTGCCAGCTCTAAAATGGGCTCATCCGTACGTCTTACTAGCTTGCCCACTATTTTGAGCAACTTTGACGATATTGCCGCTTTGTCACTGCCACGCCAACTCCGGATGGTTGTTCGCTTACATTCACATCTCAAGAACTTAAGGGTCCTACCAGACGCTCTTGAAATGCTCTTTCGCATGATCTTAGGAAAGGCATCGCTGGTTCCAATTGCTGTATTATTAGGCATTGGCGGTTTCTATGAGGCGCTAAGAAAGCTTGACAATGCGCTTAGTCTATACGATATAGCATTGAAGAAAGTCGAGACCAAGGAAATCCCTTTGAAATATGTCAATATATGTCTCATCGCTGCCATTCACTTTCGGGAGGAGAAGTTTTCTATGGCTTTAGAGCATTGCTTATATACGCAAGGTGGTATAGAGAAGCTCCTCAGCCTTGAGCACTCCGAAACCATAACAACTCTTCATAACATCGGGTGTTGTTATACGTGGTTAAACAGCTACCAGCTTGCTCTCGAATACTTCCAACTAGTCCTAGTTGGGCGAATAAAGCTCCGCGGCCTCGAGCACCCCGATATCCTACAAACTGTGGATGACGTTGCATTTTGCCATTTCCGATTAGGCAATTACAGCTTGCCCTCGAATCCTGCTAAAAGCAATTGGAGGCAATCAACATACCATTCACGACGGAGACGCAAAATGCGGCGGCATTTTAAGACTAAGTGCCGGATTGAGCCTCTGTACTAGTGTGAGGACTACCAGATTCTGCCAGATACTATCGATACATATTCCTAAGAGATCTGATCGAAGCGTCCTTTCATCCTCAAGGCGCATCAGGATCAGGGTGATTCCCCCACATCCTATCAATCACACCCTCCACCACTCCCTGACTCTCACTCGGCTCCAAGCTCAAAACCAGGATCTCGTTGCCCTCCTCCTTCAGGTAACATCCCGGCAGGTACAGCGTCTGCTGTGGCCCCACGATCCAGTACCTCCCAAGATTCTCACCATTAACCCAAACAATGCCTTTCGTCCAATTAGCAAGATGTAAGAACGTATCTGCGATCTCTCCTTGGATATCAAATGTCCCTGTATAAAACATGGGACCTGAAGTACTTAGCGAAGAGGTATCGAGCTCCGAAGTAAAGGCAGTTGATGAAGGAGGAGGATCCAAAGGAAGGGTGAACATCTCCCATCCTTTCAATACAGCTTCTCCCACGACCACATTCCCCACAATGCCCTTCTTCTGATCCGGGATCCTAGGACCGTAATTCACTCGCCCCATATTCTCGACCAAGATATCTAGCACATCTCCTTTCTCCAGCTGCAAGTTGACTGTAGCGGGAGCTTCATAGATACTGTCTATGACACCGACTCGAGTCTGGTTGACGTAGACCAGTAGTCGATCGCGAGGATAATCACCTGCGACGAGCTTTCCGGAAGCAGAGGAAGTGACCAAGTGGCGATAAAGAATAAATCCATGACTCTGGCCCAACTTCTCCATATTAACTGGACTGTCCGCCACTACCGGTGTAGCCAGGACATCAAACAGTCCAACTACCGGCTTCAACTCGATCTCCGGAATCGCAATCGGCGTCTCGTTCATCGGCACAGCTGGCAAACTTCCATTCCCCAGATATCCGACAATCATCTCCCTCAATGCAAGGTAAATGTCCGTGATGCCACCACTTTCCGTTAAAGGAGCTCCATAGTCGTAAGAAGTGACGACAGGCGTCAATGCGTTCGCCCAATCAGCACCATTCTGGAAACCCCAATTCGTGCCCCCATGAAACATATAAATACTGAAACTGCTCTTGTTATTCAACGTCCAGCTCAGGTCCGAAACAATAGTCTCAATCGCCGTCGCGGCTCCGACATCAGTATCATAGGTGCTGTTGCTAGCCCAGAGATCAAGCCACGTGATATAGTACTCTCCATCGAGCTGCGGGCCCAGACTACTTTCATAGGCATATTGATCTCGAGCAAGAAAACCAGCTTGAGGGCCTCCGTCCGTTTCGGCTAGGATACCTTCGAGTTGGCCGTTCAGGATATCTTGCGAGACGCCACCGTCGTTGGTATACAACACCATATCGTCTCCAAACGCCCCGTAGAAGAGATCTCTCAAAGCCTCCATATAGGTGTGATTAGAGCCGTATGAGCCGTATTCGTTCTCGATTTGAGCCATCAGCACAGATCCCCCATTGCCAACTAACATGGGACGGATCTCCTCTGCCAGACGATCGAGATAAACCTTGGAAGCAGCAAGGAACGGAGCATTGTCTGAGCGGACGACCATTCCAGGGATCTCAGAAAGCCAGAAAGGAAAGCCACCCCATTCGTGTTCGCCACAGACATAAGGGCCGGCACGCAAAACGACACACAAGCCAATTTCTTGCGCTAGCTTGAAGTATTCGGCAACATTGTTTCTGCCTGTGAAATCCCATGTGGAAGGCGAAGGTTGAACTTGGTCCCAGAAAATGTAGCTGAAAATGGTGTTGAGGCCCATAGCGCGAGCGGCAAGGAGTCGCTTTTGCCAATATTGATATGGGATGCGTTGGGGGTCCATTTGGCCGCCTATGATCTGATAGGATTCGCCATGGAGTAGAAATGAAGTGCGGTTGTAGGTGAAAGCGAGGGAGGAATTGGCGTACGCGCTGGCTACGAGCTGGGTGAGCCACAGGAGGCTAGATAGAACGACGGGGATACGCATTCTCAGAGTTGCTGGCCAGCTACTTCAAGGGGCGAATTTGGAAAGGATGTAAAGATTTCATTTGCTTCGTCTTATGCTGAAGGACAACGTGAATTGACGGAAGAACTTGAAAATCGTAAACGGTAAGATTGGCTAATCGCATGTAACCATTTATCCCCGCAATCTGCTTTTAGCCCCACAGCGCCTCCAACGTCACGCCAGCTCTGAGACGAAATCTTATCATTATACACAATGTGCTTTCATCTGAAAGGGAGATGCCACTACAAATGAGACAACTAAAGTCGTAACGTTACTTAACGTTGTTTAGTTGCTGTTGAAAGTGGACCCGGTCTGGAGATCTGCAACTTTGTGACCACGACCCCGCTTGGGTCACGAGATCTCTACATCTGGGACACTGATTGATGGTTTCAAGACTTGGTGGATGCATTCAGAAAGAGATTGGTGGCAGGACTACTGCTACGAAATGTACCACCTCCCGCTTAGTATTTCCAGTAATGCAACGAATGATGTGAACAGACTAGACAACATAGTATGAGTGTAAAATTCCACCCATAATGAACATGCTCGGGAATCTATACCAATTCCACCCTATTTATACATATGCCATCGCTTTGCTTTTCGTTTCAATGCATATACGCTACACAACCTGACTATACCCGCTTCCTAATCTTCTAGAAGTCTTCGACCTCGACTTCCACCACTTCCTCGCCTCGTCTACCCAGAAAACGCTACTTGCCAATGCCACTAACCCCAACAGATCAAATGGCCCCAGTGCTTCTGTCTGGAAAACCTCTTGTAACCACGGGAAGTAGATAACGAGGACCTGCCCACCTAAACTCAAGGAGACGGCCCAGTTGAAGAGCGTATTGCTGAAAAGTCCGACCTCGCCTCGTAGCACACTCTTTGATTCGGAACGACAGTTAAGAGCATTGAACATATCGAAGAGGACGAAACACGTAAATGTCATGGTCGTGTCTCTTTTCGTGACTTCGTTATCAGTGAGCATTTCGTGGGTGTAGACGGCCATAGTGCCGCACATGATTATAGTCGCGGATGTGATGACTCGAGTGATTAACGGCCACGTAAGGACAGGTGCGTTGCGCTTCCGTGGTGGTCGCTTCATGACATCTGGGTCGACAGGCTCGACGCCTAGAGATTGCGCTGGTGGACCGTCCATGATGATATCTGTCACATGTTAGCATCGATGAAAGGAATGAGACGAACTGTCGTACTAATCCAGAGAATCTGCATCGCGTTTAAAGGATTCTTGAATCCAAAACACGTGCAGAAAAATACTAATGTGAGAGCAGCAGCGCTTGTGCTCAGCTGGAAAGTAAGAAAATTTTGGATGTTGTTGAATATGCCTTTCCCTTCTTCAATGGCGCGAAGGATGGTGGAAAAATCATCGTCGGTCAGAATCATATCTGCTGCTTCTTTGGCCACATCGGTCCCCTGCAGGCCCATCGATATGCCAATGTCAGCCTTCTTCAACGCTGGTGCATCATTGACACCGTCTCCAGTCATCGCCACGATGTCACCGCGAGCTTGCAGTGCTCGAATGATTTTCATTTTGTGATCCGGGCTCGTTCTCGCAAAAATTGAAGTGTTCACAATGGCAGCTTCGAGCTCCTCGTCTGACATCACATCGATCTCATGTCCGCTCAGCACGGGCTTTACAGCTACAGAGCTGGCTGTGTGCTCGCGTGGAGTTGCAATGGCCATGCCAAGCTTCCGCCCAATTGCTAATGCTGTTGTCTCTGCATCGCCTGTAATCATGATAACTTTCACGCCTCCCCGCATGAGACGCCGAATTGACTTTGTAACACCTGTTCTCGGGGGGTCACTCATTCCCACTAGACCTGCAAATGTGAGGCCTTTATACACATCCTCGCTATGTGACACAAGAGGTTCCGGTGTCTTTGTTGTAGGCGTTCCACTACGACTGATGGAATGGCTGATGGATTTGGCATGTTTTGCGACGGGGCCGCTGGCGAATCCGAGAACACGAAGGCCCTCTTGGGCTAATTTGTCTGCAGCGTCTAAGGCTTCTTGTCTTCGCGCCGCATCCAAAACTATTTCTCGACCATCCTTCGTCAAGTATGTATCGCATCGTGACAAAACTCTGTCCACTGCCCCTTTAATATAGGCTACTTCTTTAGATGAGGAACTTCCATCGGGGTTAAGGTCACCGACTGAAACGCCCATCCATTTTCGCTCGGAGCTGAAAGGGGTCTCTCCAAGACGATGTCCAAGCCTGTCCCGAACATCATGCTCTTTGAATCTATCTAATAGATCCAGCATAGCTACATCTGTAGGCTGCCCTACCCATCGGCTCCGAAGCGCATGATTGTCTGTTCCAGTGGACGACAATACTGCCATTGATGAGGCAGTTTGCGTATGTGCATACCGCCGATTTAGACGTCCATTGTTCGCAATGTTACCAATCCGAAGAATGCGTAACGTCACTGGGTCGGGTTTCCCTTCGGTTGCTTCATCATCTGAGTCAACAGCAATTGGCAAGTCTGCATCAAAGTACCACAATTTTGTCGTTGTCATATGGTTCATAGTCAGAGTCCCTAGATAGTGTCAGCACAGAACGAGAGGTCAGGGTGGCTCATTTACCTGTTTTGTCACTACACACAACATTTACAGAACCAAGGGTCTCCACACTCGGCATTTTCCGCACAATAGCATTATGTCTCGCCATACGATGGACGCCAAGAGCCAGGGTGACTGTCACAATGATCGGTAGACCTTCTGGGATCGCTGCTACAGCTAGAGAGATCGATATGGTGAAGATTTCTAGCAGTGCCTTGCCTTGGTACCATCCCACCAGCGAAATTATTGCAATAATTACGAAAGAGGCTTGGCTGAGTTGGGATCCAAGCGCATCCATTGAAAGCTGTAGGGGAGTTCGAGGACTTTCGGTTTCCGTCACACTCGCAGCAATTGTGCCAAAATGTGTATTTCCTCCAGTAGCATACACAATTCCTTGGCCGTGTCCTGATCTAACTAGCGTTCCCATGAAAGCAATATTCGTCGTACTATTCAATCGTGTATCTGCACCGACAGTGCCGCTGCCTGCAGAAGCATAAGAGGGTGAGCCTGGAGGCTCAAGACTATTCGATGCAACTCTTGGTTGGTACGTATTTCTGACTATAGCATCCGCGGTTATCCTGACGGGTTCATTCTCCCCAGTAAGGTTCGATTCATCAATTGATAAATCCGAAGCCTTCGTAACACGGATATCAGCTGGTATTCGGTCCCCAGTCGTGAAAAGAACCAGATCTCCGGGTACAAGCTGCGCTGCCATGACCTTACTTGATGCAGCTTCGAGCTTTACTTCGTCGTCTTCGGAAGACGTCGAATCCATGAGCGTTTCCCTCTCTGGTGGGTGGCCGGCGCTTGGTGGCCATGACGGTGTCCTTGGATTAGCGGTCCTTGCTTGGTCTCCTCGAATAAGATGTGCATGGTTCGGTACTAGATGGCTCAAAGCCTCGATTGACTTCTCTGACCGATATTCTTGTATGAATCCGACTGATACCACAATGGTAACAGCCACAGCAATACTGATCGCATCGTCCTTATTCCCAACCAGCACTGACGCTCCAGCAGAACAAAGCAGCAGGAGGATCAGCGGCTCTTTGAATTGCTTCAGAAATCGCAGCCACAACGGCTCGGGCTCTTCGTGTGGTAACTCATTCGGACCTTGGTCATGTAATCGAGCGAGGGCTTCAGCGGGAGAGAGGCCAGTGGAAAGGGACGTCTGCAAGCGCTCAGCGGTTTCGTTCGGAGTGAGACCTGCGAACTCGTCTGCTACAGTCTATTAAATAATCAGTACCAGTCACAACACCATATGCATATACGAACCTTGGCAACAGACGAGGAAGACCTGGCATGTCTGCTTCTCGACCTCGATCTCTCCGGAGAACCTCGCCTCGATGGTGGTTCTAACCGTGTAGCATCGCCAGCTGGCAGATTTGTCAAGGGCAATAAGGAGACTCCTGGGCTGGAAGACCGAGATATGCGCGGCCAAGCCATGACCTCTAATCCTCCACTCTGCTAGGACGAGCAGCAACTGATGCTGTCGTGTCTACGGTCTCTATCGCTGAGGCATACGATCTCGAAGATGATGTTGAAGCTGACGGGCGGAATGGCAACACTTATGTGAGACTTGAACGCCAAATGGTCAATTCTTGCGATTGTAAATATTGTCTTCGGGGTCATTGGCGATGAGAGGCACAAAATAATTATGGTCCTAGTAATTACGTGTCCGCGACTGCTCTTTTGCCGTTTCACAGCTCTGCGGCTCCTGCACTGACGACTTTTGGCGTTCGTCGGGCGGCGTTACCCCTGTTGGTGCGCGCTGCCCGGAGGCTGCCAGGCTCAAGTCGGGGTAATCGTTGGAGGAGATTTATGGAGGGTCACAGCAGTATTGATGCGAGAAGTATGAAGTCGTTGCTAACTTAGACCACGCATTAGGAACTCAATAGTCCTTTGTTCAACTAATCGTCGCACCACTTCCAGACATTGAAGTTATCACGTGATCAAGATCCCCAAATCCAAGGCTGCCAGTCAGGGCTCCCAATCAGGCTAAGCGTCTCATTACCAGCCACTTCAAATCAATAACCACGATGATCAGCTCTCCCCACCTCGAGATTTTGTCGCGCAATACAATACAACCCCCTAATATTGCTTCATCACTGCTCTATCGCTGAATCCTCGAGTCGCGACACCGATAACCCCTTCGATTTTGACTTTGACGACGCAGCTTTGATGATATCTGCGATTGAAGTTGATTTTGCTCGACGCGCCCGCATCACAACAACATAACAAACGCGCTCCACCCACCTATTCACAACCTATTGCTTCGCACCTATAACACGCCGCCGTCTGGCGCAAGCCCTCGAGACCACTGTGATCACTCTTTATTATCAATATGTTCTACTCGGAGACTCTCCTATCGAAGACGGGTCCCTTGGCCCGGGTATGGCTGTCGGCGAATCTAGAGCGCAAGCTGTCCAAGAACCACATCTTGCAGGCTAGCGTGAAGGACAGTGTCGATGCCATTGTCACGCCGAACCAAGCGCCAATGGCTCTGCGACTGAGTGGACAGCTTCTGCTAGGTGTTGTGAGAATTTACAGTCGAAAAGCGCGTTATTTACTTGATGACTGTAATGAAGCCCTCATGAAGATTAAGATGGTATGATAATATGAGATTGTATCTTTTAGGGCAGATGCTTACCCTCTCTAGGCCTTCCGCCTTTCTGGCAATAACGATATCCCAGCCGGCCTACACATGCCTTCTCGAGATGCCCTCATGCTTCCAGACGTTCTGACTGAGGGTGACAACCTTGAGATGCCGCCTATGCCGGACGCGTCGTTCCTATTTTCCCAACTCGAGGACGACTCGCATCAACGTAAACGACGAGCTGGCAGCCGCGATATTAATCTGCAAGAGGATTTTACAGGCAGCCAATTCTTGCAAAATAGCATTGAGAACCAGAACGACGATGATTTGATTTTGGAACCTATGGATGATCTTGACTTAGGCTTAGATTTTGGTCTCGATATAGACGACTTCAATCCCAAGGCCGACCGTACTATGGAGATTGGACGAGATGCCCCATCTGCTAGACCTGCCGAGGAAGATTTGTTGAGTGAGTTGGATATTCAAGTTCCAGCAAAGGACAACTTTGATGCTGGCGAGCGAGACACATCTCTTAACCTGGATTTCGGTGGCGGCGACGATGGTATTCGAATGGCAGACGATGACGGAGATTATGATATGCTCGACATGGGAGACCAAGACATTACACTACCTCCAGCTCCCCTTGTCCGCCCTGAGAGAATTTCCGAATCACCCTTATCAGACATCGATGAGACACTAGCAGCAGAAGTGGAAGCTGAGCATCAACGCAATCTACATTCTGCCCTCTACGAGCCTGAGGATGAGACGGAACAATCTATCTTCAGAAATCCAGCACAGCGCGCTCGTAGACAAAGATTTCTTCAACCCGACGCTGCCACTACGATTTCCAACGCTATTATCAAGGAACAGCAGCAGAGCCACGACAAGATTCTGAGACCTCAATCATTTCTTCCCAGAGATCCGGAGCTTCTCGCACTCATCGAAATGCAGAAGAATGGTGGATTTGTTTCCAACATTATGAATGACGGCCGAAGTATGGGCTGGGCACCAGAACTTCGAGGAATGCTGTCGCTAGATGCAGTACGTAGGACCGGAGAGCTTAAGCGCAAGCGTGATAGTGGCATCGCCGATATGGAAAGTGGTGATGAGCAAAACCCCCATAAGTCCCCACGCCTTGACCTTGGCGAGGAGGAGGATCTTGGTGCAGGTCTTGTTAACGCGGGTATTGATGCAAATACAACGCCAGCACCGGACGGAACTATGATCGAGATACCCGCTGATGATGGATTCATGATGAACAATGATGATGAACATGATCCGAGTGCTGGTCTTGACGCTGTCAGCCCTGGCCCTAACTTTGACGAGACAACCGCACCACTTATCCACCCAGCAGATAATGGTCCAGTCTCTCTTGGTACCAAGCATGCTGTTCACCTTCTTCGCGATCGCTTTGGTCCTGAAGCGGCGGGTAGCCCCGACAAGCGTAAGAAGGCCAGCGTACTATTTCAAGACTTGTTACCAGAAGCTACGACCACTCGCGCAGATGCCACCAAGATGTTCTTCGAGGTCTTAGTTCTAGCAACAAAGGACGCCGTTAAGGTTGAGCAACAAGAAGCTTTACTGGGCGGTCCAATCAGAGTCCGAGGCAAGCGAGGTCTTTGGGGTGACTGGGCAGAGAAAGAAGCGGGCGGTGAGATCGCAGAAGAAGAAGCAGGTCCTAGTTCTACCCTCGAGCGACCAGCGGTAGTAGCCGTTGCTGCTTAGATGCGACTGATTCTTTGTACAATTACGGTATTGCATAGGTGTGCCAAAGCAGGAAAAACTGCCTTGGCATGGCGTTCGAGGCGTCATATCTTTCACAGGGAGGAGGATTTGGGGGGTTTGCATGAAATGGCGTTCTATGATATCCTTCCTGTTTTTACTTCCTCGATAAGAAAATTGGGGATGTTGAACTTTAGTTAGCCCTGCGAGCAAAAACTTTTCGTCATGGAGTTCTTGGGACTACTGCTTGTATACATTGATGATATTGCATAATGCCTGTCTGATGTTCCGAGTTCAATCGCATTCAATCATGTGCAGCACTCTCGTCTCTTTTCTCGGATGAACAGTTGGGGTGCCCAAATGAGATATATCTTCGCCTTGTGCAAGACTTGTGGTTACCTCCTTCGACCCTAGGAGATTATTAGGCTCCTAGATGTCCCACTCTGATGGCTCAAGATATCTCATTGTTGTCGCCCTGATTAATGTTAGAATGGCTGGCTGATGAACATTAAGATTTTCGTCACGCATATTATTGCAGGTAATCAAGAGAAGTGACTCGAGCATTTTGCAAGTTACTTTTCTTCCATAAATCTAATATTCCTGTGCATACTATCGGATATCCAAAGCTCTTTTCCTGAGCGTGTCAGACTTCAAGAAGCTGTTTTAACATACTTGGAGCATCATTGTTCTGTCTCTGAACGACATCTGTTACCATTCGAGCCACATTATTCCATCTATGTCCTTGCATGCAACATCCACTCAAACACCCGAACCTATCAGCATACCTTACGCGCTCAAAGAGTTGTTGTGATCGGCTTCAAGATCGGCATCGGATCGCCGCCAAATAGGCATTTATTCGCGCGATCATTACGTGAAGCTCCCCATACTCGGAAGGTATACTTCAACTTCCATCCCGAATCGGAACTATATTCTTCCGAGATCATCAAGAAGGGTAACGTTACTGCTCAAATGCAGAATTGTTATGCTAAGACCCGCGATGCTTGAGGGTTTGGGTAATTGATGCTCAAATTAGCCTGGCGAGCTACCGCAGCATTATTCTTCATTATCATGGTTATATCTAAGATATAGACCGCTGCCAAAAACTCTAGATTATGTGCATGTGTTTCTCGCAAAGGGAAATGAACTAGAATCTAAACTTTGGTGACGAGAGATATCTCAACACCCACCAGCAAAATGCACATCCAAACACCCCTCCTCCCACTCCTCTCCTCCCTCACCATCACCCTCATCTCAGCATCAAAATCCGTCCTTCCGACTCCACCAATGGGATTCAATAACTGGGCTCGATTCGAATGCGCCCTCAATGAATCCGTCTTCACCTCCACCGCCAATGCCATGGTCTCATCGGGTCTTCTGGCCGCAGGCTACGACCGCCTCAACATCGATGATTGCTGGCCTCTACATTCCCGATCTTCCAACGGCAGCTTACAATGGGACCCCACCAAATTTCCTAACGGATTACCATGGCTAGGTCAATATCTGAAGGAACGAGGGTTCAATTTTGGCATCTATTCCGACGCCGGGAACATGACTTGCGGTGGATATCCCGGCTCACTGGGATACGAAGAACAAGACGCAGAAACATTCGAGAGCTGGGGAATCGATTACTTAAAACTAGATGGTTGTAACGTGGATCCCTCCACCGAGCCTCAATACAAACAAATCTACAGCCACTGGCACGAAGTCCTCGCATCCATGTCCTCCCCACTCATATTCTCCGAATCCGCACCAGCGTATTTCTCCGGCGAAGATAACCTGACGGATTGGTACACAGTCATGGACTGGGTTCCCCAATACGGAGAATTAGCACGCCACAGCGACGATATCGCGACCTTTGACGAGCCTGATCCCTGGAAGAGCATTCTCACAAATTATGGCTATGAGGTCTTGTTAGCGAGGTATCAGGAGCCGGGGTATTTCAACGATCCGGATTTCTTGATTGTGGATCATGCGAATCTGACGTTAGACGAGAAGAAGAGCCATTTTGCTTTATGGGCGAGTTTTGGTGCCCCGCTTATTATCTCGGCATGGATTCCGGGGTTGGTGGATGAAGAGATTGCATATTTGACGAATGCGGACTTGATTGAGGTTGATCAGGATGAGTTGGGGTTGCAAGCTACGCTTGTTAGTCAGGATGGGAGGTGGGATGTGTTAAGTAGGAGTTTAGCGAATGGGGATAGGTTGTTGACGGTGTTGAATAGGGGGGATGAAGAGGGGAGTTTGAGTATTCCAATGGTCAGGGCGGGTTATGCAAATGCAGAAGGTCAGGAGTTTGAGGTCAAGGACTTGTGGACGGGAAATGTGAGTATGGTTGAGGATAAAGTGAAGGTCGTGGTACCGAGTCATGGGACGAAGGTGTTTAGGATCTCGGTGAGTGAGGAGTCAAGGTCGAGTATCACGCCTACGGGAATGGTTTTCAACACGAAATCGTTGCATTGCTTGACGGCTTCCTCCGCTGTGGCTGTGAATTGGACGAATTGCACTGGAGTAGATGCGCAAGTTTGGCAGGTGAGAGATGACAGGAGTGTCAGCAGTCTCGCTAATACGTCACAATGCCTGACAGCTGCAAACGATGGAAAGGGAAGCATAAATATGGAAGCATGTCAACAGCCTACAACGCAGAAATGGGGATACGGGGTGACTGGAAATATCTGGAATCAAGGGGCGAAGGGTTGTGTAACTGAAGGTGCAACTGGCTTGGTTGTGATGAGTGCTTGTGGAGTTGAAATTAATGATCAAGTTTTTGAAATGCCTAGTGGAAGCCTAGGATCTTGAAAATATAGGATTTTCGTCACCTTAGAAATATTTCTTTCGAGATATCCTCGATTTTGTTTCGCCATGTATATGTTCGGTATAGATAGATAGCGCATTGACATGAGCCCAATACTATTCTTTGCGCGCCCTCATTTGATCCTTGACCTGCCACCTTCATTCGCGTCTCTCCTCTTCCCGCTGCCAAAGACCAAATCCAGTTTCTGTCTTCGACCCCAAACAACATCGCCTCCATTCTCATCTTTCCTCCTGATATGCACAACCCGATGTGAGGGAATGAACTCCTCGTCCGTCTGTTCAAACTTCCATTTCAAGAGCTCGACTTCTTTCGGCTTCTCCTCGAAGCGATCCTCATATCCAATCAGGAACTCATCTGCTGAGAAATGTTCTGCATCGTGTTTTATCCGATTGATAATATCGTGTGCCATCCGTAGAGGAGTCGTGTTCGGTCTTCTTGAATATTCAGCTGTAGCGTTTAAGTTTAGATTGGACAATCTAACATTATCTTTGGCATTATCGTCCGTCACATTTCCGATTTTCTCACCACTCCAGTCTCGTTTGTCGATGGCCAGATCCATGTCCCGAATCTTCTTGCCAGCCAAGAACTCTGAGCTCAACCAGCAATTCCCACTCTCAAATTCCGTCGACGCTTTAACGTTGCTCTCGAAGTCTCTCACAGCACCAATAACCTTGCTCTTCAGAACCTTCTTTATATCCACGTCCGCATGTTCGCTGGTGATTCGTATGCCAATCAGATATTGACCTTTGAATTGCATTTCGTTCCCTTCCAAAGGGCTTTCGTCGCAGATTCGGAATCTTGCAGGCCAGGCTCGAGCATAGATCCCATCTAATCTACCAATAGCGAGCATCAGCCTTGGGAATTTGCTCTCCAGCGTACCAATAATCTGCCTGGTTTTCGTTCTTCCAATCTCATCTACGCCCCATATATCGAGGGATAAGGAGATATATGCGGAGAAGCCATCCAAGAAATCCTTGACGCCAGCACCAGGCCGAAGGCACCGGCCCCAGTTGCCTTCTGATATCTCCTCGTAGGCTGCTCTGAATTGCTCTGCGAAGGTCTGAGCACTTAGGGGACTACAGCTGCTAGCAACATTCGGACGTGCTGTAGGAACGTGGATTGCAGGGATGAAGACAGCGTCTCGCGGAGTTCGTGCTGCTTGATTCTTGCCGAGCAAATCTGGGTCTGACACACTCTCGGTAGCCCAACTGAAAGTTGAGTAGTAGCTAAAGAATGTACGGACTATGATTGCTGGGGAAATTTCGATGCCTCCGTTGCCGTCAATTTTGGAGATCTGTGAGTTAATGAGCTTGACGACACGATTCAGCATCAGGGACAGATGAATGCCGCCAAGGTAGCCGAACTTTGCTGAGTAGAGCCCACTATTCTTCAGGTACAGGGAAAGAAAGCGATGCGCCGTTCGATATGAAATATTGTCTGGAATCGTA
Source organism: Phialocephala sp. D728 (assembly GCA_003988865.1). Classification (NCBI taxonomy): domain Eukaryota; kingdom Fungi; phylum Ascomycota; class Leotiomycetes; order Helotiales; family Mollisiaceae; genus Phialocephala; species Phialocephala sp. D728. The sequence goes on from QYAJ01000059.1 coordinate 107,501, forward strand.
TTCAAAATGTATGCTGTATCACGATAAGTGTTGAAAGGTCGAAAGGATGAGGGAGGAAGCAAGGAGATGAGAGTCACATCGAAGGCAAGTTCGTAGAGAGGAGTACCTTTGTCCGCACTATGGTACCTGTATGATGAACTTTTAGCTTGAAACAGACTCATGTCAAAATATGCGATCTTACCTTTCAAGTAATACCGGTGCCTGGCAATATTGCAAATCAAATTTGATACCAAGAACGCACATCTCCATGATTGATACTAACGAGTTCACCAGGTGCACATCTCTCACGCCGTCACTTGCCTCGGTATCGAGATGTTGAAATCTCGAAATTGCATGTTCGAAGAAAACTGGTGGAGCTACAGAACCTATTGCTAGGAGATCAACGTCTGAGTCTGGAAAGTAGGTATCCATCAGGTAGCTTCCTAAAGGAGCGAGAATCAAATTGGATAGACCAATGCTTCTTGATAGAATATCTTGCACTAATTGAATAGCTTCTCGGCGTTGCACACGATGCTCTTCAGTTGGAAGCCAAGGTTGGAGCAGTCGATCAAGGTCGGTGGAGTCTTCTTTTACGAGAAGCTTCGCACTAACCGAGTCGGGTGGATGCGCAGATTTTTCGCGTGAAGGACTTCTGGCTTCATTGATGCATAGAGTGGCAGAGAAGCCATAATGATCGCTTCCACAATAACTCCTTCCATCTGGTAGTCCAAACAGCTGAATGTGTTCCGCTTTCAATGCTCTATCCTTGCGATACAGGACTCTATCATAGCGTTGGGGGCGATCGTCAATTGGTACAATGGACATTGCAGCCAATGGATTGCCAACCCGATCAAAGGTAGCGCCTTCCTCGCCATCGAAGTCGTTCCCGGAAGTATCCTGTAGCGCTAGGAATGAATCTTCCCAAGCTTCTGGGTTTATCACAGTCTTTATCATTTGAGCTGTCTTGAGACTTATCAGATTCTGAGCCAAGGCTGCCTCAATGGTGTGAGAAGATGTAGTGAGATTGAAGTCCCCGGCAACAATGACCTCTGTTTTACCCCGGTCAAGACAGAACTCCGTCAAAAGATCCATTTGATTCTTCTTCGTTGCAACAGCATCATTCGACAATGATTTGCTGAGGTGTGTATTCACAATCTTGATAGACATACCAAGAATATCAATCACCAAGGCTGACTTGTGGCGTTCTGGAAATTGAATGGTAGTGTGCTTGAACAGAATTGAAGCCATAGTGACCAAATTCCGTTGACTTGGAAGAAGTGAAGAAGGCTGATGGGTCGAGAAGGGATATAAATCGTTAATGATCGGATGCGTAAGAAGAAGTAGAAGCATCTCATCGCTGATCTCTTGAAGACATAAGACCCTAGGATATGACAACTCTTTTGTTACTGATTTTATGGCATCAACGATGAGGCCAAGTCGTGATGCGAATGCTGGAGCACTTTGCTCCGCCATCAAGTTGTAGGTCGAAACCGTGATGTTCGATTGGCATGTATATATTTCTGATTTCGAACCTGGATTATCGGCCAACTGTCCCCATCCATCAGACGAGGTGTAAACATTACACAGCTTCCAATGATGAGCTGAAAGCTGTTCTCCCTTATCTGACTGTAATCAGCTACCTCTCCTAATCTACGTTATAGTTGTGGAATGTTTCCAGAACCATGCTTACTACTTTCATCCAGTTGCACTTTTTCTTCTCCCGAAAACCATATCTCATCCACGAGCACCATCTTTCCTGATAGCTCCCGCTTCAAGACTGCGAGACTCCTGCATTGCCAACGCAAGGGCGCCAGTTTTGTAACCTTCTCAACCAACATCCCAAGTGTTGGTCCCACGATTCCAGCTTGACCTATAGTCATGTGCGCTCTGAATGTCCCATCATGCGTGCCCTCCCTCGCATCCCGTCCCAGGGTATTGACTAAATTTGCTCTGAGCTGGCTTATCCTCTCCTCAGACTCAATGTCCGGCTTCAGATGAACTGTGGCAGCTCTCCTTTGCGCGAACTTGTCTGGTCCTGGGAGCACAACTTCAAAGCTTCGAATATCATCCTTCGCAAGTCTTTCGCGCAATTCAACGATTGCGTCCCCAAGCTGGTCTGGATCTACAAATGGATAGAGGACATTGAGGTGAGGCTCCCATCTCTCATATGCCTTATCGTAGATTTTGCGCAATGAGTTGATGTCGGAGTGCAGGTGAGATGGTGCAACGATAGCCAGAGCTGTTTGATATGACTTCAATCGATAGGGTATTGCGTTCGAAGCCATTTGATCTCTGGAGTATTGCTGGTCGTAATTTGCTCCTATATGAATGAACCAAAGTCAAACAAACGGTCGGCGATGGTATGTGAGAAGATTTGGTACAGTCTTCCTTCCTTGTTGGTGTAGCGATCGAGTATATAAATTGCAGATGTGGAGGCAGTGCAATTGGGACAATGCTTGGCATGATTCACGCCGCGAATCGATGACTCAACAACGTGGAAGTTGAGATGAGAGATGAAGGCATTCTGCATAACGAGAAGAATAAGAAGAGAAACTCTCGTAAGATATCCTTGTCCTAGAGTTTTTCGTAGGACATTATAATGGGTTTTGTATGGATTAGGAGAAGGGACATGAAGTTGTGATGATGTGGTGGGAGTAATCCTTCCACACAACCCACAAAATGATAGGTACACTCCACATAAACCAAGCGAACTCCTAGTGCTGTCAACCTCAACATCACCAACCTTTTCGCTCAACCCATCCTCCATGCCAAATGGATTTCCGGCAGCAAGATGGGCATTAGAAGCCAGATTATCTATTTTAATATACTTTGTGAGTGCTCTAGAAGTATCATCACTACCTAAATAGATGGCTATTATCCGTGACTATCGTCCTTATCTTTAACAAATATTATGAGCCGGACCCTTGTAGCTAGTAGCAGAGGGGTGGTATTAGAGATGTATGCCAGCCTTGCTTTATAACATCATCCAAGTATCTAGACGAACGCGCCTTGATATCCAGACCTTTTCTATGCCATACAAGAAATCTTATTGGATGGATGGACCTTGGCCCTTCTTAGTCCTCTTGCTTGACTTCCTAGTTGTTCTTGTTTAATTTGAGTATTCATGTTAATATTAATCAAGCTAGACCAGAATTCTAGCTAAGTTATTTAAGCATCGGGATTGTCTAGTGTTCCACTCTTAAAGTATCAATATCCCTAGCTTCTTTTGGGCTTATTTAGCAGGGTACTAACAGTCTCTTTGTTCAGAGACAGATATTCCTTTGTTCAAGATGACCTATTTTGACAGGGTTATCTATTTAAATTGTAAAGAATATTTGTCAGCAGGACATTAAAATCCTTTGTGCCATTATCTTTATTCACTGCCAAAATATCCAATTTGGTGCAGGCGTCACCTTTATCACCCCAAGCTTAAAATTGCAAAGATCGATTACCTTCATTTCAGTTCTGCACTAATAATTACTTGTTATTAAAATCACATTAAGCAAACCTCTCCATGATAACGAAAACTTTGGAAAGTCCCAAGGTCAAATCAACGCTGATAGCTCCGTTAATCTCAATCCAACTATCACGCATTCTCCCGTTTAGAAAGTCCAGTTCCAGCAACGGCCAGACCGGCCGAAATTGTCCTAATATCTACAATACCCATTTTCGGACAACCGCCCTATTTCATGGCTTGATAATGAGGAGCTTAATTGTCGTGTGTGGTCCTTGTGGCTGTGGGAAGTCAACAATTGGGGATTACTTGTCAAAGGAGAAAGATTGCCTATACCTGGAAGGAGATAATGTGAGTTTATACTAGTTTCCTGTACCTCCGGTCTCGCAGCCTCGGTATACTTGTATATATCTAGAAATTAGAGATATACCAGCTACATTATTATGCCTCCGGTCTGGAGATAGGGCTGCGTATGCCCTGGACGCCTTCCAATGTGCCTGTCTCGCCATGGTTTTTTAAATCGGGACCCACTAACACCTCTTGCAGTACCACCCTCAGGAGAACCGTGACAAAATGCGCGCCAGCATTCCCCTGACCGATGAAGACCGCGCCGGTTGGCTTCAAACACTCGCTACTGCATGTATCAATGCATTGGCCAAAAATCCCCTCGTCATCGTCTCCTGCTCAGCTCTGAAACACATATACCGCCAAGTCTTCCGTACCGCCGTCGAGAATATCAACATTGCCAACCACTCGGTCACTGTTATTGCCAAACTCGATGACATCAAGCTGGACTTCCTGTTCCTCTCCATATCTCAGGAGAAGGCTGCCCATTTGGTGGAAGTTCGTGCAGAGAATACGGGTCATTTCATGCCTGCTACATTGGTCAGCAGTCAATTCAAGATCTTGGAGCTGCCTGGGGAGGAAGAATCCGATTGTCATGTCTTGAATTCCAATTTAGGGGTTGAGGAAGTCAAGGCTGGAACATTGAATATATTGGATAGTCTGATTGCTGAAATATAATTTGCATTTGCATATCTCGGCCCAAACTTTCCAGAGTCTAAGTTAAACTCGCCTAGCCTGCCACTTCATACTCTAAGGACGGTCACAAAGTCGGGGGTGATGAATTTCCACCTTTAGTTCGAGACATTATCGTGGCGCACTTAGGAAAATATGACCATTCGTAGAAGAATGGTATGGTCAAAATTTCTCCGCAACTGTAGCAAAGACATTTCGCTTCAAGTTGCGACATTTCGATGCACTTTTTGTGTATGACCACGTCGACTAGATATGTATTGCTGATATTTCGTGGGTTGTACTGCGTGCTGCAGAAAGCTCGGTGTTCTGTATGTGTTGATTCTTTTGTGTTTTTTCGAAGGAGAAACGTTTGACGCTCAAAAAGCTGAAGACCTTTACTCTATGCCAAGTTGTGGATATTCTGTGAATATTTGAAGGGCGGTGATTCTATCGAGATTGAGTAATTCTGGATATCCTACCAAATCTTACCATAAATCCAAATTCCGCCTAGTCACATCTCGATGAACAGATTTTGACAGGTTTTTGACGCATTTGACACTCTCGCTTTGCTTTGTCAACATCGCAGCACCGAGTCGTGTTTGCATAAAGTTCCAAAATAGAACTAGAAGTTAAATTGCAGCCTTGCTCAAGGGCAAATGTGTTAAAAATACGCTTTGGCTTCATGCTTGAGCAGGCCCGAGAAAGCAGAGAATTGGCTTAAAGCCTAAAACTAATATATACTATCAACTAAATTGCTACCTAGGAGATAATATCACTAGCGATGAAGTTTCTGAGATACAATATCTCGCACTATGCACAGCTATCGATTTGTATTGAAAGCGATGGTCTAGAATCAGACGAAACGTTCATAAATGACACAGAAAGTGGAATTTACTAGTGGAATGCAAGTCATTTGCAACTTCTGAGACTGATCAACGGCTTCAAGTCTAACAAAGCGCCAAGGCACCTCCATTGTTACAGCAACATGAGCTGAGTTGCTATCTAATATGCACATGTTGCTTTTCATAATATACATGCTCCTGGACACTGACCTATTGCGTTATCAATAGCGAAACATAATGATTGTACTGAACAGAGTCCCTCGATGTGCAAGCTCTGATGACTCCCCAACCTTAAAATGGATCTTCCAAGGGATATCGGGCGGAGCGAAGAACGAATGTATGTGTATCACTGTCCGAACGATTGTGTAGGATGTCCTTCGAGTTAAACTTCCATCCCAGAGCAGTTCGTTTATGCCACAACTTCCACCTGTCCCAAGCCTCATCCTCTCGCCACCAATATGGCACCGCCCATGTGATACTCTCATTCTTGAGCCATTGTTCCGAAGATATTTCATACTCTAGATTTGGGCCTTTCCAGTCGTTGAGAAGTGTTGCCAACTGGATGAAATCGGAGTTGTCGATGATAAGCATTGTTGAGAGCGGAGGAAATCGAGGTTGGATCTCGGCTCCAGGATATTGATCTCTCTGTAGATGAGGTACAATCGCTTGCAGGTGATTGCCAAGCAGGATGCTGAGACGTCATCACAGACTCTGAAGATAAAGAGGAGGACCTCAGGTAATAGGAGATCTAGCCTGTGAGAGGGTTTGGGTGGGTGTATAACAGGAGATCATAGATAGAAGTCAGTTTCAGTTAAAAGTCGCAGTTTAGGGAGAAAACCCATCTCTGTAATGCTTGCCAGGCGCTGATCGGACGAGATCTTATGTCTCTTGTTGCGACGAAAGGACCGGTTGTTGTTCCATTGTCGCAAAGAGGCAGAGATTCTGCTGTTTCGGTTTTGTTTTTCAATGAGAGCGACCCAGAAGAGATGCTGCAAGGCCTGGGTCAGAAGTTGAAGCGTTGATTACGGCAAGCTTACGTACGGAAATGCTACATCTTCTTGCCTTCAAAAGGGGCGTACGCGAGGTGGTCCGTGCGCGCAAGGAGAGGAAGGAAATCCACAGAACAAATTGGAGTGCCGATCTAGGTATCACGAGCGTATGATGGATTGTGAATGTTTGTTAGACGCTTGGGTGCTGTAGGCGTGATACCATCGCAGGTTTAGACGTAGATTTCTTCGAGCCTCCTTGCCTTCGAAAGGGGTTGTACCCGATACGGTCCATGCGCTGGATGCAAAGAAGAGTCTAGTACAGGGGTTCACAGTTAAAAGTATGGAGACATCAAGGCGTCCTCCACTATAATGCGCTACAAATATCAGCGCCCATTCACTAAAGGCCCTGTAAATACAGGCATTATACCTGGAAGGTAATCTGCATTACTATTGGGCAATAGTCAAAATTCAGGGTGCTGGCCCTGTGTTTCAGGGCTTATTTCCCTTAAGAGAGCCTGTAGATCAGCGTTTGAGCCCTGTGGTTACCATACCAGCACCCTTTCAGTGGCACAGCCTGTAAATTATAGAAAAGGCCCTGATGTCTCCATGCTTTTGACCGCGGCTTCCGTAGGACAAAGTGGATAAATGACCCGGACGTCTTGCGTGTGTGGCATTATTGTGAGTGTATACCACCAGGACAGACAATAATAACCAAAAATAAACAACCAGTATGACTAGGCCCTGTTAATAAACTGGTTTGAACCCTCCTGTCACCGTCACGTGATGTATACTTTATATATGTATCCTCAACTACACCGCCAGTCGGGTTCATTAGTATATATATATGCACTTTACACACTCACGATGGCTTTTTATTAGATCGTGATACCTAGTTTCAATAATTGAACTAGCATTGCAGAAGCCTTGTGTAGAGTTGTTTGTTCCTCCAAGCAGAAAGCAACCTAGGTCTCCAGCTTCGCCAATTGGAAGCTTTGTCTTCCCTCTTACATTACTCTATCCCATTCATCGCGCCATTTGATAAAGCCCCCCTCCCCCGAACCAATGCATTATAAGCATTTCCTACACTCCTTTATCTTCTTCTCCGACTCCTTCATCAAGGCCCTCGATCCGGGCACAGTAAGCTGCCATGACCAAGAATTTTCCCATAAAGCCATCTAACAACTCAAACAAATAACTAGTCCTGCCTTTACCATCCGTGCATATCGCCATCTTGTCGCACGCGGATCAGTCGGGAAAGGTCCTGGTATCCTCATACCCTGCTACAAAGGGTGTTCTGGACCGAAATGGTAATCTAGAGTCGCGCCTTACTTTAAGACATGGACTTTCCTTTGAGTTCTTCAAGTTGCTTACTCAACAACATTTTTGCAGGCTCTGTGACAGGCTCATCCAGAATGTCAAGACCGGAAGGATCCATATCTCTGATTGGGATTATCGAAAGTGTGTAATGAATGCGGATTGGTTGTAGACAACCAGGACAGGTCCGTGGGTGGTTGGTTGGTTGGTCGCGGCGAAGTCGCGTAGCTAGAGGCTTGTTTTCACTTTCGGTTGGGAAAAGATTTGCTGATAATGCAAAAAGAAATAGAAAAATTAGGCTACTAGGAACTAGGCCGAATTTCTGTGGTTGGTTAATTTTCAGTCTTCCTCTAGACACGTCGAAGAAAGAAGCTGCATTCGTTCAAAGGCTTTCGCGAATTAGATTCTCATCCACTGTACATCCCATATCCAAGAGACCTCCCCAGCCCCTCCTCCAACCTCCAGCATAAACACTGCTCCAAAACTCAAGTACTTTCCCACCCATCCCCCCAAAAGATATCCTCCAGATCAAACCACCTCTCAGCATCCACAAACCTCCCAACATGTTCGCTAAACACCAACTCCCACCGTGAAAGCATCCACCCTCGCAACAGCGCCGCTAGATGATCTACCAGTGGTTGAAAGTCACTCGTTGTTGGCTCGAAGGGTACTACTCCGTGTACTCTCCAATGAACAGCGTAGAGATCTCGGCATGTGAGGCCGAGACAGGCGGAGGTTGTGGGGTCGAGGTGTTTTATGAGGATATATTGGATATCGTAAGGGAGTGTTTGGAGGTTGAGACGTTCTGGGGATGGGTTAGCTTTGTGGTTAGAGGAATGTGGAGGGGCCTTACTGTTTGAGGTTTGTGTTTCATTAGAAGTAGCCAGTGTGAGAGCAAGTTCAGTAGAAGGAGCGCCAGGATGTACCTCCGAACGTTCAGGATTTGTTGTCGAACCATTATCAGGAGCTGGAGCCGCATGGATGTTGGATGAAATTTGCTCGGACATTTTGGAATATCTATTCTGTGCTTGATCGAAAGCTTCAGCGGAGACTAGAGCTCTAAATGGGGGAAAGGGGACGTAGATATAGTCTTTCTATCTTTTTAAAGTCCAGAGGACATTCACGGACTCACTGCCTGCAAGGAACTCTGACTCTTGACTTTTGTCATTCTGCCCATGATTTTGAAGCATTCATGACGTCGAAGGCGAGCCTTCATTCACTGATGCGCCATTGACCCCGGGTTCTTTGATTATTGATTTCTAATGTCCAAATGATTATCATACATACGTGGGCTTTTAGATCAGTGTTGATTCATATATCCTCTCAGCTCAGGTACTTGTGAAACCCTAATTCAGCGCGGTATTAAAATTCGCAGAAAGAACCCAGAGTATTAGAATGTTTGAGCCTCTTGTAAAAGTTCAAGTATTGTATTGCACTTCTTCTCATCCTTAGCAGCAGCCCTGTGGGTTGAAGAAGATAATGTAGATATTCTTCGTATCTCCTCGTAGGTTCTATACTTCATACGCAATGAACAGATAAGGAGGGATAGCTGAGCCATCCCGTAGCAAGGAGCTACAGAAATGCTCGCAAGTATTGGCAAACACCCAGCTGATGTCTTGCTCGGACATCATGAAAAAGGGGTCCACAGGTAGTGTTACACGTTGAGCTCGCCGTTCAAAGGCAAGCTTAAAGATAAGATCCCATATTTAAATTAAAAGCTGTAGATCTAAGAAACCTTATGCAGGAAAACGGACCATTCGTCGCCGCTCTCCACTCTCCCATAGGTACATGATCTCGAATTCTTCATTCCCCACCTCATATCTTACTACAGAAACCTCTGATCCCTCTACTTCATATTAGGAAGAGAGATCGGAACCCATGGTTGCTTCGGAGTCTCCATCTTCAACTGCCACTTAAAGCCCTCCTTTATCTCCTTCCCCTTGACCTTCGCCTTCTCATGGCACAGCTTAAACACCGCCGCTTGATATGGCGCATACTCAAGCTCCTGCCCCTCTTCCCAGGTTCCCCAGCAGCCGGTCTTGTCGCACCAATTGACGACTTTGTTCTTGGCGAGGACTTGGTCGAGACTTTGCTTTCGGGTCATGAATTTGCCGTCAGTTTTGTTTTTGATAGCGACGTATTGACGATCGACTCCCATCCAGGTGTTGAGGATTTGGTAAAGGTAGACTGATCTAAGCGTGTCGGAGGGTGTGGCTTGGGCGAGGAGACTGGTGTTGAGTGGGTAGCGTAATTTGTGGATGGCCCAGAATGCCTGGCAGGTGAGACCGAGCGTGACCGAGGAAGCTTCATCGAGGTGATCGAGAATGGTGTAGAAGACGTCGAGAGGGGTATCATTCATGGGTTTGAGTTCTGCTTCAGACTCATTAATCTCTTGCGATCGCCCTGGTGACTTCTCCGCGGTCTCTAATTTTAGGTTGGGCGCGAGATTATCACCTGGAAACTGGTCAGCGCGTCATTCAAATGGTGGAGAGAAGAAATAAATTATTACCAATAAGAACTAGTGGCTTTTGGGAGTGGACGATCATTACTTCTTCAACGAAGTTCAGAAATCTGGAGGGTTCGTCGCCTTTGGCACTGTGAAGAAGCTCGCGAACACTTGAAACTTTGTCCATCGGAATAGGCAAGGCCCGTGGCGAGGATCCAAGATCGTTGTAGACCACCTGCTCATTGGTTGTATCGCTCTGGGTATTATGGCTAGAAAGCGTAATCTTTGGTGTTGGGGACGTTGCTTTCTTCTGTTTCTTCGCTGACTTCGACTTTGTCGATACGCAAGTCGCTGACTCAACAAAGCGCACCATGGTTGGCTTTGTGGGACGTGGTATTGTTTGTGGATGGTGTAGAAGAAGTAATATTTGAGTCGCAGAATTTTTTATGCATGATAAATTTTCGAGAGGGTGGTGGGAGTCGTTACAGCGCGGCTCGAAAAGTGAATTAATTCGAGTGAAGGTGAGCCAGTGCAGCAAACAAATAAAGCCTTTCGTGTCCATGCGTCCTAGAAAACTAAGACAAATAAGGATCATTTAGGTTCAGGGCACAAACGATATTTTAGAAATAATGCTGGGGTAACGGCTGCTACTGATAGTCAAAATGTCAAAGTCGGGCCCGATTCTGAGGTTGTATTAGCTCCCGCTACCATACACTCAATGGCCACGTCTTCATGAATTAAAGAATATCTCGCTCCCCAACATCGCATCTGATTCATAGTAGGTCATATGTTTATGGCTCCCTAATTTCTCAATATTCTGGAAGCGTTTCTATTCTTCGACGAATGTGCCACGAAAGTTTCATAGCCAAGTTTTTGAAGAACTCCGTACTGTTTTGAGCATTGGAGGGATACTGGGGTGAATATTTGGAAATAATTCTCAGTGTATTTTAGGGCCGATTTAAAATATTTTCTCTCCTGCGAATGGCTATCTGTCTTTGGAACTATCGTTTCCTTCCGTGAAGAAGTACGATAGAATAATAAGTACTTAAAAATGTTTTGGCACTCTTTGTTTGACAATGACCCAGTCTTACAGCGTGTGGCGCAGATCATATCTGAACATAAAACACAGTCTCAGTCTGTCATCCAAGCCATTCAATATATCAACTAACCTATTATATGCATGGAAAGGTGATGGGATTAATTATTAAGAATGTCCGTCTGTGTGTCCATCTTTCGTCTACCGATCTTTGAAGCTCCAACTCGAAGTTCGAGTGTAATGAGAACAATAGAAAATCCAAACACTCAAATAAAATTTGGCATGGGTATATATCTGGGACTGTTTGCTCTAAGTAGGACTCAAATTTGTGGTGAAAATGGGGGTGGTTTGATGATTGGAATTGCGAACGTTCACATACATAGAAAGTCGTGACTGTGGCTGAATCACCGAGAGCAAGATGTTCATCACTGGCAGCAAACTTTCCTGACAATCTTTCATTGATTCATATACTAATCTCAAGACCCAATGGACGTATTTCGTGACCCTTGATACACTCATCACACCCTCATTCGTATCGAAATTCTCCGTGAACACAGAATTCAGAAACCTCTCTTATTCCTCTCATACGCAACAGCAGCTCCATACTTATCCACCACCAATCTTATTCTGTTCCAGGACTCTTTCTCTCTCCATCGCCTATCAATTATCGCCTCGTTGTTCAGATAATGCTTCTTCAGCAAGAATTTTCCCCATGAATGATCGAAGGCGTACTTCGGTGCCATCCAATCCGTCAACAGATGTCCTAAGCACTTCTTGTCGGGGCCAGATGTTCTCATGTGCAGGTTGACTTGGTGAGGGTAGAGATGCTCCGTGATGTCGAAGAGCACTTTACATGTGAGACCGAGACATGTGCACGTGACAGTATCGAGGTGCTCGGCGCAGAGAAGCTCGAGGAGTTCAGGGGGTAGGTCAACAAGACAGACATTGGATGGGTGGGCCGTTTTCTGGGGCAATGGCGCAATGTCTGATACCAAGGGAGATGCTGGAGGATTCTGATAGTCGGAAGTAGTCACGTGAGCTACCTGGTCGTCATTTTCTAATTGAGGCATGTCCTCGGAGGGGCTGGTAAGCTCTTGAACTTGCTCTGAAATTCAGTCAGAATCAGAAAACATATTGACATAACGTTCGTAGGACCGCGATGTCATGGTGAACCCACCTATGATGGAGTCCCGGTGCTTCGACAAGGCAGCAAGCGCTGCTGGCACTGCCTCAAGGGGAGTCGATGTGCTCGCCATGGGTGTAACGCAATTATAATAGAGGGGTGAGATAGAAGGCAATATAACTAAAGATCTTTGAAATCGAGTGAAAGTAATTCAATCATCCAACTGCCTCTGTGCACTTCTAAAGCTAATTGGAAGAGTACCGGTAGTCCCTGCTCTCGCGCATCTGGGAAGCTCGCACCTTTGGCCGAAACCGATCAAAGACGGCTTTGGGAACGACTCCACTACTTCGTCAATAATTTTGTTCCAAAGGAACGTCGATGAACAGAGAACATAAAATGAGGCTCCGACAAGGCGGCTGGGGTGAGATTGCCCGCAGAAGCCATGGAGAAGGGCTCGGGGGTTGATTAGTCATTAGTGCCATAGGGCTAAGCGAGGCAAACTAGGTGACTTCAATTTCAACCTCAACTCCTCAACTCCTAATCATTCTTTCTTGAGCAACCCTTCATAGCTCATCTACCTCATCTTAAACTTCAAAGTTTGCCAGCTTTTTTGTTGCAAGTATTCCAAGTCGCAGATGGAGAGAATTTCACATGGAATTATCGGCTCGCTTGGCTGCCTCGCTGCTATATTAGGACTAGCGGATCTGCAGAGGGCATTCAGCTGCAGATGCTGACAGCCAGCATCACCACCGATAGTTTTTCTTGCCTCATCCTTTCTTGATAGCCCATCTCAGAATTGGCAATAGCCTCTCGTCAGCATATGACTATCTCTAAACATTCGCCCAACTTGTCCAACGGTCTTGACACTCGGATCGAATGATCAGGCTGGGCCCCCAACTCGCTTTGGCGCTCCAGACAAACCGATAAGCATTCACCTATCGTGCTGCGGCTCGAACAATCTCAATTGTAATATTCGGAGCCTACTCTCTCTCCTTGGAGAGAGTGCCGCTTCGTAGATATAAGATATGCGTCTACTCCACGCAACTACTATCCGTCTTCAAGAGTTCGCTGAAGACAAGATCCCACCTTATGCCATACTGTCACATACTTGGGGGGATGATGAAGTCTCCTTCCGGGATATGCAAGAGAGCAGACGTACTAAAAAGAAAGGTTATGTCAAAATCAAATACGCTTGCAAACAAGCTCTGATTGACAATTTGTCGTACGTTTGGGTCGACACGTGTTGCATAGACAAGAGCAGCAGCTCCGAACTCTCAGAGGCAATCAACTCGATGTTTCAGTGGTACCGAAATGCGCACGTGTGTTACACCTACCTAGTTGACGTCCCATCAACCACTGACCTTCTGTCTGCGAGCTCTCTCTTCCGTAAAAGCCGGTGGTTCACAAGAGGCTGGACACTTCAGGAATTGATTGCACCTGTCCATTTAAATTTCTATTCCACAGACTGGACACCGCTTGGTTCGAAAGATAGACTTAGCTCGCTCATCACGGAGATCACCGGTATCGACAAATTCAGCCTTGGAGGTGGTGACCTACATCAAGCAAGCGTTGCCAAGAGAATGTCATGGGCATCAAAGCGAGTCACGACTAGGAAGGAAGACATTGCATATTGCCTTCTTGGAATCTTTGGTGTTAACATGCCAATGCTCTACGGCGAAGGCGACAGAGCTTTCACGCGACTACAGGAGGAGATCATCAGAGAGTCGAATGATCAGTCATTATTTGCATGGGGGGTTGGTGATGAAAAAACTGACGAGTTATGCGGGATCTTGGCCTGCTCGCCAGCAAACTTTGTCACAGCTGGCGACATTGTACCCCACCGGACGTCCAGGAAACACGCGTTTCCTCCTTCAATGACCAGGAATCGAGCTGGCAGTGTATTCCCGCTCATCAAGTCTAGGAACACCAGATGGCATTCTCAACTGTCATCGCGAGAACGATTTTTTAAACGTCCTAGCGCTACCCTTGTACCGACTTGGGGGAAACCACTTCGCACGATGGAATCGCGCACAACCATTGGTAAAGCCTGAAAAAACTACTAAAACACTCGAATTAGAAACTATCTACATCAAGAAGCTACCACCATCCAAAACAAGTCTAGACGAGGACCGAGTGGATTGCTTTTTAGTTCGCGATGCTGGCCACAGTGATTTCGATCCAAGATATCAGCTCGTCGAGGTCTATCCCTCTTCGATCTGGAATCCATCTAGGAGAATCATCTCAACCAGTCCATGGATTGGAGGATGTATCAACATGCAAGCTCTACTACACTTCAAAAGTGATGCCATGCCCGACTTCTTTCTAGCGGTCGAGCATTCTGGGGAGAACTTTGAACTGGGGTATCCAGGGGCGGTAAATATCGAAATCAAGCCAGATTAGATGTCTTTGGAACAATTGTACAAAAGTAAATTCCCTTTGAGTCACGACTTGTCTGATAGCTTGGATATTAAAGAAAGCCATGCTAAGGCCAAGGTCAAAGCATCTGTGATTAAAGAGGAGGTGATGGGGGTGGGCATGTACGTGATTGATATCAACGTATCACGCTATTAATCTGTGGAATGGCTTTTATTTTTCATTCCGGGTGGTATGCAGCCTGCATGTTGGAGACACGTATCTCTTTTTCTCAAACCATGGGAAGGTTCACCTGATTTGGCTAGTCAAAAGCGAGCATTTTGGCTTATGGGAAGCACAAAAAAAGCCAAGAGAAAAAAGAAACATAAAAGCTAGTAATGCCATTATGTCTTGGAGGTAGTAATGTACTATCTCATTCAATGATCGATAAGACCAAGCCATTTATCGAAGATACAACGCCAGACTTCCTCCCGTCCTCAACTAATCTGGATATTTAACACCTGCGACTCAACTCCCTGGTGTGATATGAACCAAGCTCTTTCCATTCAATATCGATCATTTCTATCGAAATGCTGCTGTCTAGGGTGTTAGGCTGAGCTGGGCCACATCGAAGTGCATGAAATGCATATGTTAAAACGAGGTGTTGACACGTGGAGGAGTGATGTTTCTGGAAATAAAAGGAGGGATAGACGGAGTGAGATTACGTAAGAAAATGATTGTTTGATGCTGGAGTATGAGATGCGAGATAGGCTGGGTCTTGGACTTGTAGAAAAGTTATTGGGTGTTTATGAGATGCATGATTGTGAAATGAGACAATTATGTAGTGCTTCCGCACCTTACTTCGCCCTGGTATATTTTGTTTGGGCATTTGTACAATATATAATTGAGGTTTACTGTGAATTGCGTGCGATATATGTTCAAAAAGCCTCGGCCTTACAAATTCAGTCCTTTCGCGCAGTCTCATGAGTTCCGTTCTCCTTCCCTCGCTTTCGCCAAGGCTATCAACTCGTCACTCAACTCATCCAACTCAGGGCTAACGCTCTCCTTGCTCTTCAAAGTCATTACGGCTCCTCGTTGCGCGATATGTATCAGCTTCTCATCAACCTGGCATCCCTGCGCCAACCCAGCGACTAGGACACCAAGGAACGTGTCACCCACACCATTCACGCTCACAACATCTTCAACTACTTCCACAGGAGGGAACAGACGCATATAGACACCACCAATCTCGGTGCTCCTATTTGAGGTCCGTGATAAGATGAAGGGCGCAGAATCGGGATCTGTGAGACGAGGATCATTCGGCTTTAGCAATTCCGTCAGGAGCACACCTTCCGACCCAAGCTTTGTAAGAATTGTCGGGATAAAAGGTAAAAGTAGGATTGTCCGAAGAGGAATGCCTTCATCTGTCATTTTCTGGTTCGTGATTGAAACGAAACGGTCTCGAGCGCCGGAGCTGGGGATACCGAAGGAGTCGACGACGTGCCACCATCTCTGGGACTCGAAGTAGTTGTGTTTCTTCGCTGCAGTATGCATGGCTTCTAGCTCGTATTGATTAGGCGTTGCAAGATGGATGTCATGCTTGGGATATGGCTGGAGAGTATGATTCCAGACGGAATCCTCTGTGGGTTCAAAGATACGGCCTGCTTTTGGAACAGAAACTGGCTCGAACACAATTTTCGTGTTGGCGTCTCGGCCGCTGAACAGACGTTGTAGGACAGGCGTGGCCCAATTTGCGTCGACAACAGTCCATGTGTTCCTAGAATGTGGGTGTTCCAGCAAATCTTGAAGTAATTGGGATGGGTACATCGAGGCATTACTAAACAGGCTCATGTCTGCCATCGCCATTACGAGATTTTTGCTCGCATCGTTGACGGCAACGTACTGGGCTGTGCGATTCTCGAAACTTGCATCAGTTTCTTGGTACACTGGAGGAAGGGAAATTATGCCAGAAGTATCAAGTCCTTCGGTTTTCATGGCTGAAAGTATGGAAGTGCCAGCCCTACCAAATATGAGTAATCCTAAGCAATTTATTTAGGGACTGACGTACAGATCTTCAGCTACTAGACTGCGCAGAGACACCGACGATTGCTTTCCAGTTCTGTGAGCAGCAAGGGCAACATTATGGCCAACGCCACCAATGGAAGGTGTTATCGTTGCAATATTAGAAGTGTGCATTTTCGGTGACAGATCAGCGGTGGCAGATGGAACCGCCTGAGCAGAATAGTTGCAAGAAAGATCAATGGCGACAGAACCAAGAACTATTATATCAGGTGATGTCTGGGCAGGTATTATGTTAATCTAGAAATAGCGACGCACAGGAGCAAGAAAGTAAAGATTGTTGAAAAATTATGAAATAAGCTTGAAGAGGGAGAAAAAAAACTTACGCTCAAGGCTTTCATAGGCGAGTCTACTCTGGAAGGCGGCCGTAAGTGAGTTGAAGTGCTGCTAGACTTGGTCGATGAGCCGAGGAAATCGAAGCT
Organism: Phialocephala sp. D728; assembly: GCA_003988865.1. Taxonomy (NCBI): domain Eukaryota; kingdom Fungi; phylum Ascomycota; class Leotiomycetes; order Helotiales; family Mollisiaceae; genus Phialocephala; species Phialocephala sp. D728. The sequence goes on from QYAJ01000059.1 coordinate 124,554, forward strand.
AGTAGTGTCAATTCAGCTCTTAGAACTCATCGATGATGGAACTCACGACTCATCTCTGAGTCTCGAAAGCTCAACAGCCACCTTCGCTGCCATTGCGACATTTGACTCTATGAGAGCTCGGTTTGCGGGAATGCTGTTTCCTTTCGTGAGCTCTTTGATTCTAGAGAGAATGAAGGGAGTATTGGCGTGTCCATGGAAGCCTTGTTCCGCTGCTTCTTGGACTGCTTGGTTGATGGCTTCATTTATTTCAGCTTTTGGAATTGAATGTTCCTCCGGGATCGGATTGGCGAAAAGGAACCCTGATCGGGACGAGATAGGTAGTTGAAGCAGTTCTGTCGCGCCTGGATCTCTTCAGCACACGCGGAAATCTGCCGATGAGGGAGAACATACGAATGATGGCAGCAGCCTCCTGGGGAGATTGAATAACTATTGGACTCTTCATTCCACTCTCTCGAGTATAGAATGCTGGAAATTCAATGGCGCCGGTTCTTCCATCAGCAAACGTGCAGACAGTCACACCCTGGGTCTCCAGATACTCCAGTGTCTTTGGAATGTCCAAGAAACTCTTGCAACCGCTGCTAACTACCGCAACATTTGTTCTTCCTAGTTCGGTGAGATCGGCAGAGATATCCATAGTGTTCTCAGCACCACGGTGGACACCACCGAGACCACCAGTTCCAAACACTCTGATACCTACTTTGCCGGCAAGCAACATGGTTGCGGCAACAGTAGTACCACCATTGAGTTTCTTTCCTGCGATGCCCTAGCGCTGGGTGAACATTCACTCTAGAATTTCCATGGGCAAGCAGAGAACTCACCATCCCAAGGATATATGGAAGATCACGACGAGATACTTTCATCGTATCAGGTTTGCCAGCAGCAGACGCAAGAGTCGTGATCTCCTCCTTTGTAAGTCCAACTCGAGCAATACCTCCAAGGATTCCAATGGTCGCCGGGACTGCGCCATTCTTGCGAACAATTTTTTCAAGATCTAAGGCGAGGGTGATGTTGTCGGGAAACGGAAACCCATGCGTATATATAGTGGATTCCAATGCAACAACCGGGCGGTTCTCAGACAAGGCCGTGAATACTTCTTCTGATATACGGAGGTTTGGGGTTGGCCGAGGCTCCCATGAGGATGGGGTTGGTTGAGGCTTGGCAGCAAAATGATCTGTTAGGCTGACGCGTGACTCTGGAAACGTTCGACGCCCCTTCCGTACGCCGACTTCTTGCTCGTTTGGTTTTCCGCGAGTATTCGAGTGAAGCTGGGAGGAGTTTACGCCATTGATTTTGCCCCCAGGACGGAAAGTGAAGGGCCTCCGAATCTGGGTCGGCAAGGAGATCTCCAAAGAGCCCCTCAAGAGAGACCGCGTTGATGAGCGAGGAATTAGCATGTCGGACCTGACATATTAGTGGACAAACAAAAGTCAGATCCTAGCCCGTAAGGGCTATATCGAGGCACAGTGTTGTCGAAGTGAGGAAAGGGGAGTCGAAGAGGAGATTTGATATCACGTGGTCGAAATCAGTAAACGCGATACCCAAAGCAGACTAGGTCGACTTCATCTATTTGATACATGACCAGTTTTGAGCACATCACTGCAGCACTCATTTGCAAGCAGCATTCGGTTCAGCCCGAGGGGACCAGGGTCCATTGCCTCTTGCGGATTATGCATAATTCCATCAGTAAGGATCGAGGTCCATCATACCCATTCTGATACGGAACCTGTCATTTCCCTGTCCCTCCGTTCATATATCATCATGCCGTTATGGCTCTCGCTGTGCCATGTCTGCCAACTTTCATCTACATGACGTCCCTTCTGTCTTGTTTATCTTTCCACTCCCGCTCCTCAATTGAGGCTTCATCGTTCAAATGATGGCGGCTCTGTTTCGATTCAGTGTGGTGCTCGTTGGCTTGGCGAGATGTTTAAACGCACAGCAGATTATCAACGGGCAGATTTATACGCCGGGAATCGCGCTCGTGGATGCGCCGCAACCAAATACGCCGTTGGGTGGTGGTATGTTCCCCTCAAAACTTGGGACAGCTCTTACTGACCGAACCCAGATTTTCTCCAAGTAGCGCTCGATGTGACCTCTGACGGACAGCTCGAGCTTCCCCCTTATCCCTCGAATCCGAATTCGGCGATTTGGAACATAACCGTCTTCCTCTCTAGCTATACGACAGGCAAGAATTTCACGATCTCGAATGGCACAGCGACCGCGAACAATGCGAGCTTGGGAGAGATCATGGCGCAAGAGCCAAGTTCCACTGTTAAACATGTGAATTGGATATGGCCAGATTGCTTAGTAGGAAACGGACCACCGTCTGACAACTCTTCTGCTCGCGGCGCGTACAATGTATGTCCCTGTACTCTACCTTGATAGAGGGTGAAAATGCTGATACAAGCAGATCTCAATCCGTCAAAACTTCAGAATAAACGGCACGGACATGTACACCATCTTCGACCTGCCAATCAAAGTCACGAACTCGATTCCAGCAGAAGATACGCGACCCTCCTGCGATTCACTCAACAATCCGCTACTTGACGAAGCAACGCTGAACGCTTCTGCGAACAACTTCACAAGAATAGCTGGGACTGCGATACAAGGAAACAGTGGGAGCGGGGGCGGCAACGGACTCGGAGGATCAAAACCAGATGCCGGTCCCGGAAATGGATTGGGAGCAGCAGGAATGCTGGACTGGAGAACGAGCGTACACGCAATCTGGATCCTGGCATTCGTGTTTATGTTTATGCTTTGATTTTCGAGGGGATGTTTGGTCTAGGAGTTTGGATACACCTTTTTGAAATCGGTTTAAATATTTCTTCGGAAATGGCGTTCTAGATGTAGGAGGGTCACAGAACATTTTCTATTTTACTTCACTCATTCAAGAATCTATGATAAACTTCATAATGGATATTACTTCGAGGCTCATATCCTACCTCCTAACTATGATACTCAAGCTGGAAGTTGGATTTACGATCTGCAAAAACCAGTTTTCCTTCTCCTGAAAATGTGATCACAAATACCACTTGAGCTATAATATGTCGGCACTTAACCACCTCCAAAGTCTGGAACTATATTTTACTATTCATATCATAATAACCTGATTAGGTAACGCTTGATACTAGTCGTATTATATAAAGGAACTATGAGCGAACTTGCTTTTCTTGTCAGCATCCTTCGAAAAGTCTCTTCGTCTCGTGATGCAAGAGTCCAAGCTTCGATTTAGCTTGAGGGAGGTATCGGCGATCTCTTGACGCTATCTGAGATTAAGTTATAGATTATGGGAGGAACCATGTGTGATGAGGTCATTGTTGGCGTTTATTTGTCGTGTAGCTGCCAAGGGAATAGTGTCAGGTTTTGCCTGTCTCTTTGCACTTCTGGTGATAGCAGTCTGTGAGGTTGGAATTTTGGCCCTTACAGACATCGAATGCAGCCCATGCAAGATCAGTGCTTACCTCTTTGGGGATCTGCGGGGAATTGGGCAGGGAAAGGAAACGGTCCTGTAGTTTGCGACACTCTATTGAGAATCTCACGGCACGTTCAGCATGTCAACTAAGAAAGGCGATCAGCAGAGACTGCTTATCGTGCTAGAGTGACTAGATTTTTGTAGGGGGTGCGGAAGGGAGGGTGCAAGTCCGAATACGGGAGGATCACTATGCGAGCTTCGTGCATTTGCTTGATATGGGAGGTGATACTGATTTTATAACGTTCGTCATGGATCGTGAACGTTTCCTAAGGATGTTTGGAGGTATGGAATCTCAAAAGAGGTTCGGACAATGATTCAAAAGGAGCAATTCTGAAAGTTTTTCTTCGCATTATAATAGAACAGACCATAGACTTGAAGTGTGGTGCTTAGGAATATAGCAATAGAAACTAGAATAGCAGACCTTTTTTGTATGAAAGAATGAAACGTTTCGATTTTACCTCCCATCCAAGTTGCTCTAGGATAGGATGAGATTTGATATCCCGACAAATGGCGCCCACCGACTCCATAAAGCCAAGCTCTTCTCATGGACAGCAAACTTATTGCTCCGCCGGCGGTACCAAGACCGTTGATCTACCCAACATCAGCAACTTAAATCACACAAGATCACTTGCAGGAATGTACCACTCACGCGCTCTCCACACCCTCCTTGTCCTGCTCCTTATCCACCTTCCACTTCTCAACATCAATTACCTGTCTCCCATGCCACTTTTTCATAATATTCTCTCCCTTTGCCCTCGTCCTAATTTGATACCAATGCGGAAACCCCTTGAACAGCGTAAATAGGGCCCCAAATCCAGGGATGATAAGCTGCCCACTGCTTCCCGACAATACTTGCTTAACAATAGCTTCTGCGACCGTCTCTGGCTCCATAGTCGGCGCTAAGAATGGAGCCTCGTTGTGATAGCCTTGGAAGAGAGGAGTTTTGGTATATCCTGGGTTCACGACCACGGTCCTAACTTTGGGCGCATTATAACGCGTTGTCAACTCTGCTGTCAATCCCTCGTGGAAGCTCAACGCTGCTGCTTTCGATGCTGCGTAATCAACCATGTTTGGGACAGTCACGTACGCTGCGAGTGAAGATACCGTGACAACCATGCCATGATTGTTCTTCACCAGCGAGGGGACGAATTCTTTGGCTATCCAGTAGTGAGCCAAAGTGTTGACGTCGAATGTGAAGCGAACATCTTTCTCTGTTGAATCGAGGATCTGTTTCCCGCGAGCAACGCCAGCATTGTTGATTATGATTGTGGGGTCACCAACTTCTTTGCGGATTTCGGATGCGACGGAAGAGATGGTCGAGGGGGAGGTGATGTCGCATTGATAGTAGGAAACATTAGATGCTAGAATTCTGGTATCAGCAGCATGTCCTGATGTCTGTGTGGACGGGAGAGAAACATACGAGTTTCAAATGTCATGGGAATGACGTCTAGAACTAGAACCTTAATTCCCTTCTCAGCCAACAGTTTCACCACATTTCCACCAATTCCTCCAGCTCCGCCAGTGATGAGCACAATCTCCTTCTTCCAATCATATTTATCTGCAGTCCAGTTGTCAAGTGCCCCAGCGTCGAGATAATTGGACACCAGACGCACAAGGCTGAAGTAGAAGAGAGTTTTGATTCTGCCGAAAGCCTTTTCGTGAAGGATAGATAGGTCTGAGCCCTTCTTCGTGTATCGCGCGAGAAGGATGATGGCTAGAGTGAGCGCTGGATTTAGGGCAGTTCGTTTGATAAATCGACCTATGGGATCGCCAGTGAAGCCTAAGCTGTCAGCAGAGGTAAAGTTGATTGGAAGCTTCTTGTATTACCTTCGCGCGGAAGCCAGCCATTGTGCATTGGCATCTTGATAATATATAGGCTTTGAGCTGTCGATATCTACGGTGATTTGGATGGGGCAGGTGGAGAGAGTCGGGGAGGAGATTTGACGGAGAAGTCAATCAAATATTGATTCTCACCTCATCTGTTCTCCTACCTCCCCTCCTTCGGCGACATGGTCCATCCCCGGGAATACCAATGTTGGTGATCTGCGATGTGGATTGGTGTTGGACCGAGGTGCTAGTGCCTTGAAACGCGGGGTTAGCTGCACGAAGTCTGGGGAGGTGCTTCCTCTAGCCTCTTTAGGCGACCACGTGCTTATATTATCAAAATCGACGAAAACCGAAAATGATGCTACGGGCTACAAAGGAATATCGTAAAGGGATCTGGTATCAGTGTACTTATTTAACAGCGCATAGAAACGAAAATATTTTTAGTGATCTTATGAGAACTCAAATGAGGACCAATAGGGGCTTCGCGTAGCAAGCGAGGCGATGTCTCGTTTAAAGATTTGCTATGTGAGAAGGAGGGATAAGTTAATGATAACAGCCTACCGCCGTTGAAGGGTTGGAAGCATTTTGGGGATCGGGACTAGTGAGCACGGAAATGCAGAAAGCTAAAGATCAAATTCTCAAGAACTTTATATATGCTTGCAGACTCGAACGGAAGGATAAGTTTGCAGAGTTTGATAGTGCCTACGGCTGGGTTCTTTAACTTAGAAGTTAGAGTTGTTCTCATTACTTTCTTGATTATCAACGGGGATCGACCGAGAAGAAAAACGGGTACGAGAAAAGCGTCGACAACCTTTTGGCTAAAGAAAAAAAAGCTATTGCATAGAATAAGTTTTCAAATGTGTATTATACAAGTAAACTACAAAATTAATAGAGCAGATTAATTACTGAGTTACATTATAAAGACATTAATTATTTCGGTAATATTTATTCTATAAAAGCCTATACAAACCTTGCTTATAAAACTACTTTCAGGTACCCCTTTAGTCTCGCTTGTGAAGCCAATGCTTTTAGCGATGCCTTTCAGCACCTTGGAAGCTGCAAGTCTGCTTCTCTGCATAAGCGATGTGCAGAACCAGTATGACTCATGAAAAAAGCTCGTGAAATAGGTAGCCGCGGAAGGTGCTGATACGCATTCAGCGTTCGCGCATATTCCGAGAATACACGAAGCTTCTAAGAAGTTGTAGAAATGGACGAAGAGAAAAACAAAATGGTAGTGGACACAAACCAGCCACTTATAGCTATTCGAGGCGAGGCCAAGACCCTCATCTCCTCGATGATCCTCGAAATCCAAAACCACAGAAGGTCGCAATCCCTCCAAACTAAGTCTATCGAATGGATTCGGAATCTGGAGTGCCTATACAAGATAGACCGTGTTGTGCATGCTACTAAAAGAAGACGCCTCGCTGATGGCGAAAGCGGTATAGCAAATGAAGAAATAGGGCGATGGAGACGCTCTCGCATCAACGCAGAAGAAATGAGAGAATTTGTGGTACTTTCGTATCCTTGGGAACCTTCTGAAGGGGAAGATAAAAGAGCTGGACAACATTATGTACAAGATCGGGATTCGGAAGAATTCATTCAGAGTAGGTTGAGGAATGTCGTGTGGGAAAGGGCCAGTGCGTATATGGACTACTGCAAAAGCAAACTTCTGTGGGTTGATGGAGAATGCATCAATCAATCCGAGGAAGAAGAAAAAGATATTGCAATACAAGCTATGGATCGTGTCTACAATATTAGCAAATTCCCGGTAGCTTTGCTGCATGTTTCTATCGAGTCAAAAGAGCACCTAGACCTTCTGATAAAGCTCCTAAGTGGACAAATTGTCCAAATCGACAAGCAGACAAAGTTGCTTAAACTTCGTTCTCGAATATCCGATGAGACAGCTTCGCAACTTCTAAGATTCCTAGATTCGATCATTTCAGATAATTGGTGGACTAGGGCTTGGACTTTTCATGAAGACTACATGGCGTCCACAAGGATGGTTCTTTTGATCTCTCACAGCCATTCACTAGAACTTCAAAAACGAAATTCTGCGAAATATCTAGGCAAACTCAAGGGCGAGATCTGTGTCAAATCCACCGCGTTTCGGGCCGCAGCCACAAAATTCTGCCAAGCGTATCCGATGAAGTGGAACCTCTCACAAACAAACAAGGAGACTTGTAAGAAAGTGCTTCTCGCGGCTGCGAAGTATACAGTCAGCCTTCGAGAACTGGACGTGAATGGAGACGAGAAGGTTTGCAAATCCATGTCTCCTGCTATTTTTGAAGATCTAGCAACTCGAAAGATCACAGTAGCTTCGGATTTTCTAGCCATTACAGCAAATTGCTGTGGATATAAGACGCGACTAGATGCCAATGCTTTAAACGATACGAAGTCCAGTTTGAGCATATCCATGCTCACTCTCGCGCGTCTAAATGGCGAAGTTCTGAGGAACAGTCAGGATGAAGAGAATGTGCCATCTGTCCATATCCTCGATTTCCTGAAAGAGAAATCGCTGAAATATGTAAATCCCCCGGTCTCAGACGAACTTACATTCCTCAAAAGCTGTCGTTTTCCCTGTGTCGAGATTTCTGAAGAAGGTATCGGGACTACCGGTAATCTATGGAAACTAGGGAAGGTGCTCGACAGCAGAGACTTTCCAAAGCTTCCGTTCGAAATGAAGTCCTCTACTGGACTGGACCTACCTTATCGACGTGCACTGCGGCTACTTTCTCAAGAACTGGGATCGGGAGCTGGAGGGCATGGGAGGTACTCGCCGCTTGCTAAGAGCATTCGCACTTTCCTCTGGGAGGACAGAATCCTGTCCAGTACTGTATCCTTCCGTGGAAGTTCACATTCAAGTTTCGCGTCTTCTAGCTCGGGAAATTTAAATGACGAGGAAGAAAAAGCTTTTTCCGATAAAATTTACCAAGACACCATGGCGGAAGAACTCAGCCGAGCTATCATCTCCAAGAAAAGCCTTCGTTTAGCATGCCTCGTCAACCACAATCCACTCAGTAAAGCGGGTACCACGAGCCCATACTTAGGTGTTTTCATTTGCGATGTCGCCCAAACAGAGCAAGGAAAAGAATGCTACGTCCTCACGTCTTCATCTCCCACAGTTAACCTTCCTCACGACACCTACAGATCTACATCACTACAGGTTGGCTGGGATGGGTCTACATGCAATGGTATGCCACGACTAGTAGCAAAGATGCGGGTCAACGGGTTGTGCTTCCCAAATGGACCCCAACAGAATGTTGTCTTTCCTTGGCCAATTGCATTCACCAAATAGCCAGTTTCTTGCTCATCTACTTCATGGATTACTATGTACTTTCCGACGGCTTTGCGCGGCCTAATTTCCAGTTTTGCATATCTTCATATTTCGACTGATTCATCATGGTATCTACGTCACTAACCCAGCACAGACACGACTTTCATTTGGTCCAAAAAATTTAGAGTCAGTCTTATTCTCTCGAAGAAGTTCTATTTTATTCTTCTAAAAGTCATGGCTGGGCGAATATTTCTCGCTTGGGGCAGAATGAGAAAGGTTTAATCAAGGGATTCTTGTGAAATTTTCTTTGGTTTTCGAGTTCATTTCATTTTCATAGAAGGGGTATATAATGAATTAAAGATACGATTTTTTTCTCCAAGGAGATGGTCTATGAATGGGGGAGTGATCTCAATGTAGCTATTTTGTGATTATGACTTCCTGTCCCAAATATTAATCGTCTTCCCTCATTATATTGCGGAGATCTATTGTAACACTTATTACGCAGCAGAGCTGATAATAAATTCCGAAGGCAACGATGGATTGAGTCCCACCTAAAGATATGTCCAGTCCGATCATACTGGGGATAACTATGATCAGCGATATTGTCAGGTCAGCCCATTAAAGCTAGCCCCCGTCATGTCACAAAAGCATAACAGCAAGTACCGCATGGGAATATTCTCGTGCCATTTTCCGTTTCCATCTCTGAGCCTGAGCAGCTGCTGCTCTAGCCTGAGCTATGGGCGAGCAAGCTTAAGCCGAGGGTGAACATTCCTGAGCACCGCCTGAGCACACGCAAGTAAGCCTGAGCAGGCATCGAAGAGCTGACCTTTGCAGACGGTGGGATTCTATGTATGAGTAAACTCCCTAGAAGGCGATGTGAATGACTTCCGAAGAGGACGTGGAAAGTCCCAATACATTGTGAAATACCTTGGCATACCTCTTTACGTTCCAATACCACCATATTCGATCTTCTTCTATGCGAATCTAATCACTAGTCTTAAAGAAGGAAAGCTTTCTAAGTCACATGCAACTCGGATCCTAGGTATCTTCTTTCAAAACTTCGCATAAAGGTGATCCGTCCCTGCCAGTTGGATATCACGTGATGCTATGCGATGGTGTGACAGGTCATTTCCAGTTCGGGTCTTAGTTCAGGGGCACTTAATTTCCCCCTTATTTTATATCTTCGTCTTGTATCCTCTTGAACTTGGAACCATAGACCATACAATACAATCATTTGCCCAACAAATACATGCTTTACCACAATAGCATCTGACACGTCCTCTTTGAACGTCATCATATTTCGAACCTGAACGTCTCAATCTACCTCTCAGACTTCCAGCATGTCGAACAACCCTCTTACCCTTGGAGCAGTCGTCTCCAACACCAACCCTGCACACTTCCCCGGGCCCGAGCCTTTGACTGGCAAGCATGTGACACTGGAGCACCTCACGCAGAACCATTTCTCCGACCTTTGGGAGAACGTAGGGTCTCATGCCGACCTCTGGACATGGTGGCCTGATGAGCCAGTCAGCACGAATTCCGAATTCGATGACTACCTAAATGAGCTCCTTAAAATGAGCTCTGACCTTGTAGTTTACGCCGTCTCCCTCCTTTCCGGACCGAACAAGAGCAAAGCAATCGGCCTTGCCTTTGCTCTATCCGAAGATCGCCTCACCAATCGAGTCGCGGAGCTCGGACTCTTCTTCGGTTCTCAACTACAGAGGACCAGAGCGGGGACGGAAGTGGTCTATCTCCTTGGCAGTCTTCTTTTCGAGTTGAATCATCGAAGATTGCAATGGAAGACCAATTCCTTAAATCTCCAGTCTAGGAAGGCTGCAGAGAGGTATGGGTTTGTCTACGAAGGGACATTGAGACAACATCAGATCAATAAAGGGAGGAACAGAGACTCTTCTTGGTATTCTATTATCGATTCTGAATGGCCAATATGCAAGAAAGCGTTTGAAAAATGGTTGGAAGATGGGAATTTCGATGAGCAGCAACGGCAGAGAAGCAGGTTAGAGGATATAAGAGAGAGTCTAAAGTAGGTATGGACATTTTAGTAAAGAGCCTGAAAAGTCGAAGCACTCTAGTCAAATTTCACCACATAGAGTATTTCATCACGGCGGATGTGGGCTACACATATGTTTCTTCGCAAGTTGACCGAGCAATGCTAGAACAGACCTCTATACTATTTAACGAGCAAATATGTGAAACATGTCACGTTATTGGTGGTGACAATATTGTAGGTAGCTTTGTTAGAAGATTAATCTTGTTTGTAGAAGTTCACTTGATTATTTGCCTAAGCCTAGTCCTAAAACTTTATAATCGCGATCAAGAGAAATAGTCGGCGTTAAAGAAGATTACTTACAATCTCGAAATTTACTATACAGGCTACGTCCTATACATTTCCCTCTCGAAGCGTTCAAACCACGCTTCAAAGCCTCTTCGAGCCGGGTGATGCTCGCCGAGCACTTGCTAACGTATCTCAACAATGTGTTTCGTCATCTAGAGCGCAGTACTGTGGCGGCCTACATCATACATTGTAGCCAGTACATGCTACGACGCCAGTCGATCTGGAGAATCCTCGGCCAGTGTCTGCTCCCGAATCATGACCACGGAAAGAATCAAAGGCTAATTTTAGATTAGATAGGGTAAATATTTAGGATCCTTAGCTAAGGGAAGAAGGGCATTTTCGGGTTCCTCATTAAAAGTTAATGATTTCTAGTAAGCATATGAATAGAGTGAGCAGGCCTGAGCAAATTTGAGCAAAACTGAGCAAACCTGAATCGAAGCTGAAGCGGGCTTGAGCCGAGCCTGAGCAAAGGGGGCGATGCTCACGTGAGAGATTGGGTTGGGAAGTGCAAACATTCCCGGCGTATAACAAATAGTCTCGTCACATTACTCCCTGGTTTCAAGTCACTTCTAGTCCAACCCTTGCCCAAAATATCTTAAGCGATATGCAGAACAAATATGACTCATGAAATAAAACTTGTGTAACATTATGTAGCCAAACCAATTCGGACTGCACGTGATGAACAACAGGACCCGACAAACGAATGATCTGCCGAGCGACGGACAATAATCGACCTGAACCGCGCCTCCACTCTTTGAACAGAAACTCGACCTTCTAATCCTCACGGCCCATAGCATAATGGTACCGAGCAAGATGATACCGTGCAAGTTCTTTATTCAGGGATCCTGTCGAAACGGAACCTCTTGTAGCTTTATTCATGAACAGCCTACCGGCAACCCCAAAGGCCCTCCGGACTATCGTGCCAAAGTTTCGTGCAAGTTCTTTGCTCAAGGGCTATGCCAAAATGGAGAAATTTGCAATTTCAGCCATGATGAAATCAAAAACTATCCTCAAGCACCTTTAGACTCCCGCGCAAAAGTTCCGTGCAAGTTTCTCTCGCGTCCTGGAGGTTGTCAAAATAGCTCTTGCCCATATCTCCATACCATAGACGGCGTCAAAGTGGATGTGAGCAACAGCCAGGACCTTGAGGCCGATGAAGAAAAGGTAAGCAGCTCTTTGTTTCACTAGTCTTGAATCGGTATTAATACAAGGAACAGGACCAAGAGGGCGACGACGATTTCATTCGAAATCTTTCAGGAGCATCAGTCTATTTCAATGAATTCGGCCACGTTATCAAAGTGTCTCTCCCGGCAGACTTCTCTCTTGCATCCATTACGGGCCTTGCACCAGGAACCACACCTGCAGCAGCCGTCGAAATCCTCCGTGTCTTAGGTTTCGACTTGAACGTCAATTGCATTCGCATTCCTGGATATTCCGCGTTATCGGAGACTAAGGCCACGGTGAAAGTAGAAGACCCATTATTTGCTAAGAAACTCAGTATCAGACTCAAGGAACAGAAGTCTACCCTCAGTGCAACGCCAATTCCAATTGATACCAAGGGGACAAATTGCAGAAAGGTCTACATATCCTGGCACAAAGCATCTCGAAGTGCATGGGTTAATTTTGGCAATGGTGACATAGCAAACAGGGTCGCACAGAAGTTCAATGAAGGCAGATACAAATGTCTAGGTCAATCCGTCAGATCCTCGACTGCGACGCGGAGTCCAAGTCGAGGTGGTTCTAGGTACAATCCTGTAGCCTGGACAATCGTATTGAGCGATGTGCCAAACCACGCGGCACTCAAAGACATCGAAGGAGCCATCATCTTTCCGCAAGACAAGCCACGGCACGTTGAAATAGGAGCTGTTAGTTACCGAGCATCCGAGGCGGAAGTCAGCATTGAAGTCCGGTCGCACTTAGAGAAGCATGGCCCGCTCGAGAACTTCTATCTTAGGCCCGCGTTCGAAGGAAAACGAGTGAAAGCCACGGCTTGGTTTCAAGATGAAGCCGACGCAAGATCGGCATGCTCGCTGAATAACAAGCCACTTAGCACCCTTGCAGACGGCAAACTCACCGTGACGCTAGTCCGATCGGTTAAACTCAAGATTTCCGCAGCAGTATACTACGCCTCGAAGAGTAGAATCGACGAGCAATCCAAAGTCTTGAAAGAACAGCATCTAGTCTTTCATGTTTACCAGGACGCCCTACATCAGTATACAACACTAAAAGTTGAGGGTAATAATGCAAAAGACTTGGCAAATGCACGGAGAACTCTTGAAGAGATTCTCAATGGAGTTGTCTTGGCAGATGGCGAGAATGCAGTCTGGGATACAGCACTCAGCAGTAATGGGAGGGCATTCATGAAGCTAAAGTCAATCGCGAAGAAACTCCACGCTGTCATCATCAGAGACAAATCAATGCGTCAACTCCGGTTCTATGGACCACCCGAGAAAGTCCAGCAAGTGGTTCGTCAAATCACCGACATGCTTAAAGAAGACTCTTCTTCTTCGAGCTACGAAATAGATCTCGAATCCCATCAATTCTCTTGGGCTATTCATGGTGGCTTCAAAAGCATTGAACATGAATTGGGGAAGAACGTTGCAATCTTCAACGTAGTATCGAGAAAAATTATGATCAACGGCACACAGCAGCAGTATGAAATAGCTTTAGCAATTATGGACGGCAAGCATGCTATCTCCATCCGTTCCGCCTCGGATGATCCAACAAGCGCTGAATTAGACTGCCCTATCTGCTTCTGCGAAGCCGACACCCCAATCAAAACCTCATGCAAGCACACGTACTGTCTTGAGTGTTTCGAAGAATGTTGCAAATCGGCAGCATCAACAAGCAAAGATGAATTCCAAATCAGATGCCAGGGCAATGAAGGAACGTGCTCAACTGTATTCACCTTACGCGAAGTAAAGGATCATGCCTCGTCATCTGTCTTCGAAACTGTCCTCAATTCAAGCTTCGAGGAGTACATCCAACGCCACCCACAGGCTTTCCGCTACTGTCCGACTCCAGATTGTGGCTTTGTCTACCGATGCACTACAGCCTCAAACTCGAGACCCCCGGCGTATATGTGCCCAAACTGCTTTGAGCCGCTCTGCACCTCGTGCCATTCGCGACATGGTGACTACACGTGTTCTGAATACAAAGACATTGCATCAGGTGGATACGAGGCACTCGCAAAACTGAAGAGAGAACTTAACATCAAAGACTGCCCTAAATGCACGACGCCGATGGAGAAGACTGAGGGATGCAATCATATGACTTGCGCAGGCTGCAAGGCGCACATCTGCTGGGTTTGTATGGCAGTCTTCGACACAGGTGGAGCTTGCTATACACACATGAACAAGGCGCATGGGGGTATTGGACTCGGACTTGAGCGTTTTATGGATTAGGGTTTGAAAAAGATAGAGACATTTGGTTGGTAATCTTTGACAAAGTCTCTTTTTTATACGTTTCACCGGTGGAAGAAGTAGTATTGCTCGACAGCTAGCGAATGAGGTTAAATTGAACTGGGTACTGAGGCTGTTGAGACTGCGATGGACTGGATGTCGTATTTCGGATTATATTTGACACGTGCTCTCCAACTATGTCATGATATATATGAGCAACCTTGAAAATTCATTCTCTGCTACGGATCTCAATTCTGCAAATGCCACAGGGTGATCTTCGACCTGTCTATTAATTGGTCGCCAGAAGTTGAGGATGAGGATCCTGCGATCTTCACTACAGGTGTCAACCGCTCATCGAATGGCGATAAACTGGACCAGCAGTATCAGCTATCAGGCTCCTGCATCAGTCATTGGGAGGGGTGCCGACTTCATTACTGCTGGGCATATGGCTTATACAGCTGAAGATCCTATGGCATCTGTGAAGTTGTACCAAGCAGAAGGCTGGGAAGCATCTCTTAGGCGGGTCGGTGGTGGAGCACAGACTACTCGCGGGCACTTCTCTCCTGGTGGTAAAAGCGTTGTGCTTTGCAATTTTCTTTCAAAGGACGCTGTAGGAGAAAGAATTGCTCAAAGCGGCAGAATTCGAAGCTTGGGTCTCGTGATCTAGGTTGCGATGAAGCAAAGCTTCAAAGTCATAAATTGTTTTCTGCCTTCTTCATTGATTCTGAAGCAAGTGATCCAAAATTTCTGACAGAAATCAGATTGTCTGCTTCGCTACATTATTAATCTGAAAGCCGAGTTTCTGGGGGCAAGATGGAAAAGCCGGCGAGCGATATGCCCAACTTGGAAGTGTACTCTTGCAACCTCGCACGAACACCAGCCCCATTCCATGTCTCTGAATTCATCGTCATTCCATCTCCCGTGGTACATTGCGAAGGCTTGAGGATGGGAAGCCCAATCTGCTCGAGGGCGAAACTTGAAGCAACTGATCCATAGCACGAAGCTAATATATCGTCTCCCGTTTCTCTCAGTCCCATAACGAAACCGCCAAGGAAGGCATTGCCGGCTCCTGTAGGGTCGATAACCTTCGGTGAGTCTTTATAAAACGGAAGTAACCAGACAAACTCCTTCTTCTTTCTACTGTAGACGCAACAGCCTTCATAGCCAGCCCTAACAACCATAGTGCCTTGCTTGCTAGGGCCGATACCGCTTTCCAAACACTTTCGAGCAAGCTCTTCAATGACAGATCGGTCAAACAGTCCATTGTTACTTAGGTCTTTGCCAAAGAAAGCCGCCAATTCTATGTGATTTGGCGATAATATGTCGATAACTTTGATTGCTTCTAGGAACGCGGACAAATTCTCTGGCAGACAAGACAGTGGTGCCGGTTCCCAGATAATTACTGGTCGTTCTTTGAGTCCGAGCGAGTCTCGAAAGCTTAGCAATTCTCGGACTTGTTCTTTTTGGTCGTTTGGGGTATTTAAAAAGTGAAAATATGGAGCCGACAAGAGAGGGGTGTCAACCAGATACCTTGGGCCAACCTTGAGTGGCTTTGTCGTGTATCGGAAGGTTTTTGCTAGATCTATAGTAAGCCTTGGAAAATAGGCTGTGGAGTTAAGAAAGTCCTTACGTCCAAACACTGTGTCTCGGTAAATAAGCTCCCCTCTGGTAGACGATTGTCCCGCGACACGTGTCTCTAAAAGCAGTGTGTCCCAACTTTGAAGAACATCTCTGACTGAGGAAGGAAAGCCGTCACCAGTGCATATCAGCCATCCTATTTGGCGTGATTGAGGAGGGCTGCAATAGAGTCGTGCGCCTAAATGACCTATACGTCGGCGAATTCAGTATTCGAAAAGTCGAAGTCTCATAGCAATCCATCTCACAATAAGCGCCCGAGCCTCCAATAACGTCTTTTATCGGATTCTGAGTGGGGAAATGGAGCTCGTCCAGTACTACCATTCCAAGTGTAATGAAAAGGCATTGCTGATCCACAATAGTGGGTGCAGTTGTTATCCTTGCAATGTATGAATCCATTTTCCGAGTCAGCTTTGCGTTTTAAAAAAACGGTATCTGGACAAGTTTTTGCAAAGCAAAACCTTTGAACTGTTCCTAGAACCTGCGCATAAGGTTACACGTGTACTCCGCTAACAGGGCCAGTAAGGATGCTTAGTATATCCCACCTTTGAAGAGGTGATTATGAGATTTGCTCCAATGTTTATCACAGCAAGAGTTACTGCGATCCTTGCAAAAGCAAACTACTGGTAAATGCCAACTCGTATCAGTGGTTTCTATTACATGTTATAAGTTGAATGTCACGTGGTATTATTCGGTTATCACCCATCGGAACAATCGGAATTTTGCCTATAACAAGTACCAGATTTTCAAAAGCAAATAGAGATATCAGATGTAGGTAGCTCCAGTTCTTGACTTCTTAGGAAATCCAAGCAAAGCTCGGAAAATTAATGCGACCTGGATTTAAACGTTTCATAGTAAACATTATATACCTTTACTCCTTTCCTGAGGGGTATCAACTTTAGACTGCTTTCCAAGTTCTTTGAAAATCTTTATCAAGATCCCTTTTCTAACGCTGTTTGCTTTTCTTGATAGACCATAGAGACCTCGTGTGAAGCATCGATCTGGCACAAGCGATTTGCAGCACGTACTGCCGAACAACAAGCATAGCTGTTTCGATGAAGGTCTTGAATGGTTTTGCATAATATCAGGACGATCATTAAGGCGACTTTATGTTTGGGCGATATTTAACAATCAGACGTCCAAATCATCCTTGACATTACTTATGCTACGTATATGCTCGAGGTTTCTATCTCAACATTAACGCTCTCTGAGTCACATCATCGGTAACATTCTTCCAAGCTTTGGATCCTTCTTCCTTCACCTGGACATCCTTCGTCACAATATCAAAGCAATGTCCAGCCCATTGTCCCGCCCACCCGCTTGTATCGATTCGTCTCTCTGACCATGACAAGTGATCGGTCCAGCCAATTTTCGATAGCAGCGCATCCACTAGTCGTATCTTGGTAGCCCGAATAACACCAACTGTGAAGGATGCAGAGACATACTCCTGAGTTGTCAAATTTCGAAGAACCCATTCTCGATCCAAAGGAAACAAGTCAGGGCACCTTAACTGCTCTTTCATCTCTTTCCATTTCCACTCTGGTATCCGACTTTGGGCAAGATGCTCATCCACTGCATTCATCAAGCTTGATTCTTTAGTCTTGGTCGTCCTTGGTGCCACGCCTTCCATTTCCATGAAGCAAAATAAGTTCCTCGATACATGCCGATTGACGTGATACTCTGCATCCTCTAGGACCTTCAGAGCAAGATTGCTCTCGTTGAAAGATTCCGGAAGAGTCGTTGACCATGAGCCCAGCAAAGTAATCTTCTTTCCAGCCCATGGGGCTGCATCTTTGATATATCTGGTCTGAACTCGTTGGACAACGAGTTCCCAAAAGCCTTGACATGTAAGTCCAAGAGCAACAAGGTCACTGTCACTCGATGCTGAGACATTATCAATGACCATGTCAGCAAGTTCGTTTGAGAGAATGTCGAATATGCCAAGGGACTTTCGCCAAGGGTAACCATCATCACTATCCTTTTTTGGTTCAGCACTCTTTTGTTTTACGACAGGAAGTACGGGTCTCGCGAGTGCTCCCCAGATATCAAAGTTCATCTTGTCCGTGAAGAACGAATTCCCGAGGTCAAAGCCCATATTCGCTTCATTTCCCATACAATGTCGTTCTTTCAACTCAGGGGCTAGAACTTGCCATCGTTGTGGCGTACGCATGGTCTGGTCGACTCCTTTGCCGCACATGGTTGTAGTGTGGGTTGGGAGTATGTAAGCGAGGTATACCGAGGTGAGAGTGTGAAGAGGAAGAAGCGAGGGGCAGGCGTCCCCTTTATAGTTTTCGAAAGGGGGTGTCTGCCTGTTTAAGCGAATATCACGTGATTAGTCCCTTGTGGAAAGGCTCGGAGATCCAGGTTCTTTCATGCCGAACATGACTGTGCTAGTAGCCAATGGTTCATCATTGAGTCCCATCAATATATCACTGATGCTATCTTGGCCAAAATTGGGTCTTAGAAGTCGAAGTCGAGTGTTTCGAAAGCAGGCAAATGCTGGAATCCAAGATTAGATCCTGAACCATTCGCCGACGATGAAGTCGCGACGGGTATAGGAACAGGAGGTGGACTTGTCAGGCAGATTTTGGAGAACAGGAGGTGACCTCTGGCCGGCCAAAAGTAGATCGGGGTGCTTGTCACGAAGCGCCATCTAGGTCGGCAGTTAAGTTCCTCTTTTCTTCCCCACATTTATCAGCCTTCTGTTCCACGTCGAAAATGCGTCTCAAATGATCATAGGAGCTGTGGATGTCGTGTTCCTCCCAATGCCAGGGGTTGACTGCAATCCTTGCGAGTATGATCTCGCTCATTTCCCCCGGTGACAAGTCGTCCTCCATTGTGATAGGATCGTACTCTGCCGAGGCCGCCTCAAATAGAGAGATAAAGGAGTGTAGGTAAAGCTTGGCATTTGAACACCGATCCAAGTTCTGGAGCGAGCTTTGTACGCGCTCGCTGAGTTGGATCAAATTGACACGGACGAGGCTCTGGATGCAAAGACTGTAAAAGATGGCCAGCCACCAATATCTATGATTTGAGAGACCCCATTTACTGAACATAGCGTCGTGGAGGGCGTCTATGTATCTGGAGGACGACTGTTGGAGTTTTGCGATGGAATGGAGACCGCATCTTTGGGGTTTGCAGGCATGATGGAGGGCTGCGGGAGATGGGTGGCTTCGGATGGCGTCCAAGGAATGGTTTAGACAGCGGATGGAGAGAAGGATCAGATTACACTTAGTTGAGGTCAGTGGCGGAAACAGATGAGAATTAGGGGACTTGGTTTGATATATTGTGCTTACTGTGTGAGGTGTCTGTTCGCCAAGACGTTCTTCGTACAAGGATGCATGATACAAAAGCATGAATACCTCTTGTTTTCGTTTTCGTTCCTCAAGGCTAGGAGCGAGCTCTTTCATAGCTTTAACTACCTGTTGCTTCAATGCTGGTCCTCTCAGGAACAACGCCGGTAACTGTTCCGGTGGAAAATGAGGTGAGTAGTTCTTTCGATGAATCTTCAGTCTAGTAGTTCCTATCTCAGCACAACGAGTTCGCATCTCTTCTTCCCAGAGCCGATTGGCCTCAGCTTGTTTTGCCGTCCAGTCTTCTTCTTCTGAGAGGCACGGTTCGGAGTCTGCTTCAGGTAGGTCTGCGGAAGGGCATAGCTTGGCTGGCTTATGGTTTGCACTAAGAGCTCCTCTTTGGCAGCCAACTTCTTGCCAGGCCACCTTGGTAGAGGAAGCGCATTCCTTACAGGGGTCACATGGGTCGCACTAAAATTATCAGCCTGATAGGGAGACGTCCAAAGCCGTTTTTCTCACCGATTTTTTGAGTATCTTGCATTTCCAACAAGCTCCTTGATCTTTAAGCAGTTGCATACCCGCTCGAACGGCATCCGTCACTTTCCCAGTGCGTCTCGGCGATGGGGAGACATGTTTCTTGGAACCATTTAGACTCCAGCTCGACATCCCTTCTTTCATGGTACTCTTAGCACGGCCAACTATGCTCGAGCTTCGGCTGAACACCTTCTTGATTCTGCTTCTTCCTCTCCAATTTGACCAGGAGTGATTGGAGCTCCCTGCACTGCCGATGGATAGATGCCCGCTCCTAATAGAAAGTGCAGGAGATGGATTTCCATACCCCGGGTTTCCAAAAGCATTGTCATGGGTGCTACCGTAAATTGTGGCATTTTCGAAATCCAGCCAGCCTGTCATGCCCTGCGAAGAAGCAGGATTGTCCGGTTCCGTGAACGGGTTTCCAAAAATATTGTCATGGGTCTCGAAACTCAGCCAGCCAGTCATGCCCTGCGAAGAAGCAGGATTGTCCGGTGTCGTGAACGGGTTGAATTGTAAGGGGTCCATCGCGAGTCCTTCTAAAAAGCCAGGATTAGTCGAATCGATTGCACAATATTCAGCAGGAGGCGGAAATGAAGGCAGATTTGGCAAAGCGGCTGCAGGCAGGATGGAGGTAGATCCCCAGTCCATCAGATCGGCTCCATCCACCAGGGCAGGCTCCATGATCCTTGATCTAAACCGATAGGTTTACTGGACGACAATATGCCCAGTATGCGGAAACAGTGGTTGGGTAACTTGTTTCACTGGGTACAAGGTAGCTATAAGGACCTCGTAATAGCCTGGCGACAGAGGCAGAAGGCTATGGAGACCTGAGGTCGGAGAGTAAGATGAAGAGTTTCAACAACGCGCAAGAATTAGCTTTGCGAAATCAATAGTTGGGCACATTTAAATAGGAAACATTCAAACAAGAAATATTTAACCAGGAACGAGCGAAGTTTTCGAGAGGTCCTTCTGCGCGACGAGGCTGAGGAGGTGAGACAGATCCTAGTGAGATGCGGAGCTATTCGGTGGGACTAGGCCGAAAATGGTCGCAGCGGTCGTCACCGCTCGACGATACGGGCCGCTTCATTGTGGCGTTCATCCCACAACTCCAAAGAGCACCCGCCGGATGGCCACCGACAACATCTCCAGGACCGCTGATGCTGAATAGGGCCTAGTGCCGCCATTGGCGAGCCTGCCATAGGGCTGCGAAGATGCCTTGATTGCAAGAAGCAAAGAAGCGAGCAACACCGCTGATGGTCACCACCGCTCGTCCCAAAATGGATGCAGCGGTCCAGGTAATTCTTGAAGTGAGCAAGATGCCGCCATTTCATCAGGAGAGTCATAAGATGGTTAAGTTCTCGGTTTTTGGTGTCCCCATTTCTCAATCTTTCCAATTCGAACATTTCCCTCGCCTCCCTTCAGTCAGGCTTGCGTGATAGTGTTATCTTGCTTGACATCCACAGGATGAATGTTCCTCTTGATACGAGGCATGCGCCCAACAACGAGAGCGGAGACATCTTTGCGTTTCCGAGCTCGTCTCAGCCTCTCAGTCTGCATACTTTGCCCTTGCCACCTGGCCAGTGCTTTGGAGTCCATACTCCGATCAAGGCTTGCTCATGGGTGCACTACGCATCGCTTGCCATGCCAGTCACCGACAATGGCACCCTTGCCCTCCTTATTCCTTATCTGGATCATTCTCAGCAACAACCATGTCCAACATATCAATTCGAGTATCAGCATATCGGACCGGATCTGGAATACTTTCCGTGCAATCTATCTGAGCCACAGACTCTCGACAACAACATGCCGATGGCAACAGCAGCATCGCGAGCTACGCCGCCAAATGAGCTTCCGACCATGGCAAATGGTGGTATGCCTCCATCAACATTTGTCTCCCCTACCATCATTGGATCTCAGACGCAGTCACTCACGAGCCCACTTGCCGCCCATTACTCTCCTCCGCGTCCTCTGCCACCAGAAGCACATCAAGGTCTCCAAGCTCCTCTGTGTCAACAAAGTCAAAGACCTGCATGCCCTCTACTCAACTGCGGCACAACTTTCAAGCGCGCATACGAACTGAAGCGTCACGTCGCCACAGTTCATGGACTGAAGGAGAACTGCCCTTACAAGTCTTGTCGATACAAGACCGGGAGGAAAGACAAGATGGCGGAGCATGCGAGAAAGATGCATAGGAAGGCTTAGAGATTGGGCGCGATCTTGGGAGGAACTTTCCAGGAAGGACACTTGACCTTTAGTTAGAGGTTGAAATGGAAGTCGAGTCCTCATTTCTAGGCATGCTTACCCTCAGCTTAGGTTAAACGGAACTAGCAAGGATGGGATTAGAGTCTGACTTTGCTGGAAATTTGATCTTTCCTTTGTTAGATGAGCATTATGCAGTAGCCCTCTCGATGCAAAGATGTAAGGAAACTTGAAATACTAACCACAATGCCTGTCTTTTACCCACCACACTTCCTGCATCGATTCATGCATCAAATCTAGGATCAGCAGCTTAGCACAAGCCAAAAGATCACAATTTTTATTTTTTATTCAAAAGGGAGGCTTGATATACCCCACCCACCTTTCCCATCTCTTCCCTTTTCACTTTCCACACTCTTCACTCTTTCCCCTCTAAGCCTAAATTCCCAATTCACTCACACCATCATCAAATCCCGATTCCCCAAACAAAGACCACCAAACAAATCACCATTCACCACTTACTTCCTCATCCTCCATACATACATACTCCAATTGAGCAAAGATATACAATGCATTATCCCACTATTCAATTATTCGAAACCAATAGAGAAGTACTATGAAGGCCCGTCTCGTGAATGGTGTGGGTTCTTGCTTATTTTTTACTTATTGTGGAAAAAGAGCTTGTTCTTACTGTATATGAAAAATGAAGAAAGGAAGGAAGGAAGAAAGAAAGAAAGAAAGAAAGAGAAAAAGGCACAAATGACAACAAAAATGAAAACAGTAACAATACCCCCATCCCATCCCAACCCCAACCCCCATCTTGGAACCCTCACAACAACGTCTAATGTCCGTCCCTCCCACAAAATTCCCAGAGAGAAAAAGTTCTCAAAACAAGCCCACACTCTCACACAACACCACAACCACCACAACCACCACCATCCATCACTCTCTTGAGTTTCTCTCTAGGTTCGCGAGGTAAGTGGTGAGGAAGCAAGTTAAGTTGCAAGTCCACGCGACGCTTTATATAGCCCATACCCCGTACCCCGTACCCTGGACGCTAGTCTCTATACGCTAGACACCACTAGCAAGAGTCACACGCCACACGCCACACGCCCTCCCTTCCCAATTCGCCTACCTTCCCCCTTTCTAGTGTGACAAAAGACATTCATTCACCAGCCTTTTTGCATCTTTTTCACTCCCATTCTCACTCACTCACTCACTCACTCACTCACAAATCTTACCTACCTCTCATTCACATTTCATGCACCTCTCATGCACCTCTCATTCACTCTCCCCCTCCCCCTCCCACTTTCCCTCAATTGGAATAAGGAGGAGCGTGGAATAAATCGTTTATCGTACAGTATAGGGCGGTGTAGTACGGTGCAGTACGGTGCGGTATAGTATAGTGCAGTACAGTACAGTGCAGTGCAGTGCAGTACAGTACATAGCAGTACATAGCAGTACATAGCAGTATATAGCAGTATATAGCAGTACAGAGCAGTACATAGCACGTGACTGCCACCACCACCAGTGCTACCACCGCCATGATCTTTTTCGACATACCTACCTACCTACCCAGGGAAGTTTCGAAGTTTCGAAGTTTCGAAGTTTCAAAATTTCAAAGCGTCGGTCAAAAGAAAGAAGAGCAGCAGTAGTGGAAGTTCATTAATAGGTGAGGGTGAGAGGAAGTCACTCGACCTAGCTAGGTAGGTAGGTAGTAGTGAGAAGGAGAGATCAATTAGAGAACGCGTCGCACGACTTCTCGCAGCCAGCCAGACCCAACCAACAAACACATCACACAAACACCACGAGGATTGAAATATGTGAAAAGGTCTCAAAATTAACAGCTGCAGAAACGGCGTAGCTATTGTCTGCTCATCTCATCTCATCTCTCTGCTGTATTCTCATGCACTCTCTCATCTCTCGTCTCCACCAATGCGGCCCGCCTTGCAATGCGTAAAAACCGACAATAAACAAATCAATCAATCTCAGTCACTCTACAGAACATCATCAAGCCAGAGCCGACCAGCCCATTCCATTGCAAAAATAGCCCAGCCTGGCTCAGCCCAGCATCAATATACTCTAACAATCAATACTGCACTCCGTTCCATATCTCTCTCTCATGTATCTCCATGTCCATTCTTCAATTTATTCTTATGCTCCTTCCAAATATGTCGCTCTCTCCAGCTTCAATGTTAACCTCATCTTCCACGTCGAAGACGAAGACCAAATGCAACTTCAATGCAAAGCGAACAGCAGTGCTCGCGAAACCCAAACGCAAATGAAGCCAAGGATTAAGAGGAGGGTATAGTGAAGCTCGTACAAGGAATCGAAGAGGTATCGAAGATTTCGAAGGTGATATGCGGGGTGCAATGATGATGGGATTCTGATATGTACTGTACGTTCTGTGATTGATTTCGGGGAGAAAGAGGTCGAGGTCGGCGTCGACATGACCTAAAGGGAAAAAAAAGAAAAAGGTTTATCTTATTGGTGTTCTCGGATCGTGATATTCTCATATGCGATCGTCTCGTTGTATGTGTAGTTCGTGTTGGCGTCAGCCGTCAGGGTTCAAAAGAGTGTGGTCCAGGATTCCTGATCCAAGAGAAAAAAGACACAAAGGTTTGCAATCGATCTCTTGCCACTCGAGGCAATCCGATCGAAGGGTAATGCCGCGCATGCTAACTCAAAAGTATGCCGATGCAATATGCACGCCAACGCCAGTGGAAATGTGAAATGTACCGCTCGATACTGGAAGATGAAGCGGACAGAGTTGAACGGTCAATGAGACCTGCCGATAGATGAACCCAAACGCCAAGAAATGCCACAACGCCATGCCAATGCAAATATTAGTATGAGACCATACGTCGTGTCTGTCCTCGATCGTAACCCAGCATTGGGGACGTCATTCCTGTCATCATCAGGTCACTACCGGTAGTCTTGGATCGATTAGGTGCGGTAGGGCTATCATCAATCTGTCCTTGACCAAAGGCAAAAGTTTGAGCTCGGCTCAGTTTGTTTCGGTTGTGACGGAGTTTTCCCATCTCACGTTCACACGTATATGCATGCTCCTTGGCGTCCATCTCGACGTAGTTTTGGGGAAAGCAGCGAATTCGGTGTTCGGCAAAGAAAGCACTGTATCCGCCATCAAGGATGTATACCTCTGGGTAGGTGAGCTTGGGGTATTGTTCGACATTAGTAGCACGATCTTGTTTTCGCACATGACGAGCCATAATGGGTGCTCGATGGGCGGAGTACTCGCAGTGAAAAATTAGGAGGGTTTTGCCAGGAAGACTAGCTTCGAATAGTTGGCCAGCGAGTAATTCCTTGTCATTGTAGTTGACAGCTCCATCAATATGTCCTCCCTCAAACTCGTACTCGAATCGACAATCGATAATCATACGCTGATCGAATTGACTGTCGAAGCTGCCATCAAGGACCGTGAGCAATGTCTCTCGAGTGATCCTAGGAATGCTGTCGGGTTGTCCTTCTTGAAAAAAGTGTGGCAGCGCTGGTTGGTGTAGTTCGTCAACGTCCATAACGGTGTGAAGCGTACTGCATGGCTGCTCATCCTTCTTTCCCTTCATGACATCTCCCGGGTGCTCAAACATGCTCAATGATCGTCGGAACTGCTTCCTAGGCCGAATTAACGGATTGGAAGGTCTCCTGGTGTGACTGCCAATTGGTGAGCCATTGCGCATCGAGACACCATTCATGCTTCCAAATGCTCTGCTCGGCTTTGGAGGGAAGTTGGACCCCGATGGACTGTTGGCAGATTGAGGTCTGCGTTCCTGTGGTGGAGACTCCATGAAACACTCGCCCAGAGACATTGAAGTTGTAGTCGACAATTTGCTACTTCCAGCACCGAAGCGGAAGGGAGGCAATTGGTCTGGATTCCGAGAGGGCAAGGTGCTCATGGAGTATCCCTTGGTTCGGTTGAGGGAGGGTCTAATTAATGTACTCTTCCGTCGCCTGAAATAAATTAGCATGTCTGTGCACGGAATGCGTAATTTGGCTTACTCTGCACCGTAAGAAGGTTTCGGAGCCTCCAAGAACACCGGCCGAGGCGGCGATGATGGCATCACGATTTCTTCTGTTGGTGTAGGACCTGGTGTAGGGGATTGAACCTCCATTTGTGCAAAGAATGGCTGCTTGTGGGGCAGGGGAGAGATATCCATCATTTCGTTCAATGGTCCTGGGGAAGATGATGGCAACGGAGGTGTTGTGACAGATTCTGCATACTGTTAACATCTCCTGTGTATCCTTTCAGTCTGCCATCCTTACCCCGAAGATCAATTGTGCCGAACAGGTTCGATGTGAAGAGCGATCGACGAGGTGTGGGTAATTGAGGACTGCACGCGTTAGTAATGCCAGAGAAAAAGAAGAGAAGTCTGCCAACCTCATATCGATGTGAAAGTTCTGTGAAAGATCCGCCGCCAGACTAGCTGTGGGAGAAGATCCACGAATAGGCTTCATCTGGAAGTAGTCTGGCTTGCTCGGTCTCTTCATGCTGAGATCCCTGAAATTGAATGCACCAGGACCAAACGCGCTGCCGGATAGGTGTGCATGTGGGTGGGAGGTATACATGTCGTTGCGGCCCCAAGCTGGCATGCAAGAGGGTGCCTGCATGGCAGCTAATGGTGATGAAGCCTCCATAGTGAATGTTGACATAAGAGCGTGTCTGACTAGCTCCAGCTTCGTCGTTTGCTCAATTGAACCGTATTCGAGGGGTATTCCGCTGCAGGGAATTGATTCGAAGGCTAATTGATCGCGATGCTCGAGGGAGCTCAATTTAGACTACGGGAATTGGAGATGACAGGTCCAATGGTCGTACCCTCTCGCTGCGCTCAGTAGCAGAGAGTGCAAGGTCGAGATTGAGGTTAGGGACTTGTCGTATACATCGAGGCGCTGCAGATATTGGTGCTTCTCATGTGCCTATGCCTGTGCCTGTGCCCGCGCGGAGAATTGTTCGTGGCGTATGCTGTGTAGTTAGTATGGCTCGTTGTCGAGATCGTACAGTACATACGAAAGGCTGGGAGGAGGCCTTTCGAAATGGCAGTACTGGCACGACAAGAGGTGGTTGAGGATGCAGCAGGGCGAGGGCGAGGGCGAGGGCGAAGAGGTGAGGAAGGAGAGCAAACGGGGAACGGAGTGGTTTTGTGTGGTTTCCCTGGCAGTGCGTTGACGGTCGCGGTGCAAGGAGCCAGGTGGGAGCGTGCAAGCGTGCATGGATTTTGGGCGGTGGAGCCGCTGAGGGTTGTTGTCGGGACGATTTCCTCGCCCTCGTCGTCGCCCGGTCGGTTTAGTGCCGTTTCTGCATGCGCGGGGATTTGGCCTGCAGGCGGAACGAGAGGTACGAGAGACCAGGAGAGAGACCCAGAGAGAGCCAGCGATGAGCCAGCGACCAGCCAGCGACCAGCCAGCGACCAGCCGAGCCAGCCAAACGACCAGCGGCGTTCCGTGCAAATCTGGGCGACGACCGACCGGGCAGGTGCAGACCGGGTCCTGATGAATGAGAGCGCGGCTGCAAGTGATGCGAACGACGTGAACGAGGTGAACGAGGTGGATGATGCAAGTCAGGTCTGCACAAAGGTTACCGATCGTCACAAACCAGGCCGAGCATCAATGGCGGGAATGCCTTGTTTTATGATCCCTCTGAGCCATTGATCACAAGTATTTCATCGTGCATTCACCGTTCTCTCTCGTTATATCGTCATGCAAGACACAGAAAAGAGGTCTCGCTTGTCTGGAGGGAGCGTCCTATGAGATTTCTAGAAAGGGCGACCCAAACCTTCCAAAAAGCAAAACCGTCCCAGCAGGGCCCGTGTCCAGGATGAGAAGAGGATCCCGCGCACTGGTTTCGCTGGTACACGCTGACTGGACTGGTACAGTACGCAGCCACGCTGGTCGGAGATATTGCTGAGTTTTGATGAATATCGACCGGGTGGCAGTTGCTATAGAGGGTTCGTAAGGGAAGCAGACCTCCACGTTGTCTGTGGGCAGCATCGCGCAGCAGCGTCTGTGAGCATTTACCCGGAGCAGCAGAGCACAAAGCACAAAGCACACAGCGCAAAACCACCGCGCGAGAGGACGAGTAGTAGCATCACGGGGATGCTCGAGGTCGAGTCTCGCGATGGATGTCTGCACCAGGTTACGAGATCCACGGTCCACCAGGTCGTCGGCCATCAGTCACCCTGACGGCTCACTCTCCAGTCTCAGGAGCGATGCTATCTGCTTGATCCGCTCCAGGTTCCTGTCGCATCCCATCTTTCAGATGCACGTTCATCATCACGGAGGTCCTGGACTAAGTCCGGTCGTGATGCACTGCAATGCACATCCCACAGTCCACCCCGCATAATGTTCCGCGGGCAGCTGTTTGAAGCTGGCGGTTTACGCGATGTCAATATTGACCAACGCGTCTCCCCTCCGCTGGCCATGGCATCATCGCATCTCTGCACCCGCGAACCCAAACCTGCTCGGATCTCCCATTCGGGATGCCATGATCCTCTGCTCATCTGGGCATCCAATAACCTCACTCACATCGCTTCCAGAATGGTCCCGCGTGTGGTGCAGCGTGGGATCCAGCGTGTCGCCCTGGAACGACGGCGATAATGGCCGATCAGTAAGGGCGGGGATGTGTTCACGTAATAGCAGACAACCTGACAGCTCGGCTGCCCCCCATTCGGCGAACAAGCGCGGAAAGACGGCCGGCGGCCACCAGTGAGGACTGCCAGCCGGGGAACGACCTTGAAAATCGTGAGCCGCCAGAAGCTGGAAGTTGGAAGCTGGAATTAGAACAGTAGAATTGCAGTCGATCAGTTGTCTTTCGTTCCTCGTCGACCTGCCACATTCAGACCCACGGCTGCAAGTAACCATCGTAGCCGCCCTACCGTTCCGCAGCCCGCCCGAGGGGCAGCGGTGAAGGTGTCCCAGCCAACGGGCCAGAAGGCTGACTCTCTTATCGGAAATGCAAGGGGGGTCTCGTCGTCCCTCTTCCTCTTCATCTGCACCGACGCCAGCATGCCCCAGATGCAGCATCAGATGCAGCACCCGAACAAGGCTCCACGGCCGAGCAGCCAATCGAGAGCATCACACACGCCCCGTCTCAGGAGTCAGCTCAGCCTCAATGGTCAGCGGTCTCCACGTCGGCATCCCGCCGTCAAACGCACCATTCACACGCCAAGCAGCCAGAGAGGCAAACGCAGCGTCAGCAAGCAATTTGGCGATATCGCGGATGTGGGACATGGCAGCGGACAACCGAGGAGTCTGTATAGTACTGTCCAGTACAGCGCCGTACTAGAAGAGTGGAAAATCAGGCGATGGTAGGCCGTGCAGACGCTGAGCTGTTGGTGCTCATTTGAGCCAGAGTCGAAAACATCCAGACCTGCGTCTCAGCTCTCCGGCTGGTCCATGGCGACACGCACCGCCAGGACCAGCCATCCATCCCATCTCGC
Organism: Phialocephala sp. D728; assembly: GCA_003988865.1. Lineage (NCBI taxonomy): Eukaryota > Fungi > Ascomycota > Leotiomycetes > Helotiales > Mollisiaceae > Phialocephala > Phialocephala sp. D728. The sequence continues at coordinate 153,987 of QYAJ01000059.1, forward strand.
CCATCTCGCCCATCTCGAGCTCACAATCCCAATACCAGATCCTGCCGCGGTCCCCGACTAGGATCTCAAAGCAGGAAGTTCTTCCACCTCCGCAACCGAAAGCAGCAGCAGCCATGGACCATGGACTGGTCCCTGCTGATCATGATGCCGCCCTCCCAAGCCCGCACCCGCCATGCTCGCATGGCCCTATGAAACGCCTCGAGCAAGGTTATGCACGGCATGCATGCTGGCTGGCTGCTTGCACCATCCTCTCTCGCGTCTCCAAATCAGGAAATCAGGAAACGTGACTCTGGCTGCTCCTCGATCCCCTCCAGGCCCGCGATGAGCCTAATCTCTCTGACATCATTTTCTGGAGCGGAGCAGTTTCAGTCACGATCATGGCAATGCCCCTCATCTGCAGTCCTACTAGTAGTCGTCGGCAAGCTTCAATTCAAGCTGCAGATGGAGAACGCGCATCATCGAGATACGCGAGGCTTGTTTACTTGCGTCCAAACGTCAACAGAGGTTACACCAACACGCAATCCACATCCCACATCTCACTCTCTCCCAGCTCCAACACAGATCACGATCACGATCACGATGATGATCTCCTGACAGCGGGAAGCAGACGCCCCGTCAGATTGCGACTTCCTGCGAAGAAGCAAAAATAGACTCCGGTGCAAGAAAGACAACTAACTGCGCTGATAACCACGTAGCAGCACTCTCTCTCAAACATGAACATGATGCGACGCGACCAATCGCGACCCCTCCCCTCCCCTCACTCCCCATCCCACTCAGCTCAGCTCGAATGCCAGAATTAATTAACAGCGGGGTTCGGCGCTTACGAGGCGAGGGACGCACGAAGCTGAAGATGCCGTGTCCGATCGGGATATGTCGGTTCCTGAGCTACAGGGCGTTTCGCGGGTGAAAGTCTGCTCGTCAGAAAGCGCGAATATCACACGCCAAGGAAAATAAACAAAACAAACGAGCGGGAAAGCTACGCGAGATCACGGGATGCCAGCAACCAGCAACCTTCGAAACCAACTCCACGGAGAGACACTGTGTTTGCACCGGCGAGCGTGAGCTTCTCCACCGCACGAGAGGGAAAAAAAGAGAGTTTCTCTCTCCCCTTGGAAGCACCCAACAACTCCGATCAGTGTTCCATTTCACCTTCCTACACCTCACGATATCATCCGTCACGCTGCAACGTCTCTGCAGCAAGCAGCAGAGCAACCGTTGCTCGGAAGTATCTGCCAGTACCTAGGGCGATGTGACTGTGCATCGCATTGCATCTGCAGCGCCTTGCATGTACAGTACTTCCGTACCGCAGCGCTGACGGCCCCGTAACCTCGCATGCGTTTCACAGCCTGCCCTGCCCATCCCCTAGGCCTAGGGCTCCGGGCTTCTCCAAAAATCGGCCCTTCAACAGCCTCACCAGTCACCACGGAAGAGTAACTTCGCTTCTGAGGTCCCTGCGTATTTAACCCCGCCAAAAAAAAAAAAAATAGGGCTACCTAGCATCTACCGAACAGGACGGAAAATTGGAGACGTCAATGCGTAAGCCGTCGCCGTCCACCTTCGAAAACCGAAAACCTTCGCGGAGGGTAACGAGCTTGATCATGAGTCTGAGCTGGTACGGTACCTCCGTCCCTTGATCGAGCTTCAAACACTGCCATGGCTGCTAGCCAAACATCTACAGGACGTGCGGTAGGGACGGAGATACGGCATTTACATCCTTTCTCGGTCGAGTCATGGGGAGCTTCGGGGAGCTACCCCGCGAACGAAGGATCGAGCTGAGGTGAGGCGAGGTAGGTGATCTTGCTAGGTGTAGGTGTTTATGCTAGATGTAAAGTGGTGTGCAGGTGCAGGTGCAGGTTGTTTCGTGCATCAGCTGTCCGTCAGCCTGAAGTTCGAAGATCGAATTCCATGTCACTGACAAACAGGCTGACAGGCTGAAAGCCTTCCGGTCACACCAGATCCTTCCTCGGCTCCGCGAACGTGGCGAGGATGGAGAAATGTGATGCAGTTCGGCGACCTCAACTTGTCACTAGGATTTTTGCAACGATGCAAAGAACGCAAAAGAAAAATTGCGGAGAAAATTGCATAAAAGGGAAATGCAAAGATGCACACGCTATCCCATCCATCCATCCTTCCCTTCCCTTTCTTTTTTCAGACCCACTCTCCAGACCACTCTTCCACTTCACCCCTCACGCATTCACATCTTCTAATGACTCGTTAAATCCCTCTCCCCTTCACTCCTTCCTCCCTTTCAACCAATCCAATCCTCAACCCTCAACCCTCAACTCCCAAACCTCGCATCGTTTCCTCAAACCAGCTTACGAAGTACTCCACCGGCAGAAGGAAAAAGAAGGAAAAGAAAGGAGAAGGCTGAGCGGACTCCACTCCACCCTCAAGCTCCAACCCAAGCTCACCTGATGTCTCAGCACAGCACACTGAAGTGCGCAGGAATCGCATCCTTCCATGCGTTCGTACTGTACATTCGTCATCATGTTTCTTGGTGAGACCCGGGAGCTAGACCCGGGAGCTAGACCCGGGACCTGGACCCGGTAGTCGGTAGTCGGTATGAGGGAGTGGGTATGATGGGATGGGTCGTTTGGAAGTGAAGCCCGGTTCGCTTCGAGGCGAGGCTTGAGTATGAATATAGTTGTGCGTAAGTGAGTGTTTGGGAAGCCGATACGACCTATGAGAGGTGAGCTGGGTGCAGAGATGGAGATACTGTAGGTATGGAGATGAGATGGGATGGGGTGCAATGGGTTCAAGCACGTGACTTCCGATTTTCTCCTTTCTGCTTTCTGACTTCGCTTCTCTTCAATGTCTGTCTGTAACTGAGATCTTTTTCTATACAACTTACAATATTCATTCTTCACTCAAACTACAGACTTTGCATCTCTTTTCTTTTCTTTCCTTTCCTCTTCCTTTCCTCTTCCTTTCCTTTCCTTTCCTTTCCTTTTCTTTCCTTTTCTTTTCTTTTCTTTTCCTTTTTCTTTTTTCTTTTCTTTTTTTTTCCCACCTCATCCATCATGCCACACACAAATCATTATCACAAATCATTATCACAACCCGTAAAGTGAAGTAAAGCCGGAACCGACCCGACCCCATCCATCCATCCATCCATCGATCAATCCATCGACCATCGATCAATCTATAACCGCATGCATGGAGCATGGAGCATGGAGCATGATAACGAATAGCAGCCGTGTCTGTCGTGTCTGTCGTGTGTCGTGTGTGTCGTGTGTGTCGTGTGTGTTGTGTGTGTCGTCGGTGTCGTCGGCGTCGTAGTCATCCACGCCATCTAGTCTATCGAGGCCATCTAGTCTATAGAGGGGGTGGAGGTTAGGGTTAAGGGTGAGGAGTGCAGTACCCGAAACGTTAAGAACAGACAACAGACAGAAGACAGAAGACAGAGCCTGCATATGTACTACATAAACATAGACAATAGACAATAGATAGAAGACAGAAGACAGAGCCTGCATATGTACTACATAGATAATAGACAACAGACAGAAGACAGGAGACAGAGCCTGCATACGTACTACATAGACATAGACATAGACAGTAGACAGTAGACAGTAGACAGTAGACGACCCCCATAACTTTATCAGCCGACTTGGTGGCGCGGCCTAATCCGCTTCGTCATGTTATCTTGTATGATGTAATATGATATGATGGATGCAAAAAGCGTTAAGCCGAAGATAATCGATAATTAATATTTAGATATTGAGATATTGAGATATTGAGATATGTTACTGGCGTCTTGTAAGGAATGCTAGAGACGGAGACGAGCTATTTATATATATCGATCGATGCTTTGTTATGTGTATATATATAATATATATATATGGGGAATGATTTCCTGCAACTACCTAAAGTCCTAACATGGTCTGATTAATGGTTGCCAGGTCTCCACTAATGATTTTGTGACAAATAAACAAATAAATAAATGGAATAGGCATTTATTTACCTATTAAGTTAAGCCAACTAGCCAAAAGGTATAATGTTAGAGTTAATCTCTAATAGCAGCTTATTCTACTCTATATATATATGTGTGTGTGTGTGTGACTAACTACAGGCAAGGCAAGACTCAAGAGGATTCTTGTACTAACGATCATTAATCGTTATAAGCGTCTTGGAATATCGAAGACAAGCTATTTATCTCGATGCTTTCTTGCATATATATAGGTAATGGAAAATATTTCCCTGCAACTACCTAATTCGATTAATAGTTGCCAAGTCTCCAACGATGATTAAGTGTAAGATACTTACACACTGAGTCGCTTTCGGATATTGTAATGGGGAGTAAAGCTGTTTCTTGATTTCTCGTAAAGATGATTAGTTTCTTTCCATGCTTTTTCAATTTAGTTTAACGTGCTAGTCAAGAAGCTTGGATATTGTTCTACTAGGGTGATTGTATATAAAAAAGGGCCTTCCTCTTTTTTTTTAAAAAGAATAACAATAGTGCTATTTGTCACGGGTTGGATGCAATGAGTCAAAGCAAGAACCTAGTTGTATTTACAAGAAGAATTAACTAAGGAAGAAGGTTTTGCTATCTTCGTACGAGTCTTTACATAAGGGCTCGAGTGGTGCATGCGGTGGCCCGCGCGCCTCGAAGCTACGTAAACCTCACGTAGTCACGTGCCGGCTATCTGCGTAGTAGCATAGCCACATACGGGTTCAACCCGTTACACTACCCCCCTCCTTACCTCGTACGGTGCCTCCTCCGTCTCGTACGGGGGCTTCTATCGATCGTTAGTCGTTTTATAGCTTCCTAAGCGGTTAGTGCAGCCGTCTTTTGCAAAGCGTCTTTTAGTTCCTACGTGGGGCGTGCGTAGCTTACCTATTTTACAAGCAGTTTCTTCTTGCCTTGTACGAGCTTTTCGTTAAAAATCTTCTTTATTTCGTATTTAATATCGCTTTATACGATACGAGGTACTAATTAGATATCTATCTCCTTTTAATTTAAAAACGAGTTATTACTCGCAAAGTGGAGAAGTTAATTATAGAATACGTTCGAGATACTTAGCGAGATATTTAATCGATAACTATAGAAATCGATAACTTTCGTAATCGTATATTTAACGTTTCGTATATTAAGCGTTTTACTTAATCGATTTGTACGAATATTCTTAAAGTTTAGCTAAACTTTATTATTTATTTAAAAGTTAAAAACTTGGGAACGTCTTCGATTCGTCGAGTCTTTTTAAGTTTGCTAAGCTTTAGCCATTGTTATTTATGCCTACTCACGTCTTTATTATAGCTTTCGTACGAGCTTATTTACTTATTCGATCGGCGACGTATATATAGAAAAAGTCGAAGGTTTTAATTAGAAATCTAAAGGTTTAATATTGTAATCGTGCTCGAGGAAAAACGGGCTTATTTCTATCGAAGCTATATCTCGTCCCATTATAGCTAGCTAGGCCGAAGGGAAGGCGTCGTACTAATCGTTTTAAGCATAGTTGCAAAACGTATAAAAATATACTTTTATTATAAAATTTATCTTTTTCGTAACTTTATTCGTTTTTAAATAGTAAATTATCGATAACTTTTATATAATTCCCAAAAATTAATATACTCGTATTTAAAATATACTCACGAATTAGATTCCTCGATCGGAAACTATTATTTTAAGTAAATAATGTTATAAATAATAATTCCATACGAATTATTTAACTATAATTTTAATTATAATATTTTTTAGTTTTTTAAATCGAATTCTTTTTCCTAATTTATTCGTGATTACTATAATATTCGTACGATTTTAGTTTAAAAATAGATTTACTATAAAATTTATTAAGATTTTAAATTATATTTTATTTAATATTAAAAACGACTTTAAAATTTTTTATTAATAATTTTTCCATATATTAATAACTTTGCAAATATCGCAATTTCGTATAAATTTTTTTATATTAAAATATATATTTAGTTAAAAGAATTATTTAGCGATAGTCGCTTTCGTGTTATTTCTTTTTAAATATTCGCAAATTTTTAAATTATAAATATTTTAAATAATTTTTATACGTAAAAGTTCCATTTTAGGAATCTATAGCCTTTCCCAAAATATCAAGTAGTCGGCCGATAAGAAAGAGTATTCTAATATCGAGACTTTAAGCCGCAAATTAGCAAAGAATACTTTCTTTTTCTCGCGAATATATTAGACTATTTATTTATACGATTTATTCTTTTGCCGTGTAGTATTCTATAATTACTCTAATTCCGTTAGAGCTTCGATCGTGGTTTCCTCGAGAGTGGTTTATATAAGTGAAGCTTAAATCGAGTTTAAGCGTAAATTATGTAAAATATATAATTTAAGTAATTAAATTATACGATACTCGATCTTTTCGTCTATTATTCCTTTAGGTATATTTTGTTCTCGTTTTAAAAAAGTGTCACGGGTTGAATGCAATAAAATAAAGCAAGAATCTAATTGTATTACAAGAAGAATTAATTAAGGAAGAAAAGTTATCTCGCTATAAAGAACTTTTACTTAAAGGGGGCTGCCGGTTTGTATAATGGCCTAGGCATGTAATTACGTGTCGTAACACGAGGTTATATATTGGCTGCATTAGTTTAGTAATGTAGCCGGTATTAGATTTAATCCATTATAATACCCCTCTCCTTACTTCGTACAGCTTTTCCCGCGTTTTAAACGTAATCTTTTATCGATCGATGGTCGTTCTATAGCATTTTATATAACTAACGCTATCGTCTTTTTTAAAGCGTCCTTCGGTTCCTATATTAGGCGTGCGTAGCCTGTCTATTTAATAAGCAACTTTCTCTTTTTTTATAAAAGCTTTTAATCGAGGATCTTCTTCACTTCGTACTCGATATCCTTATATACTATACGAAGCGTTAGCTAAGCGTCCATTTGCTTTTAGCTTAAAAGTGGGTCGTTATTTGCAAAATAAAGTAGCTAATTATAAAATATATTATAGATTCCCAGTAAAGTATTTAATCGATAATTGTAGGAATCGATAACTTTCGTAATCGTATATTTAGCATTTCGTACGTCGAGGGTTTTACTCGATCGATTCGTATAGATATTTTTAAAGTTTAGCCAAACTTTGTTTTCTATTTAAAAGCTTGGGACTTGCGATTATTTTCGATTCGTCGAGTTTTTTTAAGTTTATTAAACTTCGGCCATAGCTATCTATGCCTATTCGCGTCCAAGCTATAGCTTTCGTACAAATTCGTTTGCTTATTCGATCGGCGACGTGTGTTTAGAAAGCGAAGGTATTTCTAACTAAAAGTCCAAGGGTTCGATATAGTAGCTATGTTCTAAAAAGAAGGGATTTACTCCCGTTAAAGCGGCGTCTCGTTTTATAATTGCTAGCTAAGCCGATGGGAAGGTCTCGTACTAATTATTTTAAGTAAAATTGCAAAACGTATAAAAGTACATTTTTATCGTCGAATTTATTTATTCCGTAGCTCTATTCGTCTTTAGGTAATATGCCGTCGACAGCTTTTATACGATTTCTAAAAGTTGGCAAACTTATATTTAAAATATATTAACGAATTAGGTTTCTCTATTCGATATAATCGCTCGGGGAAAATAGTGCTATAAATAGTAATCTTTTACGAACTACTTTGCTAAAGTTTTAATTATAATATTTTTAAATTCTTTAAACCGTACTTCTTTCTCTAATTTATTCGTTATAATTATAATATTTGTACGACCTTTATTTAAAAGCAATTCCATTACGAAATCGATCGAAATTTTAAATTATATTTTATTTAAAAAAATGCCATTTGAGGCTTACAAGGCGGGAAAAGAGTACCTCAAAATAGTGAATGCCCAACGCTTTATCAAGCGTAGACATTCACTATTTTGAGGT